>CM021797.1:33047270-33057853 GCA_011076525.1 Nettapus auritus | reverse complement strand
GTAGGATGGTTTTCTGATTTTATTATTTTCTTTTGACCAGAGATTCAGTTCTGGACAAGAGAAATGCTTTGTCCAAAGCTTACATCTTAACAGAAAAAGTCATCGTTTTGAAAGATTATTATTTTTAGACAAGAAATGACAAACAAAAAAAATAATACAAAAAAATCAGTAGATACTTAGAATGTCTTGTCAGCTGATGTATAAAAAAATCACATCTGTCTTCTGAGCGTAATTAAAAGTAGCATGGATGGGCTCTGGGAAAGAGAATCACTGGCATGACGAGACAGCACGGGTACTGCACTAGACACGTTCATGTGTACTAACAATCTTTTTGGGGGGAGAACAGTAATTATATTTGACCAATAGAAATCATGAAAAATAAATAATTGTGAAAAATGGTAGGATGTATAGAGACAGGGTGGAAAGTAGTACCAGTGTAATACAATTATTGAAATGATCATTTGTTACCTTGTGTTTACGCCTTGTTACATCATCTCAAAGGATTATGAACTGATCTTAAGCTTCTATGGTTTATGGATGTGATTGACAATTTGTTTGTTATAACCTATATTTTATTCCCATATGTATATAGGTCTCAGATAAAAACAGTGTATTAGATAACTTCAATTCAGAAAGCAGACAATGCACTGCAGCTCTGTACAAGGTGGAACTAGAGGTGCTTTTTTGTTTCTCTGAGATCCAGATTTTAATAAATCACATAAAAATTTTGATAGGAATCTAGCAAACCTATTTCACTGCACCAAAAAATAAGCCACCCCTATTATTTCTGTAGGAGATGACACTGTAGAGTAGAATATTATAGGTTCCACAGTTTGCAAGGAGTCTGTGTCCTCAGTGGTGCAAATATTTTATTGATGATTTGTAAGACAAACTACATCTAAAATCTCATCTTAAGTATAATTGTTTAAAGGCTCTCTGGGGGCTCTGCAATAATTTTAACCCTAATCCCCTTACTATGAAAGGAGATATGGTGGTGAACAGAAGCTCATATCTGTAACATTTAATAGACTGTCTATTTAGAGGAAATTTGGAGTTTTGAAGAATTCTAACAAAACTGAAATTGATGTTTTTACTGCAGAATATGTAACCAGTAATATCAAGATACTGGGAGGAAAAACAAAACAAAACAAAACAAAACAATAGCAACAACAACAAAAAGTTTTTTAAGGTCCTTCTTATGGAAATGGAGTAAATATGCTACAAACTCTAGTTCCACAGGTCTATAATTAAAAGAAAATTCACAGGAGTTACTACTGAATCACTTTTGTTCCAGGTCTGTTCCAACTGGTCATGAGTACAATATGCTGAACAATGCTATCTTCCAAATACACATAAACTCACATGCAGATGATGAGGAGATAGTATTTTCCTGTTCACTATTAAGACCATGTAAGCTGATTTCAGCTCTTGTCTACTACCCTTTTTTCTGAACCGCTGTTTTCCATGTTTTTCAATGATATATATATATATATATTTTAATTAAAATGTGCAGTAATAAAGAACATTTGGTACATTCTTCTGATAGTGGCTATTTAATTTCATGATGGATAGATGCTGAATTCTTACTCCCCTCAGACTTCATCTGTAGTATTTGACCATCTCCTTCCATAGCAGTTAATACATATTCTGGAAATGGTGCTTTTTTGTTGTTTGCTTGTTACATAAGTAAAGAAGAGGACGTTTACACTAATATCAGCACTTAAGTTAGAATGAATCATGCCCCGTTTAAATCAAGTACAGTTTTCAATTAAAAAGATGCTGTTCTTTTGCCAAAATCTAGCTGTATAACATATTGGCAGACTTCTCTGGTATTGTGATTTTGCTTTCCCCAACACTGATAAAATAGGAGAAAAGTGTTCTCACTGAAAAGATTTGGGAGACAGAAGAGTGGTTGTTGTAACCCTCCTGAGCCTGTTTTTAGGTATTCAGAATCAGTTGGTGCTAAAACTTAGTGTAAACTGTAGGTGGCACCATTTGTATAAATTTTCCAGACCACTAGGGAAAAAAATGTTTCCCTTTTGTAGAATTTCCTGGTAGCTTGCCGTGATCGTATAGTGGTTAGTACTCTGCGTTGTGGCCGCAGCAACCTCGGTTCAAATCCGAGTCACGGCAAAGAAGGGTATATGTTTTTTTGTTTGTTTGTTTGTTTGTTTGTTTTTTGAGATGTAACTAGAAAATACATATCAAAAATTATCTATTAATGATGTCTAACTATAAGATGGGAAAGCAACCAGAGGCTCTGTAGCTGTTTTGCTAAAATAATATGTGACACAAAAATCATTTAGTAATTCAGTTGCCGAGTGTGATTTTTTAAAATTATTTTTTCAAATGTTAATAGATATTGTGATAAACATTGTGGCATAGTGAGCGTGTCATTTCTACTAATTGCATCTTCTTAAGATCTGGACTGAACAATGATGTCTGTCTGGTTTTCATCTTTGCTAATTTTATATACTAACACAAAAGCCTGAATTGCTTGGAAATACATTGGTAGATGTGGAAACCCTGCTTACCTAACCATGGACTGCTGTTAGAATGACTGTTTTTGCTGGTGACAGAAAAGAGGAACCATCATGTATCAGTGATTCCAGTGGTTCTCTTTGGATTTCCCTAACTGCCCTGCATCACTTAATAATGTGGGCTCAGATTCTTGGAATAAAGACTTGTAAAATGACCACATGGGTTTTACAAATTATTTACTGCAACTAAAGGCAATATGTGTAGTAAATTACAAAATGAAAACAAAATTACATAGCTGGTAACAACTGGATTAATAAAAGCCCACTACTATGGAGTTTATCAGATTATTTGCATGCCACTGAGTGGAGTTTCTGTTAGGTGGTTCTTTAATTTTATAAAGAGTTAAGTCAAGAGGAAGAACTGTTTTCTCTTGTTATTGCATTTGCTTTTGGTGGGACATCAGTTCTCTGCATAGTGCACTATGCCTTGACCAGGCTCTGATGGATTCAGGCTTCCAAGATGGGCCCAGGTCTCACAAAGCATGAATGACAGGTGCTCGTCTCTCTGGAACCAAGGAGAAACTTTCCTTGCCCTCTGACCTGTTGGGGAAATGAAAGAAAAAATTCTTTGCACCTATATCAGGAAAAAAACAGAAGCCCCATAAGCCTGCTGGCTTATGAGGGCACCTCATCTCTGGAGGCTGTAGGCTGAGTTGTGGTGTAGTAGGCTAGTGATTCTTGGCATCTTCTGACCTCTCCCAGGCTCAAGACAGCTCTTTCTGGTGTGTTTTAGGGTATCTGATAGTATTCCTCTGACTGGCCTCAGACTTCCTGTCTAAACATCACTCAGCCTTATAGGAAGATATCAGAGCAATTAGCTCTCAATTTCTTGGTCTAAATGACAAGGTGGATGTGACTGATTTTCCAAAAGAAAGCAATTTAGAAACATGCTCTAACATAAAAGCAAGAAGGATGATTTTTCATACTCTGTCCCTGCTACTCTCTCCCAGAAAATTCATCTACTGGGTTACATTTTATAAACTCCTGAGAGTAACTCCTCACAGGTGCATATATTCTTTAAAACATCCCAGTGAATGAAGTCCTAGAACTGAAATCCCAAAATTGCAAAGCCAGAAATTCTGCTCTGCTCATGCATCATCCTGAGGCTGTCAAAACAGTCAAGGTTCAGCCCTGCTTAACATCAAAGCTCCTTGCTACGTACTTCTTATATCCAGTAATTCATATTGTCCTTTTTGGTCTTTTTATGATGAGTTACCTGCAAAATGTAGTCATTTTGCTTGCCTTGCTTTGTTTAGGATACCGATAACCATATTGTGAGTGAAATGCTCGCTCTACATAAACAGATAGCGAGAACAGTGTAGGCTGATTAGCAGATCTGTTTTAACAGTTCCTCCTCCAATTATTCGTTCTTCTTACAAGCAAATCAAAATTAAAACCCAACTTCATTTTGGTCTATAAACATGCTAATGTAGGTGACTCCCTGCATCCCATTTCCTGTAAAAATATTTATAATTTTTTCCATGTCATCAGAGAAAAAGAAAAAACAAAACAAACAAACAAACAAAAACACAATGCAGTACAAAACAATCTCCAAGGTAGTCAGGATTGCAGCATAGAAAACACAGAGATTTAATCCTGTAAATGATTTTGAACCTTGAAATGTACGAAGAATTACCAGTAGGCTTCTGAAACTTGCAGGTCCTCAATTCCAGCAGACATTTCCAGATAGCACTTTTCCAGGTGGAAACACTGATTTAATAATAGTACATTAAAAACTTTAGCAAGGACTCAGCTTTAAAAAATCAATTTCTGAAGCTCTGATTTTTTATTTATTTATTTATTTATTTTCTCTAAGAAGGCCAAAGAAAACTTTGAAGGCCAAAGAGAACTGTTCACTTCTGTAGCCTTCTCTGGCTTTATGAAGAAAATGGGTCTGGTGGGAAATGAAGAATAATATTTTAAAAGCAAGACAGAAAAAGAAAGTGCATGTCTTTCTCTGCAGCTCTTCTACACCATTTTGTGCCTGCCTTTGTTCTTGTGCATGGCATATTCTGCATAGAACTCTAAATCTTTTAGACATAGATTTGTCTATTTCCATATTCCTAACATTTCTAATTCACATTCTGGCACTGTGACTGATGCATCCATCAGCAGTGCCTGGGAAGAGATTTATTTCTTGTTATTGTGTTTTAACATTAGCTTTTGATTAGGGTAAGAACTGAAAGTGTTTATAAGCTATGGAGAAAGATACCTAGTTGTTAAGGAGGCAACACTGAACAGTGAGACTGGAAAAAGTATTGAAAGATTAATTGAACCTGATGCAGATTTTTTCTTCCTTCACTTTTCTGGGAGTGCAGCAGAACTGCTTGTATCCTGTCTGATGTTCATGGTGTTGAGCAGGATAGAAAGCAGTGGCTGTTTTGAATCTGCAGTCATCAAATCAAATTAATTCTGTTTTTTCATTCTCTTTACAGGACTGCAGCTCTTATTAAAACTTTTATAGGTCCCATCTGAAATCCTTTCAAAGGGCTCTGGTCAAGAAGACTCTTTGAAAGTAGATCTTCTGTGGTAAAGAGAACTCCTGAGAGCTTGAATAGCTGGTTGTGCTTTAGAAAAGAATGCCAGGAATTCATTTCACAGGTGGGATGATTTTACCTCTGGAAATTCAGCTCTGAGTTTACAGGGTATTATTGCAGGATGGGTAGTAATTGTAGAAAATCTGGCAGAGAGAGAGATTCCTGAGACTGATGTGTAAACATGACTGTGTAAACAATGCCCAATGCTACAGTTCTGTATGTTTTCCCACAGTCTGTCTTCGGTGTTTCTTAAAAGAAAACGTGCCCTTCTTGCTAAATAAAACTGCGTGGTTTCTTACTTGTAAATTTCCAGCAGTTCCTCATAGCCATAACAGTGCAGAGCTGCACTGGAACATGTGTGAAGGCTGTGGTCAATTTTTGAACCTTTCAACTTGTACCACTTTGGGTTAAGCTCTGGCTCAAGCTTCAATCCCACAGCTTTCTGCATTACATTTCAAACTACTGACTCAGGCCTGGTTTCACTGCTTGATCAAGATTTCAGCACAAATCTCATGGCTACCAAATGATCCAAATTATTCTAAATAGTGTTTAATCTGTTTTTGCTTTCTCTGTGGTTTTATACCTTATGAATTCTAAATTCCCTAATTTTTATTCTAAAAATGTTGTAAATGTATCCTCTTGGTCTGGAATTTCACAGAAGCAAAATGAGCTCTTTGGGCTACATTCAAATTAGTTTGATAAACTTCTATTTTTACAACACTTTGTGAAAACTATGCTTAATATTGTAAAACATTTTCCTTCACTATTTTATAAAGAAATATTATATATGGTTTCCCTATGCCAAATACAATTAAAATGACACTATGATATCCTTTTAAATGAATTTTCATGTAAAAAAGAAATCTCCATTTGACAGCATACCACAGCATAATGAGTACAAAGTCTTGATATTCCATGCTAATACAGCAAATATTTTCTGTCATAACACAGTCTGTTGTGTTAATATGATCGGTGTCACTGTGCTGCTAAACCAGCATCTACCAACATTTTGTACCTGAGAGGTAAACATGGAGCCAACAATATAGTCACTGCATCATTTTGGTATATAAATATCTGAGGGTATCTGATAGTGTGAAGAGGATGGATCCAGTCTCTTTTCAGTTGTGCCCAGCAAAGGGACAAGAGGCAATGGGCACAAACTGATGCACAGGAGGTTCCAGCTGAATATGAGAGGGCACTTTGCTGTGGGGGTGACAGCGCACTGGAACAGCTTGCCCATAGATGTTGTGGAGTCTCCTCTGGAGATATTCAAAGCCCACCTGGATGCCATCCTGCACAATGTGCTTTAGGTGATCCTGTTCGGCAGGGGAGTTGGACTAGATGATCTTCAGAGGTCCCTTCCAACCTTGGCCATTCTGTGAATCTGTGATTCTGTGATTTCTTTCTTGGGAATCCTAGTTTAGATCTGGTGCTTCCAGGGTCCTAATTCACTCTTCCTTTTAATTAAAAAAAAAAAAAAAAAAAAAATCTCAGTCTGATTAGACTTGTTTTGCTTTCCAGATGTGCATCATTCTCCAGTTTGTTTGGAGTGGCAGGTCAAAATAAATAAATAAATAAATCTGGCATATATTTTTAAGATCTATTTACTCTGAGGTCTGCACTGCTGCTGTTTTTCACTGGGCAGCTGAAGGCGAAAAGGTGTACTGACCTTTGTATTGGCTCAGAGAATAAAATTTCTTTATGATATAACCATGAAGGCATTTGTATTAAAACCGCATGGGGTAAATTGGTGTTTTACTGTTAGACACAAGAGCGAAAAGTCTGAATTACTTAGTTAAAATAACAGTAAGGAAACTAGCATATCATGGGCAATTCTCTTTACAAACATGATTTGAAGTTTTGTGCAAGAATTGAAATTGAATGGAAAATAACTAGAAAAGGACTCTAGGAAAACTGCTATAAGAAAAATAAAGTCTTTCTGTGATACAAAAGTGTGAGATTTGGAAAAAAATCAGGTGGATCCATTATTTATTTATTTATTTATTTTTTCTTCTTCTTCTTCTCATATTGTCCTTCGTATTTCTGTTTGCTAAAAGATTGGTTTAATGGAATTAAATATTCCCTGCTGGTCTTCATAGTTGCATGAGTCCTGCTTTACAAGCAATTCCTTTTCATCTTAATAGTTTCAAGATAGTTTTCCTTCCTTACTGAACCCTAGGCAGACACCTGGAGAAAGTTTGCCAAGAGCTGGGAAGCCTGTGTCTGGATGTCTGAATAGGGTTTGACTTCTGAAGCACATACACTGTCTTCAGTATCAAAAACTTTTGAGACTTCAGCCTCAACTCTTATAAACAGACATTTCCTATATACAGATATTTATTGCCTTACCCTGCTTTATCTTTTGGCTTGTGTATGTCTTTGTGCTTGGGTATGAAGAAATCATTTAGACAAAATGAAGTAATTTCCACAGCGTTCAGCAAGATGCATAGATATCTAATGATGAAATTGGAATCGGTCGTATGATCTGAAGTTCATTAACATATTTCTGTTCAACATCTATGAGAGAAAAATCTCAATTTTCTTCAGACAGGATCTTCTGTGAAGCTATTTTATTCACGATTTCAATGGCAGGTGTCCTGTCAATTAGGAGCGCATTTTAGTAAACAAATCATATCATTTTATTCCCTAGTACCCCAAACCTGATCATCTCCCCTGTTTCCTCATTGGCTGAGTACTACAAATGGGAAGTAAAGCTGTATTGTTTTATGGTTCTCTCAATGAATAATGTAAATATCCATAGGCACTTGGGATTGTTTCCTGAAAATTTATTTCCTCGTATATTCCAGCTAACTTCCTTACCTCATCATCCCCAGACTGAAAGACCACTAAAAAGCCTGACCCAGTAAACATCAGTTTTATCCATGAGGCAGTGTAAGGAGGAAGCGTGAATGTTGGTTAGCCAAACAGAGACCCATGTACAAACTTTTCCCCTCCTCTTGGCAGAGTCTTCCCAGTCACATCATCCTCTCCCCATAAAAATGGCACTGCATTTCCAGGAGCAGTTTGCTTATCTTTAATCAAATTTCTAATGTAGACATGATGTCTCCCATTCACTGCTATTGATTACTGGCCCAGTAAGTGCACCATTCCAAGACGAAAGATACCCCCCCCCCCCAGTGAAGAAATTGATTGTATGTAATTCTATGCCTTCTTTGCAGCTCTTTCTGGAAAAAATCTTCTGGGATTTTCTTTTGTGATGAGTCATCCCTGGGGACAAATCATAGGAAGAAATACATCTCTGTTCGCAGAGAGAGATATTGAAAAACTGACAGAGCAAAGTCAGTGAAAATATTGTCTCAGACAACCTCAGCACAACAATGTCTGTATGAGCTGCTTGAACTCACACAAAAGGAGACATAAAATCACAGCAAGAACCTCTCTGGCAGAGCCATGCAAGCAGTACCACATCTCACAGGTGCCTGGTGCTGTTGTGGCACACCCAGGCACCCCCCAGCCCAAAACGGCACAGCCGACAGAGAATCGTGTGGAAAAGACAGGCACAAATGTTACAGAGGCAAATATATATATGTATATATATATATTGCTGCTCCTTTTGGCAATTGCAGTCTGGTGTGGAAATCTTTCATTGTGTTCTGTTTGGCCAACCTCTATGTTCAAATGTACAATACTGTGGAACTGCAAATCTTTTTGTTTTCAGTGTTCTGCCTAGTGATGAAGAAAATCTGGTGAAAGGACATTCAAAGATATGTAATTATTTTTTAAACTGTTGAAAAGTAAGTGTAAAAATGCATGTTTCCCTCCTGCTCTAAGTCAAATTTCAACTGAGCTTGCTGTAGCCACAGCATCGGACTGTCACAGCAAGCTGGCCCACTGTGACAGGTTTTAAACAGACATGGTAGAAAAAAATAAGATTTAAACTAAAATATCAAATGTTGACAGCACTGAGTCACCAAAGAAAGATTTCTGTTGAGGTTTGAGAGTTAATGTTTCAAAACATAAGTCTTCATAGAAGAGTTATTCTAATAATTGTCTTTATTAAATATATTATATCCACCATTTAGTCTCACTATTTAATTCTGTGTCAGACAATGATAACGAGAAAAGATTGATAATAACACTTATCTTCACAATTTTGTTAATTAGTTACAAAAGTGGGAGGAATTGGTGGATATAGCAGATGGTTGTGCTGCCATTCAGAAGAACTTCAAAAGGCTGGAGAAATGGGCTAGCAGGAAGCTCATGAAGATCACAAAGGAGAAGTGCTAAGCCCCACACCTGGGGAGGTATATCCCCGTGCTCCAAGAGAAAAAGAAAAGGCCCTGGAAATTCTGGTGGGCAGTGGGTGGGCCAAGAGGCACCGTGTTCTTGTGGCGAAGGCCAGCAGCATGTACAGCTACACTTAGCAGAGCATTGCCAGCAGGTGGAGGGGGGTGATGAGTGCTCAGCACTGGTGAGACATCTGGGGACTGTGCACAGTGCTGGGCTCCCCAGTACAGGGGAGATGTGGACTTGCAGTGTTTAGTGAAGGACTGTAAAAATGATGAAGGGATTTGGAACTGAAGAGGGTGAGAAAGCTGGGACTTTTTAGGCTCAAGAATTAAAGTCTTGGAGGGTGGTGGTGGTGGAAATGGATCTTAGCAATTTGCATAAACGCCTGATGTGAGGGTAAAGAAAATGCAGCCAGACTTTTTTCCCTTTTGTATAAAGTGACAAGAGAGAAGACAATGGGCACAGATTGAAATAGTGAAAATTCCATTTAAATGTAAGGAAAACTTCTTTTGTGTGGGGGCAGTTGAACAGTAAACCTGGTTGCCTGGAGAAGTTGTAGAACCTCCATCCTTGGAGATACTCAAAGCCAACTGGGCACAGCCCTGAGCAGCACACTATGGCTGACCCTGCTCAGGTCACCGTGAGACTACAGATTTAATTAAAACTATGTAAAAGGGGACAGCCTCAGTGATGCTGGGAGTCTGTGGAAAGATGCACACACACATGCACACACACAAGCAGCCCAGACCTGTCAAATAAAATAAAATGTCAGTGCTTGCAAATCATTATTTCTTAACATTCCTGTTATGTATATCTGTGCCTAACAGCACAGGCAGTTGAGCAGAGGGAGCCCATGAGTGCCAAGAAATGGGAAACTGAAAGCTTGACAACCTTTGCTGTTAACATCAGCAAAGCCTGTGTGAGCAGGAGGAGTAAGCAACAGCTAGAGGTAGTGCATCTTAGCTGGTACTAAAACATTTAGGAAAACTTTAAATGTCTTCTCTTATATTTGCAGAACTGACAAAGGGTTTGTAACATGTATCTTGCCCAGTGTATATGTTTTATTTTTGCTGGAAGTTAGAGGTGCCAGGTGATGGGTATGAATGGTTAAATCTGTAGATTAGCAAGAGTGCAAGGAATTTTTTAACTTCTCTTTTTTGCCAGGGTGAATGAATATAGATTACATTGTTTCAGCCAACTCCTTCTGATTAAAGAAAAAAAAAAAAAAAAAAAAAAAAAAAAAAAAAAAAAAAAA
>CM021797.1:33035779-33047170 GCA_011076525.1 Nettapus auritus | reverse complement strand
ACTGTTATTTTAACTAAGTAATTCAGACTTTTCTTCTTTTCTTCTACTAACCACAAATAAATAAAAAGATGTGAATTTGTTAGTCTGTTCAGACTATGCTCTTTTTACTTTCCTTTCTTTAAGAACTCCACACAATATGGCTGGTTGTATGTGCTGGTAGAATAATAAAAATATCCACAATTGTGAAGCAAATTGATTCAATTTCTAAGAGCTTATCTTGTCCCAGTATTTGCAGTGCCTTGGCTTTGATCCAATAGTCTAAATTATTTTAATAGTGCACAAGGCCACATTTCTGCACCTAAGCACATATGTATAGCTTTTTTTGGCATTGATTTGTAAGAGTCTATGTGCTAAATAAAAGACTTTTACATCTGCAATACTCACGCAAGGTCTCATGCTGATTAAATGCCTATCCGCTTCATATTTGAGGCCTACTAGCAGCCCAGTAATCTATTCCTCTATACTTCCATCTGCCATACTTCTCTTTTGTTGAAACCAAATCAGATCATTGTCAGAAAACCCACTGCAAACCTACTTTTTGCATGGTGTTTTGTGTCATTCAAGAAATTGAGTGTTTTTTAAAACCATTGATATTTTAATCTCAAAATCGCGTTTGCAAAACTGGTGAGTACATCTCTGCCTTTGATTCAGCTTGCGCATTTGTAACTTTTGAACCTGAATGGTTGTTGCTGGCAGCAAAGGAAAAACTTGTTGCATTAGCCTGTGTCAGCATGTCTAAACACAAAACATGTGCCTCTCAGGATTCTTTGACTAGATAACATGTTAGTTATGTTTCTTTAATTGATTGTGGTTGTTAAAATTTAGCTAAGAGCTTGATTAATTCAGAAATTGGGAATCTTGGCCTAGTGGTACTGAATCATCCTGATTTCATGGTACTGTTAAACGAACCTGGAAAGCCATTCTGGTTGAACTAAACCCCTGTGACACAGTATTATTTTTGCAGCTGGGCAAAATCTAGAATTTGTGGGTATTAGCATTCTTATTTAATTTTCTGAATTATTTTGTATGGACAGATTACATGAGACCAATGCAGTCTGCAGAATGATTAGGATGTGTTTGCAATTGGGTTTGAAGTGCATTCATGTTTTTTCATTTTTTTCAGTATCCTTCACATCCTTTATCAAAACCTGAAGTTGATGATGGATATCTTTTAAAATAATTTTAAAACCACTTCTTAAAATCACTTAAAAAAAAAAAAAAAAAAAACCAAAAAAAAAAAAAAAAAAAAAAAAAAACTATTTTAAATCACTTTTTAAATGAACTTCTCTTCTTATGTTAGTACTGGCTTAGTGTAAGAGCTAATGAATGCATTTTATTCAGACATGAATTTTCATAGTATCTAAACAGTACTCTGTTTTGCTGGATATTAAACCTGCCTTTAAGTGAATTTAGTTGGCATATAAAATGTATGAGAGCCTGATGAAATCTGTAAAGCACGTTTCTGCATTCTTTGACCCTGTTCACTTGGAATTTTTCTGGTGCAGAGAAGCACATAATGCTGTGAAGAAACAAGGGGGAATGGTGACAGTGTCTGAAAGCCAACACCTACATATCACATCCAGCTGCATTTCAGTGGCAAAACATGCCAAAATTTGCCTTTATTTATGTCCACCATCAATTTTATCTATGAAAACATTCTAGCTCCAAGACAGTACCGTGGTATATCCCTCAGTAATGGGCATGTCAGACTGGAGCAGACCATCATCTGAAGATTCCTGGCTTCAAATTGTATCTTTAATACAGTAAGTGCATATGAATGGACAGATTCAGTCAAGCTCATCTGTTTAACCTGTCACATTCTTAGACCTTTCGGTGTCATAGTGCAGAGGAGCCAAGCAAATGTAGTTCCTTGACTGTCCAGACAGTACTGTAACTGCACCTCTTCAGAAGAAAACGTTCCATCAAATTACTAAGGCAATGGTGGAAAATATTTATGGCAGCCACTTTTAACTTAATTGCTTCCTTACCGATTTACAGCTTTTCTGTGGAAGGGAAAACCAGGAGGCAAAAAGACAAATAAAATATTCACACACTTCTCTAAAGCAAGGGCTGCTTAAAAGAGTCACAAAACCTCACGTGCAGAGATGTTTAAATGCAGATGGTCTACAAAGCACCACCTTTATTGTCATAACTGATACCAAGAACTAGGTACTTAATCGTAATTCATATGGTAACAGATGTGGGGGTCATGGCATTCAGCTACACCAGGATTATGCTAAAATAGGATTCATTTACACTAGATATTAAGGGCGAGGTTTAATAAAGTATTTCATCTTATTACTGAATTCATTAACCTGGGCATTTGATGTCTTTATTGAATTTGATAACAAGAGGAGTTTTATTTATAATAAAGTTAACAAACAACAACAAAACATTTTACCTAATAAATTATCTCTTTGTAGTCAAAGCTGTCTGTTAATCAGCTTTCTAGAATACTATTCCTGGCATTTCTCACAAGTACTAAATATAACAGTGCTACACACAAAAGAGCATGCTTGTTAGGAAATCTTGGTCTTTTTATACTTGCTTCCATGAGTGGAATACCTGAAGGAGTGTTCAGTTTGGGACTGACTTTCTGAAAACTCAAATTGAGTCTCATCCAGAAAAGGAGGCACAGTACTCTGTAGCAACCCATACAAAAAATATCATAGGAACTGAGATACACTAGGAAATGTGAGCTGTGATTATAAATCAGATATAATTTTCTAGCAGCTTTGGTGTAACATGAAACTCAGTTTTCACAAAACAAGGTACACATGACATCAAGAACATTTTTAATAAGGTTTAGGTGATGTTGTTGGAAATAAACACATCTTTCTTACTTGTTGTTCCAGTATGACGTTTCCTCAGAACAGAATTATCTAACAGAACAAAATGAACTTTCAGTCACACTTTTGTAGCCAAAAGTGTTATCTTCACCTTGATCTAGTCAGCTATACCCTCTTTAGTGTCTTCCGTGTGCATTCCAAATTACTCTGTTTTTTTTGTTTGTTTGTTTGCTTTTTGTTTCAAAGACATTATTAGTTTCCTGAAATATTAATCATGACAACTTGTGCCACTCCCTCTACTACCTGAAGCTGCCAACAGCATAGTATCATAGTATAATCCTTCTAGCAATATATTACTTATTTTCCATTTTTTTTTTTTTTTTTTTTGTCTGTGTAAATTTTCCTCTTCTCTCAGCTGTTGCCTGTAGGCCCCAATTTATGGTGTAAAATCATGTCACAACAGCAATCACAAGAGATTAATAAAGGATGAGATGGTTCATAAACTGTCCAGTTAGATGGAGTGTTCTTTTAAAGTAGAAATTGATTAAATCTCTGTGTAATTTTGCTTAAACTTAGAAGGCTGCTTCGCCTTCTTTAAAGTGCTTTCAGATTTCTTCTTTGAGCCTTTTTAAGGAAATTTAAGGAAATTTAAGGAAATTTACTTTTTACCAGTTGGTTGTTGGTGGTTCTTTTTTTTTTTTTTTTTTTTTTTTTTTTTTTTTTTTTTTTTTTTTTTCAGATTTCACTTAAGCACCACTAGAACTGCAGTTACACAGAACATCCCTTTTTCAAGTACATGCATGTAATCTACACAAGACTACCCTTTTTGTTGAAGGGTCATCAAAAGGTCTTTCCCTGACTTCAATGTTTTCTTCAGATTTAAAAATGTTTTAGTGCTGAAAACATCCTCACAATCATAATGGTAGTGTATTATAAATACCATACAAATTCCTTGCTGTATAATGATGACAACACTTGCACAAATTTAAGCATGACAACACTTGCACAAAATTAAGCGTTAGGCTACTAAAATACTATTACTGTTAATGACATAACAGCAATGTACCAGTGGGCCCAAGAGAACTTGAATTTATAAGTGTGTGTGTGTGTGTGCCTGTGTGTGAACCATTTTAGTATGCCAACATATCTGTGGGAATTGCTTTTGTCAGTTCGATTGTGACCCTTACAGTGTCTGCACTTAGAGCTCCCTAGGCACTAGCTCAGCAGCATACATTATAAGCTACTACATAAGTGCATTTTCTATTCTTGGTAACAAAACACTGCATTGTAAAAAGTTATTTTAATGTAAATTAATCATCTTTAAAATATGTGGCTTTTGATGTTTGGAGTCAATTTTTTTATTTTTTATTTTTAACTAATTACATTTTAATTTTTAATTTTTAACTAATTACTTTGTGGCTGTGCTATTTTGGTTTTGGAAAGCTCTGCTCAGGGCAGAATTTGGATGAAAAAATGAAAGCCACTGTTAGTAGAGGCCTTTAAACACTGTAGGTGGCACACCTTCCTAGTGCTTTCAGTCCTAATCTTGGAAAGACATTGCACTCAGTGATGAGGCCCATTAATATATCTAGTGAATGAAAAATAAGCAAACAAAAAAACAAACAAACAGAACACCACTCAAAACCCATACAGATATTGTTAAAAAATACCTTGACCATCATATTTAATATGATACTAAATATGCAGCTACTTAATATGCAGCTAAGAGGGACTGAGATTCCATATTCATTATTTTTGATATACTGAAAAACTGTGGAGTATAAAAATTATCTGACTTAGATTTGCATGGTAGTTAAAGTTTACCTACCAGGAGTTCATAAGGAGCAGAGACAATATCAGACTTCTGGCTTCTTTGAGGATTCTTATCAGTGACCCTTGCTCCGCATTCAGTTAATCTGAAAGAGGTTTTCTTATGTTAAATAAAAAACTTTGGTGAATGCCTACTTTTTAAAAGCTCAAACAATTTGTTGCCTGATAACTATGAAATAATGAAACATTAAGAGGTCAAAAATCAGATTGAGAGTTGGAAGATACCATAATCTAAATATCAGAATGAAATTATGAGCATCTACTAATTATATCTGATTCCTGAGATTGACTCACACTGTTAAAACCTATGTTGTAGTCATTGAATGATTCTGTAAACAAATAATTGTTTTTAATAGTGTTTTCACCAGTTATGTCTACATTTTGAGTATTCAAATGAGAAGGTTTAGATTATCACTTCATATGGTCTTAATTGTTTCACTGTTAATCCACCTTTAATAGGTACTTTTTTTGGTAAAAATATTTATACTGGGACTGAAAGAATAATGATAAGGTTTTCTTTCTATGTATAAATGCTAGGTTTGCAAATCATATCCCCATCTTTTTCCTCATTTTTTTTTTCCCTTTTTGAAGTACATAGGAATCAAATATTACACGTCTTTCCCTCTATGTCTTCAATGTTTTCTTCAGATTTTAAAATGTTTTGGTTCTGAAAACATCCTCACAATCATAATGGTAGTGTATTATAAATACCATACAAGAGTTTTTTGAGCTCTGGTGCTGTAAGCTGATTTCAGGTTGACATACTAGTCTGTTTGTAATTGAACTAGATTTACCACTGCCACTTATTATCTGTTAACCATTGCTCCGTTCTCCAGAGGTTATAGCCAATTGACATCTACTGGCATAATCATCCATGTGATCACCTTCTAAGGGGGTTCTCAAAACAGTATATATTCCCTAAACATCTCTCATAGTATGAAAGACTGTGAGTTTGAGTGAGATATAAAAACTTCTGGGTTTGGAAGATAATGACAAGGAACAATAACTGATACTAACCTAGCTCACATGTGGTGGAACATCATGGCTGTCACATCATCTATCTCTAATACGAAAGGGAAGAGGAGAATTGGCCATAGGCTTGCATTGGCTGACCACAGTAGGCATGCCAGTCAACCTATGTGTAATTAAGTTTTTCATCTGTAAAATGTCTCAAAGGCATTGTGGGTTCATTTGCTGATGTTGGTAAATCTTTGTTTTTCAGAAGAGATGGTGCATGACCTGCAACATCTAGATACCCATTAAATAATATAAATAATGTGTCAATGTCATTCCAAAAACAGATCTATTCCTTAGCATAATTATAAGCATAAGTATAAGCATAAGACTTAGCATAAGTATAAGACTTCCTTTTACAATGCATTAGTAACAAGTACAGTTATAAGACCCTAATGTTTGTGCAAGCAAGTAAATACAAATTGTTG
Source organism: Nettapus auritus (assembly GCA_011076525.1). NCBI lineage: Eukaryota > Metazoa > Chordata > Aves > Anseriformes > Anatidae > Nettapus > Nettapus auritus. The sequence continues at coordinate 33,041,109 of CM021797.1, read as the reverse complement.
CATGAGCTGTCTTAAGTGAATGTAACTACCCTGAAAATGTTGCAGCAACCCTGAGATAATTAAACTCTTATTCTGCAATGTCCAGTAACTGTAAATGTTTAGCAAACACAACATTGTCTTCATTCATTTTGTAGTTCACTTTCTAACAGCGTTCTTAGCCTCCAGTGCATTCATTCCTGTGATATTTTGTGAGCAAATAATAGCAGAGATATCCTTCTCTTCTCTCCCAACCCTCAGCGAGAATTTAAATATAATATTTTATTTCCTGTATCTATAAAATCCAGACAACAATGTTAAATTATCATGGCTGATAGAAAAATTCTTGGCAAAAAATGGATGAAATGCATGAAAGGGTAATCATAATGCCAGTGAGTATAACATTGTCCTATGTCCTATGGTAGCTCCAACTCAAATGTCTAATAACAGCCTCAACAATAATAATAGGTTGGTATCACTTTAAACATCTTCAACTATTAACCAATACAATCACAATTTTTTATTTTTTTATTTTTTATTTTTTTCCTGAGATGCACTTACAGCACAGGAAAATCAATACAAAATATTTATCTGCTAATAATTTGCAATTTATTTCATTTAATTTGGACTTTCTGCTTGAGGTTAGGCAATGTTTTCTTCCACCCAAATCTTAAATGACATAATATTTAATTGACAACTTTTCTGGATGTAATAAGCTCCCTCTGCTGGATCTAAAAAAAAAAAAAAAAAAAAAAAAAAAAAAAAAAAAAAAATAGTCAGCATAAGTAATAAAACTGGTTATTGAGGTTTTGCCATTCATTTTAGGAAAGTGGATTTTCTTATTAATCTATCTTGTTCAAAGCACCACTTAAAGAAGATGGAGTTAAAGCTTTATCTACAAGGAGTGTTGAACCGCTGATGGAGATCACTGGCTTCAAAGATGCAAAGAGGCCTCTTCTGAGACTAGTGTTTTTTCATTTCTTTGTTTTTTTTTGTTTGTTTGTTTGTTTTCACTAGCCACTAAAAAGTCATCCTTCAAGGGGAAAAGAAAATAAGATTTTGAATAGTAAAGGAAAATACCTCCTACATCCCTGAAGAGTTTAATTCTATGACTGATACACCTCATATCTGCCTTCCCATCATGGCACAAAAATTGCATGAGATGATTTTAAAAATCATGAGATGGGATGTGAAACAAGTTACCAAGAAAGCACCTTTTTTTTTTTTTTTTTGAGGGGTTATGCAGAAAGGGAGAACAAAGAGATACCTACCTTTGGGTGTGTTCTTTTCTTAATGAAAACTGAGATTATATAATTATATAGTTAAAATATTTATTAATTATAATTATATAGTTATAATATAATTATGATTATACTAATTATATAATCCTTAGTCTCCAGCAGTTGCTTAAGGAAAAACACCAAATGCCATGAAAACCAGAACTAAATAATGACATACAACAACATTACAATTCATAAAATCTAAAATGAAGGCCTCATTTTTCAAAGTTTGCTATGAAACAAAAATCCACTATGACAAAATCTGCCTTTCTTAAACAGTATTTGGTCTTTGTTTGTTTCTGTCCTTATATTCTGCATATACTAGCTGCTGTGTACAAACCAAAGAGCATCAAAAATGTGTGATGTGTTTCTGTTCCAAGTTGCAAAGTTTCATAGAAGCTTGTAACATTCTGTACTTACCAGAGACTGTGACTAATTAAGCCTAGAAAGCTCACTTGGACAGATCGTCTTGTCTCCAAAACATAGAGAAAGCATGTTCCATATTAAATTGTATTATTCTGCACTTCTAATTTAAGATCCTCTGGGAACTGCTTTTCATAAACCCCATTGTATCTCACTCCTCTTCTCTTCTTGAGGTTAGAAGGGACCTCTGGAGGTCATCTGGGCCAGTACTCATGTTCAAGCGGGCACACCTAGAGCCTGTTGCCAAGGGCCATGTCCAGATGGCTTTTGAGTACCTCAAGAGTCCAACCACCCACCTAAAACTAAAAGTCCACCTCTAAACCATGTCTCCCAGATGCCACATCCACGTCTCTTAAATATCTCCAGGGATAGTGACACCACCACTTCCCTGGGCAACTTGTTCTAGTGCCGAATCACCTTTTCTGTGAAGAAATTCTTCCTGATATCCAATTTAAACCTCCTTTAGTGCAACTTGAGGACATTTCCTTGTATCCTATCACTTTACACCTGAGAAAAGAGATTGACACTTTCAAAAGTGTCAAAAGTGTCAAAAGTGTCAAAACGTAGAATCAGTCCAGCTGGGTGGAATTTCTAAAGGATATCTGGTCCAAACCCTGGTACAAAGATTAGAGCAAGTTCTTTGAGGCCTTGTCAAGTTGTGTTTTGAACGTCTCCAAGGATAAACGTACCATACATTGTCTGTCAAACTTGTTCCTGACCATCCTCATATGAAAAATCAAGATACATCTTTACAACCAGCCAGAATTTTTTGTATTGTGATCTTTGACCATTCCTTCTCATCCTGTCACTACACACCTCCAAGAAGATTCCGTCTTCTTTTTTCTCTACCTTTATTAAAGAGTAGTGATATAGACAGTAGTGATATATCTTCCCAAGCCTTCTGTTCTTAAGCTTGAACAAAACCATTTCTCATGGCCCCTCCTCAAACACCATGTGATTGGGCACTGTACCTGCTGGTGGACCTCCGCTTGACTCACTGCAGTGTGTCCATGACACAGCATTCTAGATGCGGTCTCACAAGTGTGAACAGAGGAGAAAAGTCACTTCCCCATACCTCCTGGCTACACTCTTGCTCAAAAATGCAGAATGTGGTTTGCCTTCTTCACTGGAAAGACACATGTTGTCTGTCCACCAGGACCTTGTCTACCCAACCCAGCAGCCAGCAGCTTCTGCAAAGCTGTTTTTTTAGGCAGTCAGCCTCCAATCAATGCAATCAGTGCAAATGTTACTCAAACCCAAGTTGCACAATTTAGCACTTGTCTTTGCAGTGCTTCATGGGTTTTGTGTCATCCCATTTCTCTAGCCCTTCGTAGCAGCCTTGATCTTCAGCAGGTCTCTCAAAGCTGCTTTCCTTCACCTGGGATTATTTACCAGCTTGTCAAGGGCACATTCTGTCTCAGTGTCTGGATCACTAATAAAGATGTTAAACACTTCTAGTTCCAGACTAATTCCTACAGAAGATCACAAGCTTCTGATAACCAATCAGACATCATACTGCTGGTCACAACCTTATAAGCCTGTCATCCCAGACACCTTTCTGCCTACTGTATAGTTTATCTATGCTGTCTATATCTCAACAATTGTGGCCAGAACTGTAGTACAGGGAGTTGTTCTGAAGGCCTCTCTAAGCTGAGGTAAATGGCATCCACCTCTCCTGTCTTGTCTAAACCAGCTTTCATACAATAAGTAGTCCAGCTGGCTATGTATATTTTGTCCTTGCTAAATCTGTGTTTCTGATCATTTTATTCTCTTTCATTTTTTTTTTTTATCATGTCATCTGGACATGGTTTCCAGGAGGATTCACTTCATAATCTTACCAAGGACTGAGGTGAGACTGACCAACCTGGAGTTCCCTAGGCCCACCTTCTTGCCCTTTTTGAACATGGGTGTGCATCATTTGTCATTTTCAACACACCAGAAACCTCTCCCAAACACAATGACTTTTTGAAAACAGCACAAACTCGTGGTGACCTCAGTCAGCTCCCACTATGCCCTCAAATGCATTCTGTCTCGTTCTATAGATTTGTGTGTATCCAATTTGCTTAAGTACACCTTAACTCAGTCTTCCCCTACAACAGGCAATTCTTTATTCCCCAAGGCTTTGATACCAGGCTCAGGGAGGCTAGGAGACCAAAGACAGTAAAAATCAAAGAAAGGAAGTCAGTGAGTATTTTAACCTTTTCCATATTCCCTTATTGCTGCCCTTTACTAAGGGCAGCTATTGCTGCCCTATTGCTGCATCCTTTACTAATTTCAACTCCCAGTAAGTTTGGGCTTCCCTAACTCCATCCTTTTTTGTATCTCAAAAAGTTCTTAAAGCTTTGTCCTGTATTGTATTACACCTAACATAGACATCTGCATACTTTTTTCTGTTACTGCTTTTGGCTGCACCATTCTTTTTTCATGCTGGTAATGAACATTGGGGAAGCAAACTATTCAGTAGACAGTTCCAGGGTATGTGACTACGTAATATCTCAATCCATCCTACAGCGCCTCACGTTAACAGAACTTTTCTTCTGAATCCAAACTTAAAGCTTCATATTCCTGTACCTGGAAGAAACATAATTTGACAGAATTCAAAAACACTCTGAAACAATAAACATGAATCTGTCTTTAACCGTTCATGTTATGAAGCTGAACAAGAGGTGTTTCTTCCATTTGCAGCACTGTCTCTACAGCCCTACAAAAACATCATATGCAGTTCACAGTTCCAGCTGTACGTGGCAATGAATAATACTGTGCATCTTCTCCCCGCCCTACCCACACCTCCCATATTCAGATTTCTTATTTTCTAGGTAACACAACCTCTAACCTTTTTACGAATCAAGCCTGTGACAGCTCTTAAGGACGTTTGTTTGAGAATGTCACAAAACAACACATGAGCAGAGGATTTTTGAAAGCTATGAGAAGTTCTGCTAGGTATCATTAGGTAAATATGTTTTTCTACAGTTTTCCACCAAAATCTGACATAGAAAATTGAGTGGGGCCCTTTCACAGTGCAAACATGGGACATGAAGAAATACGTGTAGTTTTCCAGCTAAGGCACACACAGCAGGAATCCAGAAATCCCTTAATTGCTTAAAATCCATCTCCTGCTCATTCCCTTTGTTCTCAGATCTTCAGGGATAGTCTCAGTTTTGAGATTTTTAACCCCTTTTAAATTCTTTTTTTTGTTGTTTTGTTTTGTTTTGTTTTCTTTTCTTTTCTTTTTTTAGTTCATGAAGTAAGACAGTGACAGTACTCTTCCTATAGTTAGCTCACAACAGAAATAGTCTATGACTGATAGGTCTTTATGTCCTTACCCAGATGTTCATGCCCAGTCTTGATGTACAGCTACCTCTTACGCATTTGTTGATAAATGGGGCGGGGGTGGGAGGCAAGGGGGAGGGGCAAGGGGGGGCAAGTGTTGCTAACTTGCTAACTTTTAGTACTGAAAGACTGGAGAACTAAGATATTTAGAAGTATAAATGTTACTATCACTTTTCTATGTGCTCAGTGAAAAAGGAAAGGAAAGGAAAGGAAAGGAAAGGAAAGGAAAGGAAAGGAAAGGAAAGGAAAGGAAAGGAAAGGAAAGGAAAGGAAAGGAAAGGGAAGGGAAGGGAAGGGAAGGGAAGGGAAGGGAAGGGAAGG
>CM021797.1:33008655-33028017 GCA_011076525.1 Nettapus auritus | reverse complement strand
GTTAAAATGGGTGTTGAATTTATTGACGCGCATATACAGAGAGAAAATAATAATAATAATAATAATAATAATAATAATAATAATAATAATAATAATAATAATAATAATAATAATAATAAAAATCCAGCCTTTCTGTTATTTCTCCCTGCGTTTTCGGAGTGTTAGACAGTGCTGAAATTAGGCTAACTGGAAAGCAATGTACTTAATTACAAGCAAAAAGACAAAAATGATGAGACGGGAGGTTGCCGGTACATGAAACATCAGGAAGACAGCAGACTTGTTAGATACCGAGGATGTTTATCTGGATGGCTGCTCATTCCGTTTCTTAATAACAAACACTGTGTTTATAACAAAGCAGTTACTGCTTCTTGTCATAACAATAATCGCTATCCAAACAGGATTTTGCCCCCTTCCTCGTGCATAATGATCTTGTTCTGTGGCTGCCAATGTAATGGTTTGGAGCTGTGAAACTGTGTGTTTCTTCTTTCCTATACGTTCCCCATAACACGAATTTCATCCTCTGTGCAAAGAAGCCTAGTTTGCACTTATTTGGTTCTTTTGGGTTGGTTCAGTCGCTGACCTCTGGCTCCGGAGGGCACTGTACTGAGGACATCCGTGGTAATGTCAGAAAATCGTAGGACGAAGATCACAGTGATCAGGCACTTTATACCATGCAGTATTTTTGCTAACGTGTGCGGGTGTCCGTGCACAAGTGGTACGGAAACTCTCCAGATCTATGAAGTTGAAAACTCTTGCTGCACCTCAGACCGTACCTGTGTGCATTTACAAATGCGTGTGTCGTTGTAACCTCAAGGGCGCTAGTTTTTAAAGCCCGAATTACTGTAATCCTTTCATAATGTTGTTTGCATTCATGTTGGTTAGCGTTTAGGAAAACACAGAGCAAAGTGTTTCTAAAATGGACACAAAGGTAGCCGCAGTGTCAGCTGAAGCTCTCGGTCAACGGTGGGAAATATTTAAGAGCACTTTAAAATATTCATTTACTGGAACAGTAATAGCAGTGCAGAACTGCAACAAGGGCGGGGGTGGGGGGGGTGGGAGGGGGTGGGGGGTGGGGAACGGACACACGACAGGGATATTTAAATTGTATTAAAACCGGACCCACATTTTACTACTGGTTATGAAATGCATCTGGAATTACCCCCCCCCCCCCCCAAAAAAAAAAAAAAACTGTTCAACAAATGCTGACAAAATGTATTTGTCAAAGGGACAGGAAGGCATAACATTATTTTAGTCAGATCTCATTTACTTTGATAGCTGGGCACACCATTACCGTGAATTCTGTGTACAGTGATCATAAGGGTAGCACCTACAGAGTAGATTTACCTGTTTATTATTTGGGGTATTTCCCTGCAACATTTTAGAAAGGTTTCTTTACTTACACAAATGTTCATTTTTTTAATTATTATTTTTATTTTTTGAATGATTTGCCAGGCTAAGGGAGCCATTTTCTATAACAGGTAGTTTGACAAGGAAAACCGATGGTCTTAAATATCAAAGCGTAGTCAAACCGCAATGAGATTCAAAGAAGGGAGTGTTGGTACATTTTGTTCCAGCAAACGAGCTAAAAATAACAGCCCCCACCCATGCTAAAAGGAGGTTGATTTGCCCACTTGGAAGGCCCGATAGGAAATAGGAATTAAATTATTAATGTAATCAAACGGAGAGGAAAAAAAAAAAAAAAAATCTGCCCGATGACGCTAAGGGTGAAAGGGTTTTGTTCTGAAGTGTCGCTGACTTAAACAAGCCCGCGTGCAGAGCCGAGGCTCGGAGCGGGATTTGATGTGTTGTTGGGAGCTTTAATCTCATTTTATACCTTCCTCACGCCGCATCAGAATGCCTTTGGACAAGGTCGTAATCGTGCCAAACCGCACAGCGCAGCGTAACCCTGCTGCTGCCGCCGTCCTGCCACTCGAACCTCAAAGTGAGCGCCTCCTTTTCAGCCCCAAAGAAGGCTCCTTCCACACTTCCACGTATTCTACTTGCCTGCAGGGCAGGGTCTCTAAAGGTGTTGGAACTACTTTGACATTCATTTTAGAGGTTAGTGTAAACGTGGTGCACGTCAGTGCGGAAAACGTTTAACACCACAGTTACAAAATCCACGTTGGTGCCATTTTGCACCATGCATCTCCCCTCGCGGTCCGCAGGGGAGAAACGAAACAAAACAAAACAGAAAGCCCGTAACTAGAAAAAGGGAGATAAAGAAAAAAAAAAAAAAAAAAATCCGACACACACACAAACGAGCCCCGTGTTTAATCCCCCGACCTCCCCTTTCTGCACGGGGCAGGCTGTCGCCCACCGCACTAAGCTCGTCCCCCTCCGGTCGTTACTGCCCTGCTCTGGCGGGCGGCGTCGGTTGTTTTACGGTCGGAGCCCCGGGCGCACAATAGCGACCTCGTCGGAGGAGCAACCCTCCTCCGCTCCCCGACAGCGCAGCGCAGCCGCCCCCGGCCCTGCCGCAACCCCCTGCCCGCAGCCCCTCGCAGCTCCCCGGGGCCGGCGCCGACCCCCGGTTCTGCCGCCGGCTCTTGCCAACGCCGCAATGCTTCGGTGTCCCCCCCGCTTCCCAAAATCTCCCGCCCCTCCCCGGGCCCGTGCCCACCTTCCCCTGCCCCGCCGAGCTGAGGCTTTGCTCGACCCGCCGAGCCAGCGGGGCCGGACCCCCCGCTGTTACCTCCCGCTCGTCCGCCGGCAGAAGGAGGGTCCCGCACATTCCGCAGCCTCCCCCCAGCCTCCCTCCAGGTCCCGTCTGCGGGACTCGGGCTCTTTTTCCCTTCTGTCCTCCCGCCCGTCTGCCTGCCTGCCTGCCTGCCTGCCTCCTTTTTATTTTCCCTGCCAGTGACTTAAAACCAAGCCAAAGGAGGCAAAAGGAAAAATACTGCCCTGGGCTCCAGGTCTATAAATACGTTTCAGAGCGAGCGCTCGAAAGTTTGGAAAGACAGAAAGGAAGGAGGCAGCACATGGAGACAAAAGCTAGAGCCGCTCTGCCAGCGGGGAGCAGGGAGGCGATGCTCCGGCTGCGCTGGGGCTCCGCGGCTCGTTGGGTGGGCAGGACGGTGGAGGGATAGGGTTCGGTGCCCTCATCATTCCGCGCTGATACACAAGAATACTAGCCAAAAATAAAAATAAAAATAAATAAATAAATGTTAGTCGATCGATAAGTCAACTTCGTGTAGCAGATACTGAGACTGGGAACTTTCCTAAAACATCTTGAGCTGCTGGTGGAGAAGAGTTGGTAGCTTTCTTTTTTTTTTTTTTTTTTTGGCTAGCGGGTGAATCCCAATTGGCTCAACGTTTCCTTGTTCTCTCTGTAGATTGTGTGGCCAGCAGCAAAAGAGAGAAAAATAAGTCGAGGGCTCTTCAAGGCTGCAAAGGGGTAGTCCCTTCTGGACACTCTTAAGTGGGGCTGCACTCCGCTGTGAAAGTGACACAGAGGTGTCAGAGAGGCAATGGCCAACATATATCTCCTGTATCCTAACTATACATTCATGTCCACTGCTTCCAAGTCTATCTGATCCTAAGGTATCAGATGGAAGGTATTATTCTTCCTTAGGATGTCAAGCAATACCCAGTTATATCATGCATGGAATAACAGCAGCAACATAAGAGTCAAAGAAATGTGCATACACCACATGAAACACAGATAAATGATCCATTGACAAGGGTCTGCAATCTGGGAGGTTGGGGCTGTGGGAAGGAAGCCGAGCTGGGGTTAGGAAATGAAGCTATTAAGTGGAGAAAGTGACTTTCAGCCTGCAGCCCTTGAAAGCATGCAGATGGACAACCCAAACCAGTCTGCGCTGTGGGTGCCAACTGGGAGCAGTGAGAGGCCACAAGACGTGGTGTGGAATGATGCTGCTGGCAGCTCCTGCAGTAGGAGGCAGTGCCTCCTACTGTACTCTGCAGAGAGAGAGGGCCTCGCCCCGGGGAGCAGCATCCTTGCGGGCTGCTGAAAGGGAGAAATAGAGGAGGCTGAGGAAATGAAGGCTGGGAGGCAGAAGGAGGTGGAAGGAGTTAATTGGAGGAAGAAACAGACTGCTTGGCGCTGAAGCTTTGCAGGAGTTTCTGCCTGCCTTGCACGCCAAGCACTAGGCGGAGGGAGATATTCAACCACTTAAGAGCTTTGCAGACTGCAGGCTTCAGAAGGGATGGTCTGGGGGCTCTCCTACACCTCACACAACTTCAGGAGACACTTCTCTTGTGCACTGCTGCAAAACAGGGAGCTGGGGACTCCCTTTTGTCACCCTGCCTGCCCCCTGCCATTGTCACCATGGAGGAAAGGCTGGAGATAACAGCACAGCACAGATTTTGTGGCAGGGGGACTGAGGAGCCACCTCAGCTCCGTCAGTGACAGATTTCTGGTAACTGCAGAGTTATTTCTTGGGGTGGAGGACTGAGCCTGCCCTGCACCCCTCAGCCTGTGTCCCCCACCCAGGCTAGGTCGTGGCTGCCAGCCCTGCAGGAGCAGCTCGCAGCCAGGGCTGGGTCTATTTAAAGACTCGGCTGCTGCTGCAGGCTCCAAGCAGCGAGTGCCAATCCCTCAGCTTGGCAGCATTATTTTTGGCCGCGGCTCCCTCCCACAGCATAGGAAATACAATAAAATTAAAACAAACAGAAAAAAAAAAAAAAAGGGGGGGTGAAAAAAAAAAAGCTGCATGATCGCTCGCTCACTATGGGGAAAGGAGAAAAGCCACGCATCCACCCTGCCCCGCCATTTTGTGCTTGCTTCCGCCTGCCTGCTGTGTGCTGGCAGGTGTGGGGTGAGGGGCAGTGGGGGTGGCAACATGGCCCCACACCTGCTGCCATGGGGCCTTCCCCACAGCAGCACCCCTCTGGGGAACATCACTGCCCCTGTGTCCCTGCTCTGGGGACTGCGATGTCCCAGGGCCTGGTGGTGCCTGTCAGGGTGGCACCTGCAGTCAGGGCTGCTGGGTTGGGCCCAGCCCTGACTCCAGGTTGGGTAGGACAGTGCTTTCTGTGTGGACCTGTCTGGTTGAGGTGTGACATGGGGTCCTGCCAGCACGACCTGGCTTTAGCCTTCACCCTTCTGCAGGCTTTGCTGGTGCAGGGGGAGCATGATCTCTTATCTCCCAAGTGCCACTGCCATAGCTGGCCCATAAAAAGGGACCAGTCATGACAGAAAATACTTAAACAGATCAATAGATGCACAATGCATACCAGAAAGGAAGAAGCCTGTGCTTTCCCAGACAACTTAATCATTCTGAACTTCACAGAAAACATGAGTGGATGTGTTTCAGTGAGGGAAAATAAATCCACTAGGAAAACAAGAACCTCCTTGCACTGATAAGGAGATCCCTATATAACTTTATAGTGGGAAAACACTGCTGATGTTTTTTTGTTTTGTTTTGTTTTCTTTTAATCTGCCAACCTGCATTTCAACCTCTACACAGAGAGCATGAATATATGCATATATGTAAAACATATTCTTTACTGAAAAATGGGTAGTGCTTCTTATAAGCTGTAAGTTCTTTTTTTGCCACCTTTGGCAAGCCTCATACATTACTTTCCTTCACACACAGGAGAGTATCATAGCCTCAGAGCTTCCTCCATGCCCTTCACACACCTTCCTACTGTTTCATCTCGTCCTGCTTCCAACATTACTTTACTTTCTCTAGTCAGTGAGAAGCAGAAGGATGACAGGAAGGGCTAATGATAGAGATGATGGTGTGGGGGCTGGGAAGACAGAGAAAGAGGTAGAATTTGCTTTGTTTTTGCATTAGCAATCAGTACCACTCTTTTAACAAAGCTTGCATTTGCTCATCCCAATCTGCTGGGGCTGTTCTTGGCCGAGACTGACCTCCTACTGCTGGCAGTCATATTTTCCTCTGACTTTCTCTACTTCCTCTCCTCAAGAGCTGAGTGCGGTCCTGCTCTGTCACTTGCTTGCATTAAGGCATATTGTACTGCAACATTAATCAGTTCAGCTGGTTAACAGAAAAATTAATAGTCTTATTATCTTGAGTGCATGTGTCTCTATATTCAGAGTATTAGAAGAACTACAGGCTACAATTACGCTACAGAGAAGTTCCATTATAACCTTGCTTTCCATATGTTCAAAGCTTTCTGAAAATGTCGCCTTTGGAACTCAAATTTCCTGTGTCTAGTAAAAACTCTTAACATGCCAGGAAGTCTTCCTCTAAGCACACACCCCAGCCTTTTAGAGAATTCAGTGTATGTTTAAAGTACAAAGCAGGACTTACATTTTAGCTTAAACACTTTCAAATATATGTATTTTTCCACCCTGAACTTACACGTCCTTGAGAGCCAGGATTGCTTGTCCAGCTGCAGGTACAGGCAGGATATGGGCTTTGTTTCAGAATGGGCTCTCAGAGGTTCACTTTATACAGTGGCTGCTACTGAAGTCCAAAACTCGTGTGAGGCTTCAGTAGCTCTTCAGTGGCATTTATCAGTTCCCTGGACCTGGACTGTCCACTGTTTCCTACTTGTGGCTTTCTTCTGTGCAGCTGAAATTACCTTGGGTCATTTGTGGCTTATACACATGTCCTGTCATGCAGCCCATTTTTACAGTACTTGTCTCACCTCAAACAGGATGCTGAGGTTAACCAGCTCTTGACAACACTGGCTTGGTTACCCCCTGATGTGATCATGGCTTAGGATGCAATTTTGGTAGGTGCAAACAATCAACACAGTAAAGGATGGTCAGAGATGGAGATGAGAAAGCCTACATTAATTTCAGGAGGTGCCATTAAAAAATAAACAATCAAACAACAAAAACAAACACAGACTATCAGTTTAGCCAGTATGATTTCTTGTTTCTCCTGACAATGCTTCTTGTAACTTTCACACCACTGCTGCAGTTAGGGTGATGAAACTAAAATATTGTCCCCAAGTCCAGTCCACAGATCACTATGTTCGTATGTAATAAAATATCCATCCAGGGTTGTGCAATTTGTCCTATATGAGGTTGTCGATTCACAGCTCCACATCCAGGGAAAGAATAAATACGACAATCTCTATAAAACTTCAGTTTAGTCTCCTGTCAATGGCTACTAATATTCTCCCCCCTCCTCTCTTGGAATATTAGTATTTACCTTTAGAATCTTACATTTTAAATATTAACAATCACTAGGATCCTTGGGTAGAATAAACTTTCAGTATCTCACCAGCCCTCTCCCTACCATAGTATGCTTTCCACATGCTGCTGATGCAGTGACAGGTGTTTTTTTTCACCTGTGAGAATTGTTTTCTCATCAGTAACGACTCCTTATTAACAGCCTTGAATGACTCATCCTCAGTCCATTTTCCCTGAATTCTCTTTCCAGTGAGTTAAAAAAACAATCTGAGATCCCTCCCATAATGCATCTTTGAGCTGGAAACCTAGTTGCTATCAAAAAACGTACAAGCCAAAATGCAAGGATAAAGGAAAGGTCTGTGATCTTTCGCTAGATTGTAGAATATAAAGGATAAGTTTGTTTGTTTGTTTCTGTCTTTAATTAGAGGACAAAATATATGCTCTTCATTTTTTTCACAGAGGAACTTTCCTCCTCTTGGGCTGGGTCAATAAGCAAAACAGAATCAAGAAAATACAAGACAATAAAAATACAATACAAAAAAAAAAAGGCTCATAGATGCATGAAGACACATCAGTTCTGGACAGAAATGGGATGAACTTTAATCCAGCGAAGTGAGGAAGAGCAAAGACTGAAAACAAAAACAAAACAAACAAAGAAACAAAAAAAGCTATGGAAAAGGAGGATTTTATTTAGAAGAGTGGCCATACAGCTCTGTCCAGCACCAGAGGAGCATACAGAAAGGTAGAAGACAGAAAGGAGCTATGAAGTGGCTGGTCACTATTGCAGTTTACAAGCCAAGGTCTCCTTCCTCCTGAAGCATAACCAGCTCCAATATTTTACTAGTGTCCTCTTCTGAATGCTGCCTTCTCATGTAGCCAGTGCATTCTCCAGACAGTAGAAGACTTTAGGTTAGTTCACAAGTGGAAATAGGTACTGTTCCCCATCCACTCTATTACCACACAGTGCATTAGTGTAGGGTCAGAGAGCAATGGTACCGTTCAGAAATCCCTTCCAACTGTAAGACCAGAACTTACTGGCATAGTTTAGCAAGTCTGCATTTTTAAATGTTATTATTCTAAGCAGTTGGAATGTCTGTTATGGTCCTAAAAAGGCGTAAATAATATATTATTTGTAATATCTGTATTTTATTTGAATACTTTTAGAATTGTTTCATAATTTGATTAGAAAATCTTCACATATATTCTCAGGTATGTGAATGTTCAAAAGAGAAGTCAGGAAGACTCTAGCATATTCAATTTCCTGATGGACAAAAAAAGCAATGGAAAACAAATCCATGGGTGCTGGAAGAGCCTACAACGTCCCACCTCATTTCCACAGCTTGACTTTTTCTCTTGCACATTGCAAGTAATGCAAGGATGAATTGCAGACAGGTCTTTCCATGTGTTTTTCTCTCTTTACTGGGTCATGTCCCACTGACAACAAGTACATTTTCTAGTGATCTGTTTCAGGTCTTCAATGCTTTGAAGACTAATGGTGAGCCTTTGAGGTCTTTCTCCTTGGAGATACTGCACAGCATGCTGCAGAAGACAGGAGAAGAAATGACATTCACCACACTTATTCAGAAGTGATTTGGTATAGGGGACTACCTTTTCTTCAGCCTGCTGTGTTCACACTTTACCACTCTCCTCCAGCTGAGCATGTGTAATGCAGTCTTCTGCTGGTTGCAGAGGCAGCAGCATGAAGAGGGCAAGATAGGTTTCTTAAAATGACATGCACATCTTGCCAACATCCATACTCCTGGGAGGGAATTATATCCCTGCTGTTCAAACTGCTGTATATCAGCTCTGGGACATCATACTGGTCATCTTTCCTCTCCAGGTAATGGAAGCCTGTGCTCTCTTTCAAGCTGACATAGCTGTTTTCTCTGTGTTAGGTAAAGTGCGGTATCCACAGCGTTAACAGTGCCTGCAGAGCAGATTGTGAAGCCCATTCTCTCAAACCTCAGCTGTTATTTTAAGCACATGAGCAATAGGAACAAGGGCATAAATCATGTCAAGAATCTTTGCTACCACAAGACCTTCTGCTCTTTTGCTGACACCAGAATGACACAGACCTGTAGAAGTCTGGCGGAAAATGCCACCAGGTGGCAAAATCATCCACTCTGGACTAATGTTTATGCCCTTACAGGCAGATCCTGTAGATGGGGGCCAGGACAAGTTTGTGGTCAAGTTTCCTGTGTATTTCTTTTTCATGGAGATACACTGAATATCCCAAGACTACATGCTGAGACAATAGCTTTCTTTTCCACAAGCTGTCATTCTGGTGTGTCTGCAAAGAGCCCCATAGTAACTGCAGCATGCTGTAGGTGTCTGCCCGTCTGTCACGTTATCACCCATCAGCAGAAATAAGCTCTCCTCTTTTTGTTGTTGTTGTTGTTTTGTTTTCTTTGGGTCTTGGTTGTTTGTGTTTTGTTTTGTTTTTCCTGGAGATTCTCATGTGAAACTGAGAAAGTGAGATGTTCACATGAAAACAACCTTTGCTGCCTTCCTTAATCTCCACTGCATCCTGCTGCAATGACTAAAGCCACATTTATATGTGGTTGATCCAGGTCCAAGCTGATCTAACAGGAAAGGACAGAAATGAAAGTGGGAAGCTGGAACTGCTTCCTTCAAATATGTTACTGGGGCAAAAACTCTTCTCACAGAAGCTTGGGAGGAGCAGAGAAGGTTTTCCTGACAACTCTGAAACATGCACTGAAAGTAAGGAGTGCTAACAGCCTTGGAAGACATGGTCTTTGTCCTAGCACCAAGACTATCCTAGGACCAAATCCAGTCACCTATGGAATAGCAACAAAGAGCCTGTAACATAAGTACAGGCTACAAGTAGGTAGCTATTCAGGTACAAGTTCACATATGGGCTTTGCAAGCTCAGGTAAGTCTGCCTGCACCCAGAGCAAGAAATACTCTGCCACAACAATTTGTGTGCACATTTGTGTGACACATTTCAGAAACAGCTGAAAATGGAAAGCTCAGTGGAAAGAGACCCCTAGCTGAAACAGGAAGGAGACTTTAGATCTGGTAGATTGGTTTGCAAAAAATAAGACACCAAAATAATTGTACTCTAAGGGCCTGCCCTGGCTGTGTTTCACAATGTTCTGCAATTTCTAAGCTTAAAAAAAAAAAAAAAAAAAAAAAATCTGCTACAAAAATACAGCTGTTACAAAGTCAGTTAATGTGCTGCTGGTCTGTTCACATAGCTTGGCTGAAAATGCTGCAAGGCAAAAGTAACAACAAAGATGTGCACCCCTTCCCTTCCTGTGCACCTTAATGAGGTGTGAACTCAAAAGGCTCTGTATGCCATTTATATGCTACCATTAAGTCTCCGCTTTTTTTTTTTTTTTTTTTTTTTTTTTTTTTTTTTTCTAGTAAAAACAATGATGTTACAGTTCCTCAGCAATCTTGTGTATCGAGTGAGGCAAGGATCTGGGGGAAGAAGTAATATGTTGTTGTATTATTAAGGACAGTTGAAGAGCTGAAAGCAGCCTGTTGAAAGAAACAGACTTTCTACTTTTTTTTTAGTGCTTCACTTTATAATCTCCTAATCTTCTTTTAATTTGTTCTCATGGTGATGTGGTGGTGTGGTGATGCTGTGATTGCGCTTCTGAGGTATTTTAACAGAGGAAGAAGTTTAAAAAAATAAAAGTACATAACGTGAGACTACTAACTAAGCAGAAATAGATGGTGTGCATCAGGATTCTCTGGCAGTTTTCCTGGACAAGGGAAGGGAAATATGCTGTTGACTAAAATTGTACATGCTGTATTTCCTGTCGGAGGCATTATAATCTAGTGGATGAAACCTGTGGTGCTGTATTGTCCAAGGTGAAAATTCCGGTCTGCTGCAATCACTAACAACTTTGCTACTGACTGCCAAATGGCCGGGGTTTTAGATGTGATTATGTGGCATACCCATGAATTCTCCTCTGCCCAATATGCAAGAGCAGGGCAGGAATGGATGGCATGTGTCCCTGCCTCGGGGAGTGGGAACCCTATGCTTCGCTTGGAAGAGCAGGGGATGACTAACACCAACCTCTGGAAGGCTCCTGACCAGCACTCCCCCGATCTCTCTGCCTAGTGCATTTTACCCCAGACCACAGAGTGTTTGCCTGGGGGAAGCAGCAGCAGAATCCATTCCGCCTCTGCCAAGCTCGGAGTTATATTTCTGGCTAGTTGCTAGGTAACTGTGCAGGAGGCTCCGTGGGGCCAGGAGTCTGTGCGGAGCAGCATGGCAAAAGTATGAACTTTCAGAAATAATGAGCAACTGTCGCGCACATGTGCAAATCCTGAGTTTTCTGTGGTGCACTGCTGAGACGAACCCGAATGGGTTGCTGCAGGAGCAGCAAGCGTCTCCTTTTTAACCACGGCGTTCTTTCTGTGAAAAATTCGAAGCCTCCAGCTGAAAGCTGGTGGGGCTACGGCAGCAGTTTTTGCATTTGCAAGATGAAGCACGTGGCCAAATGTACCCGGTTTTCTCAGTTGCCTTGTTATGCATGAGGATGGCACTACCTCTCACGCACAGAGCTGAACTGTACTGAGACCTTGCCTGCCCTGTATGGTCCCTTAATTACGATCCTTATTTGCTCCATTTATTCTATGACTGCAGTACTCACTGACTTCATTGTTGAACCATCCATGTGCCAGACCCTCTTGCACTCATTTTATTTCCCTGTGCTGCTGATAGGAAGAAAAGCTTGAAAATAAAAACAGAGGTTTTAATAGAGCAAATTATATTTATTAGCAACTTTGAAAATAAGTTCTGAAAAATGTAATCTATTTTACTAATTCTGTTTTGGAGATGTCAAACAGTTCTTCAGCTGTTACTTATTTTAGCAGAAATTCTCCAAGTGAATCGCTCATCTCAGTTTGTTGTCTGTCATATCCAGATGGGCAATTGAGAGTGTAACAATTATCCATAGATGAAAATTATTTACACTCTTTTCATATTTTATCCAGTGCTAACATTAAAATGTATCAGGGGTTGTCAATATTTATATGCACAAAACCTTAGAAGACTAGAAAATCCTGAATCAACAGAACTTAAGGTCAGCCTCTTACAAAATACATGAGCCTTTAATTATATATAGAAAAGAAAGCTGTAATCAAGATACACTAGTGCAGAAATCAACGGCAATGGAAATATTATATAACACAGTATTTGAATTTAAAAACGTGTTCAAGAAAGTTTCCTATGAGAAGCGGTCTGGGCTTAAACTAAACAGAATAACCATTGCAGGTTTGTGCAACACGATTTTTCGAAGATTGTAATATCCACAGCCCTCCTTGCTGCCATTACTTTTCTCATTTGTCATAGTATAGAGAGTTCCTAATTATTTGATAAATCAGTTGCAGAGTTGGGTTTAGTAAGTGTACAGGCTCAAACAAACAACAACAAATAAATAATAAAACAAACAAAAGCAGAAAGCTGCAGATTGCAATGGGCCTGCCTACTAGTACTTGAATCTTTGGCAGCAATCACGACAAGAATAACAACATTAAACCTAAACCAACAAAAAGCCTGGAAATCTATGATGAAATATCACCAAAGTTCTTGTAACAGACTCTGGTAAGTGTTGATGACCAGTGCAAATCGTTAATTGTCTGTGACTCTCCCACTCAAAGCCTGAATCCTCTAACAACAACAACAAAAACGTAAAATAAATCAACACCCACAGATTCCCTCTGGCATGGAAAAAGGTCTGCTCTCCGCTCAACTGGCTGTCACAGAGTTTACAAAATCTGTGCTACACATAGCAGGAGCAATCATTTCCCCCATTCACTGGGTGGAAAACACATCCACAGCTTAATTTTTTCAGGTTGGATTTCTTCATAAAACAGAGAGAGAAAACTCCACAGTCATTGTTACGAAGTCTAAAAGCTCGTGCTTCTTTATTTTCATGTCAATTTGTGCTTCGTTTTGCGGGTAGAGAGGGATTTTAGCAGCTTAGAACGTTTTTGTTGAACCAGACAAAAGAAAATTGACTTCCTGAGGGGCCCCCGTGCCCCCACCAGCAGTTTCCGAGCAATTACGAGGAGGACCCTTTAGGGCCGGCACTCGGCCGCGGTGTTTGGCAGGCAGGAATACACTGAGCAGGGACACAGGCGGCTCTGCGGGCCGGGGGCAGACGGAGCGACACCCCCGCCGCCCGGCGCCCCGTCACGGCTCGCAGCAGGCGGCCGGAGGCAGGCAGCACACAGCCGGCCCGCCAGCGCCTCGCATAAAAAGTACGTGCGAAGAAATGTTCCCGTCAAGCGCGGCCCGTGACGGCTGAGCTAAAATATGTCGCTCGTTAATTTGCTTATAACTCCCGGGGAGCTTAACTCTTCCTCCCCCGCTCTCCCAGCCCCGGCCGAGGCCAAGCGCAGCGCCGCCAGCGCCGTTACAGCGCCGGCGGCCCGGCCACGAAGCGGGGCAGCACGAACCCGAACATGGCGGCAGCGAGCCGCGAACCCCGCCGAGCCCTGCCGAGCGCGGCCCCGCCCCGCGCCGTCCATTGGCTGCCGCGCGGCCGATATGCAAATGAGCCCGGCTGCCCCGCTGCGTGAGGCAGCCGCCAGGCGGAAGCGGAGAGCCGCAGCGGGGCCGGCGGCGGTGTGCGCGGGCACGCGCAAGCAGGGGCACGCGCAAGCAGGGGCACGCGCAAGCAGGGGCACGCGTGTACACAGGTATGCACGTACATACCTCTGGGCACACACACACATATATATGGGTACGCACGCATAATATATATATACACATATATGTCTGTGCACATGCACATATATATAAAATACATCCATATATATAATACACATGTATACATCCATACACACACACATATATATACATCCACACGTTAAAATAAACGATTAAAGCCTCAGCCTGTCCTGCACCGCGTTCAAGCCAGCCCCCAAAACGTGCGCCCCAGGCTTGCAACTCTAGACGACTGGGAAAAGAGGCGGGGGGAGGATGAGGGGGGTGAGGAGGAGGAAGGAGTGGTGGTGTCCACCGCCCGCGGGTGGTAACTTTACTGCTTCTTCGCCGGCTGCAGCCAAAAATTTTCTTCCCGTCCTCTGCTGTACAGAAAGGCAGCAACAGCAACAAAACCAAAACAAAGCTAACACCCAGCCTGAGAGAAAATACTACTACTACTACTACTACTACTACTACTACTACTACTAATATATATATTTTTTTCCTCGACACCCCCTCAGACAAAAGGCAGAAGGCCACTTCTGGAAATCCAAACAAAACAAAGGCAAGGCAAAACAAAAAGCACAGAGCCCTCGAGAAAAAGAACTGATTTGTAACCTGGGAAATGTGAAGCCAGCGGCCCGGCTGTGTGTGTGACAGACCTCAAGATGCCGTTTGTTCAGTGCAGTACGCTGCAGTGGTATGCGGCGCTGGAAATTATTTATATCCACATATATGTGTAATATATGACTTGCTTGGCTCTTGTTTTTTAATTCTTCCCGGCTGAGACCTTGTCTCTGTGGTTTCAAAGTGGATGTTATACCCTCTTCTTAAATGCTGATAGTACTTCTGTGTTGCAGGATGAGATATAAGTGGTGGATTGTTTATATTTTTCTATTTTGGCAGCTTTTTTATATGGGTCGCACTTTTATGCCAGGAATCAGTTGATGGGAGTTCGCATCCAAAAGTGCTGAACTTGGCACATTTCCTGCTCCAACTTTCTCCCCCTCCCCCTGCTTTTCTGGCAGGCAACTATCAGTTAAATGTTGGAAAGGATTAATGCAAATGCTACTTTATTTGTACCTTGCAGACCATTATTTTTCCTTCTCTCTTGTTGCTGTAGATACTGTTTTTTTACTGTCATTTTAATGTAATATTTTCTCTCTGGCTGTGTTGGTGGTTTTGGTAGTTAATGGGCTGCAATGTTAATGTATAATGTTGAGGAAATGGCATCGCCATTGTGTATGGTCGGATAGATAAATTGTCTGGAGCCTTGTGCTGGTCTCTTTCACACTATATTGCAGGACTCAGTGTTCGGGTGGCATTTCTGGCTTGTTTTTTAAAGTTACTTTAGAGAGTTTCTTTTTGTTCCTCCTTCACCCCCCCCCCCTTTTTTTTTTTTTTCACTGCTGTTTTGTTGTGGGACCTGTGTGTGTGTTTTAATTCATTCCTTTCTCCTGCCTGTCTGTGTGTATGTGTGTGTGTGTGTGTCTGTCTGCTTTCCCTCTTGTCCTCTCTTCGCCTGTGTGTCTGGGCCACATTTTAATGCACAATATCCCATCCATTAAGTTGTGGTTGAATGCGGAGTGTGTGAGGACTTGGCAGCTCTCAGGTTGAAGGGGGCGGGGAAGCCCGTTTCGGCTCTGACACAAGATGCCGATGTGGCGTGATCTGAATTATTATTAGGGCTGCGAACATGGCCATCTTTTGCTGCTGGAAAGCGCTGCCATTGAACTTGAGACGGGACAGACAAGATCTCCAACTTTTTTTTTTTTTTTTTTTTTTTTTTTTTTTTTTTTTTTTTTTTAAGTACAGTAGCTGGCAGGGAAACGGCGCCAAAACACACAAGATTAAAGTTCTCTGAAGCAGTCTTGCGCTGCTTCCCTTACGACTTTAACTTTGAATTGCAAGGAGAAAACAAAGCAAGCAAACAACAACAAAAGTGTTTTTTGTTTGTTTGTTTGTTTTTGTTTTGTTTTTAATTCTAATATAGACAGACATTTAAATCCAGCTTCTGCCCCTCCTCCCCCACTCCTAAAAAACTGGCAAGTGATAAAAACTGGCAAAAAAGATGAAGGTGAAATCTTGTTCTTGCTGCTGCTCTTTACATCCAGAGCATTTAAGATCAGAAAATGTTAATTTTTTTTTTTTTAAAAAGAATTTACTGTGTCAGGATAAGAGTGTTTCCATGCCTTTGTAAGGCTGAGAACATGACCCGCAGCGAGGACAAAAACTGCACAGTTGTGTAACCCAAAACGTTGTGGTTTACACGGCTTTACACTTGAGGTTTGATGTTTTCATTTGCTGGTCTGGGAGCTGTGGAAAGCTTGAGTATTATAGTACCCATCAAACCGTATGTGGACAGAGGTCAAGCACACACACCCTTCGTATATGTGTGTTTCTTGTAGAGCCAGAAGCGGCTCTGTGCTTCTGATTGTAGATACAAATGTTTTGTATCTGATTGTGCGTATATGCAGTTAGTATACAGAATGTGTTTCTTCTGATCATCCAGAAAAAAAAAAAATATATATATATTTCTAGTAAATATTATGATACATAAATTTATAGGTGTGATACTACACTAACTCAGAAGTTTTAGTGATGGCTGTTCGCATTCCAAATGAATCATAAATACCTTACAAATGTTGCCACATATGAAATAAATCAAGACCTCATAAAAAAATGTATTATCAGTTTGCTTATTTAGCTAGTTTTGTTTCTTCCCTAGATGTTTTCTACCCAACTTTTTGTGTGTGTGCATATATGCTAATGGATATGTATACATCTGTATGCACAGAGGACAGAGCTCCTGTACATCGGGAAACTGACCAAGGCTGTGACTGTATCAAACACAAGTGAAACTTTACTTCGTAGTTGAGTGTGATGGTACAAGAAGTCTCACAAGGCAAGAAGACTAGTCATATAGGTAGACTCACCAGTAGGTAACACTATGATAACTTAATGTGATTTGGGTTATTTTTTACACATAGTTGACACAATCTGTATTTTACTCATGCTGCACAGTATTTATATGTGCACTTAAGTATTTGTATATCTAATGGGTATGTGTGTAGGAGCTGTCTTTTCTAACCACGGGTTAAAAAGAATAGTATTGCTGTTAAACTGGATGTAAAAAGCACTGTAAAGCTTGTCTTTTAGATCATGGGGACCTTTTAAGTAAAAAGTTTGGAGTTGTTTCTCTGATGTTGAATCTTTTGTAGTAAATGCTGTACATCTCAATCAAATGCCCCAGATTTTTGCATTGGAATTTTCATGAAAATATGATTGCTTAGAAGTTCAGCATATGCATGTTTAGATAGTCAACCCAATTGCCCACTTGTATCTTGAGAGCATCTGAGGTTACACATTTCAGCATTAACAATACCTCTCTCTTTGATTTCTGATGCATAATAACAGTCTTGTGCTCCAAAACTCAAAACAGTTGAGCAGTTGTTTGGACAAAGAGCATCAGCTGAAATTCTGCTTTAGGAAGCATATCATTGGTGTAACTGGCCTTTCTACTTTTTAATGTCATTATCTCTGAAGTTCAAGGGCAATGCCATTTCCCAGCACCTGATAATGTTTGCGAACACTGTCTGCGACTGAAGGAGGTGAAAACAATTTCAAGTCCAGGATACTAAAATCTTCACTGCTAGCTAAAACCTGCTCCAAAAGAGCTAGGGTGGGTGGTGGGGATCAAGACCACCTGCCTTAGAGTTGATGTCAGTAAGGACTTGGCGGCAAATGGACAGCTTTCACCTAAGATCTCCCTGAAGCCTAGGCCCAGACGCTATGGCTGCTGTCATTGCCATGTTAACACCGCGGCTCTCCAGGCTAACCTGCTTGCTAGTGTGTGTGGGCCTCTCCCAGGGCAAACCCTCCCATGCAGGCTTCCACTCAGATTCACTGTGAGGAACCAGAGGGTTGAACCAAAGACAACCCAAACCATGCCCACCTTGCCTCCTAGGGGAAGTACAGGAGAGGAAGGCTCTGGAGCCCTGTTGGCTAGGCAGCTCCATTCCACTCAGGGTGCCTCCAGGTGCAGGGCCTGCTCCACCCTGTCCCAGCAGCACCATCACCAGCCACAGTGCTCGGTTCATACCCTGTCCTGGTCTGCTTTGGGTTGGGATGCAAAATGGCTCCCACCTGTGGGGATGCAAATCCAGCCTCTCCCTGACTTCCCACTGCAGAAAGCACCCAGCCTGGTGTCTTCCCTACCTCGCTCCTTGCTCCATTTGCTATGTTGCCCTTGCCTTTCCTCACCACCAGGACTCTGCCAGCCATTTCTTGCTGTCAGTGCATGGGTTTCTGCCTCAAAGCTGGCCCTTGGCCTGGACCTGGGTGGACATGGGGCCTCCTGCAAGCCCTGCATGGGAAAGGCTAGGCTTCTGAAGCCTCTGCAGCTCTCAGGGCAGCCGACGTGGGGCTGGGGGCTCACGTTGGTCCTCGTGGAGGAGTGTGAAGGAGGAGGGGGTTGGGGATGGCTTATTGTGCCTTTAGATCAGGTTTGCAATAATGGCTTGTTTAAAAGTTCAAGCGCTCGGAGAGGTGTGTTCAAGGACATTAGTGCATTTGTGCCAAGGGGAATGTCTTTTATGGTAAATTAACTCCAGTTAAATTGAATATTTATTCAAAGGGAAACTCCGGTATTTAAAGCTGGCGTTATCAGCTTTTTGCAGTGTCTGGGTGAAGGAAGAGATGATAGGATTTGGGGGGTATTCTCCACCAGATAGGAGAATAAATGTGCTCGCTGTCGTTAACCTCAAATTTCCCTCATCCTTTCCCGCCCGAGTGCGTGGTCTGAACTTGTCACTTAATGTGGTCTGCGGAAAGGAACAACCGTGGGTGACGGCTGAACCCTGCAAATCCGAGGGGACTCTGAAAGTGCAGCTAGAGACCGAGGTGCGGGGCGGACCCCGCAAGGGTTAACGCGTTGGGCTCTAGCAGTTTCTTTTGACATTACCTGTCTTGCACGGGCTCTCTCCTTCCCCTGCCCTTCCCCCTTCTACTTTTGGTTTGTAAATTTATGTGAATTGCAGCTGGTAGACTTGGCAAGCTCCCCTCATTAAGAACCCTCTTTGAAAATGGGCTGTGTTTGAGCATTTCCTAATGAGGACAGGACGGGGTTAAAAAGTGACTATTTCATGGTTGACTTGAACCTGCCTACTTTCCTTGATGTGTCGTCGTGAGGTGCCTGGCGTGAATAAACTCTCACTTCGGGAAGGAGGATGCCCGCGGTCCCTCCAGGACACCTCCGGGGGCTGCGAGCCGCCACCGGCAGAGGCAGCGCCGGTGCCGGGGGAGGCACACGCCGCGCCCCCAGCCCCGTTGTTCATGCGGGGCACACCGGGCAAGTTCCCTTCGCCGAGGCCCCTGCCTGGCCTGAAAGCGCGTCCCGGGGCTGCAGCTCCCCCGGTGCCGCGGGGGCCGAGGTCGTACCCCGAAAGGGGGAAGGAAAAGAAACTCCCCGCAGACGGCAACCCGACCCCCCCCCCCCCCCCCCCAAATCCCCTCCCCATGTCCCCCTCCCTCAGCCGCTGCCGCAACTTCCCCCTCCCCCCCCCCCACCCACCGGAGGAGAGGGAGAATGAGGGATGTTTGC
>CM021797.1:32986308-33008555 GCA_011076525.1 Nettapus auritus | reverse complement strand
CTCTCTCCCCCCCTGCCCCCCCCCCCCCCCAAATCCCCTCCCCATGTCCCCCCCCCCCACCCCCTGCCGCAACTTCCCCCTCCCCCCCCCCACCCACCGGAGGAGAGGGAGAATGAGGGATGTTTGCACAACGTGCTCGTTCCTTCTGCGGCGTTAGGTGGTGATTAATAAAGAGGGAGGGCAGGGGAGGGAGATCTGGTGGACAAGGAATGTGTTTGCAGGAGGAGGAGTGTAAGGGAAGATTGTGTAATTAAATAATTAAAAAACAACAACAACAACAAAAAGTCTCATCTGGGGAGAGAGCTGGAACGGGGTCCAGAGGGTGTAACCGGTGAATTTTTCAACTTCCAAGTTTTGAACAGTGAGAGGAAAAGCCAAGGGGGCAAATAGCGCGAGCAAATAGGGAGGGAGAGCGAGGGAGAGATTTATCGTTTGAATTTTCAAGAGATCATTTTTATTATAGTGGGCGTTTGAAAAGCAGACTCTTAACATTACCCACAGAGAGCGGGAGGGAGGGCGGAGGGAACGGATAGGCAGAGGGAGCAGGAGGCAGCGGCAGCCGCGAGAGGAGCCCGGAGATTGCGCGCTGCGGAGCTCTTCCACCCTTGGGGGACGCACACGCTCGCTCCGGCTCGCTCCCGCACACATGGTCGCTGCCGTGCAAAGTTTCGCCTGCCATCGCTCCGGGATTTTCCTGCTCCGCTCCGGGCTGTAACCTTGAACTTTCGAGAGCGTGGTGACAGTGTCATAATAACCCACCACCAACTTCTTAAAAAAAAAAAAAAAAAAAAAGAAAAGAAAAAAAGAAAAAGAAAGAAAATTAAAAAAAAAAAAAGCCAAACAAAAAACCCACCCGCCCCCCCCCCCCCCCCCCCCGCTCGAGTCCTTCCCCCCTCATCTGCAAAACAACCACCACCAGCAGCAGCAGCAGCAGCAGCAAAACCAAGACTCCTGCGCCGCCGACAACAAGAGGGTTAAAAGTGTAGATTGGATTTCACCCCGGGAAATCTAGCACACGGAGTGAACTTGAATCTTTGGCTATTTAAGGAGGACCGGGGTTTGTTGTGAAGTTGTGATCCAGGGCAGAGCCCCGTCCTGATTGATTTCATCTTCCTTGAGTCTCAGATGACTGTAAAATGAATAGATGAAATTATTCTTTTTTTGAGGCTTTTTCTTAGGGGCTCTCCGGGCAGCGTGGTCTCAAAGCGAAGTCATGATGTATTCTCCAATCTGTCTCACTCAGGTATAGACGCATTTTGTTTCATTTCATTTATTTATTCGTTTATTTACTTATTTTCACGTGCTTTTTTTTATATTTGTGTGTGAGTTGTTAATGAGTCATTGCTAGTAGTGGAAATGGGTTAACGCGCAGTTGTAACTGCTTGTCAAATCCAAACTCCTCTCGCAGGAGGGGGATACTGGAGGATCAACTGTACCAGGCCATTGTTTTGGGGAGATCCATTCAAAGTGTCACTCGGAGACAAATGCTGTTAATTGCTAGTGCATAAGGAGTCAAAGGTTAACAGAATGGAAATGAGCGCAATTACGCTAAAAAGCAGGTTCGAGAAGTATTGATTTGATTGGAATCAAACTCTCCGCGCTCTTTTCAGCCGGTCAGCGTACGCAGAACCTATCGAAAGCCTTTAAAAGGAAAAGTGCTGTTTTTGACCGAAAAAAAAGCAAAAAAAAAAAAAAAAAAAAAAAAAAAAGGCAGCGAGCGCGCTCTTGGCTCGAAGCGATCCCGTCTCAGGCTTAATTAGCAGCGCGCAGCCTGCCAGCGGCGGGGGCGAGGGGGACGCGGCTGCCTCCGGGCACGCAGCATCCGCGGAGGAGCGCGGGGTTCTCCGCGGGGCTGGCCGCCGGCAGGCAGTGGGGACAGCGGGACGGGGGGTCTCGGGTCCCGGCCGGGGTCCCCCCAAGCGAGTTTGGGTTCTGGGGGCCGAGCGGTGCCCGGCCGCGGCCGCCGCGGGGAGGTCGCCTCCGGTGCTGCGCTGGGGAGGGGGCGCCCGGCCGGGGGTGGGGAAACACCGTGGGCAGAAGGCAGGGATAGTTTCGAGAAGCTTTTGTGAAAGTCTGTCTTAGGAGGATGTGATGTAAACTGATTAAGCGATAGCGGCTTGCTTCCACATTGGCGCAACAAATAGCTAAAGAAGGCGAAAACGTGCGAAAGTGGCGTCTCGCGCAGTACGGTAATTAAGAGGGCAGCGAAGCGCTCATAGCTGCACGGCGAATAAATAAATGCGATTTAAGTTATTCGACAATTAGAAAGCATTGTAATTCAAAGGGACTGAAGTATTCATAAATTGTGAATGAAGATGGAAACAACGATAAGGCTTATTCAGTGATTGGATGCAGTCCTGTAGCTTTTTGGCTGACACATTTTTTATTGTTTATATTTTGTTTGGCATCTAAGTGTGATTGACTTAGATATGGATATTTTCAGCAAGTAAACCTGAGCGTCAGCGGAGCAAAGCTGGAAAAGAGTGCTGTAGAAATATTTCTTCCTCAAAAGAAAAATTACTGCAAGTGGGAAGCATTTTGTCTAGCAGATACACGTACGCTTGCAGGTACACACAGCGAAATAATTGCTTACCTTCAATTAGCAAAAATCAATTCTGTGTGGCCTGTCCGTAGTGTGAAATTACTGATGGGCAGTGAGACCTCTGTCTTAGGATATATAACTTACAGTACCACTTAGGATAGCACTTTTAACACAGAAAACACGCACATTTTCACTACCACCTCTAGCACGGTGGGCAGTTCATTTTGTTGTTTTCTGTTCTGATTTTTTTTTTCCCCCGTATCTCTGTCTTTTGGACTCAGATGCAATAGATTTCCTCACTTTTCGCAAATCTATGTTAAAATACTATGCCTAGGTGCGTACAAAAACATAATGTTATACTGCTGCAGTCACAGGTACAGGAGAGCGATTCCTGGCTTTCGTGTGTTAATAACTTCTACCTTACATTTTGTAATCCTGCTGTATCATCTGCTATGTAGGAGCAGTTCACACTCAGAGGCACATGTATGGAACACAATTGCAGCAGTTTGATTTTATTTTGGATTTTTTTTTTCTCTGTCTGTTTGGAATGATAAGAGCAGTTTTGAAATCGTCTTTCCTCTCCTTAAATTAAAAATTCAGATTACATTGGAAATGTAATGTTGGAAATGTAACGTATGCTTTCCGCTATTAATTTATTTAAAGCATAAAACTGATTAATCTTATTTTGGCTTGCAACTGAGTTAAAATAGTACTGCCAAATTTGTTCTCTCTATTGTTTTCTGCCTCTCTAAGGCTCTACACAGATGCATGTTGTCTGTGATAGGTTATGCTAGGAGGAAATATTTTGGTAAAAGTTCTAAACACAGAACACCTGTTTGGACCAAGCTAGTGCATAAGCGCCAGTTCAGTTTGTGCCAATAGAGCACTGATGCACCTTTCAGAAACAAGTCTAAAATCCAAAAGTGCAGTTTTAAGACAACCCTTGGCAATTCAAATGTTACCCATCACTGTTTCAAAAACAGTTTTGTGGATGTAAAATAACTTCAAGGAAGACTGAAGACTTGGCAAAAGCACTTTAATTGCGGGGTGGGGGCATGAGAGTCTTCTTCTCAGTCCCCCACATGTCTCTTTCCCCCTCTTTGGGGATGAGTATAAACTACATGTATCTGTCTTGCTGGGGCATGATAGGATGCAGTTACCGCATGCCTTTAAGTGCTTAGACTCTTGTGATATTTTTACCACGTTTATTTTTATGTTATGGTGGTCCAGGAAACTCAGAATATGTAGCCTGTTTCTTTTCCCCTTATAATATGTTATTTCATTATGCAGAAGGAAAATCCACATGGGGAAATTGAGTGCATGAAGTTCTTTGCTGTAAAATTTCTCAACTTCTGCCTTGTATACTTGTATGTTCCTAGGCTCAAACTTAGATGAATTGATATAAAGTTTATAAGAGTGGAAAATATGAGAGCGGTACTGCATTTCCCCTTTACCTATTCTAAAAAGAAAAGATGGCCTATCTATCATCATTATAATACAATTAGACTACTGGTATTTTTTCCTTTATTTACAAACTACATAGTTATTCTGTAATAACTTCAATTTTAATTTAAATTGTCAGTGCAGAATGGTTCACCTGAGCCATTTGATATGACGTTTGAAAATCTTTCCACCATAAATCACTCTATTGCAAGAGCAACTATGGCACATGGGTAAGTGCCACATAAAAATCATTTTTTTTCAGTATTGCTGTATGGATATGAAGGGGAAAAATCAAATTCTGTAGATGGCTTTTCAGGAGGTTTAGTGGAGAATGTGTGTGATTAATTGCAAATCTCCATTTAGGATCATTTTTATGGGCACTTCTTGTAAAGTAATGTTTCATTTGAAAGGACTCCAGATGCAAAATGAATTTCTCACAGATATCTGATAATATTGTTTTAGAACAGGTTGTTCTTTACTGTCTTTCTCCTTCACACTCTTTCACATATATTTATAGCTTTAGGACTTAATGATATAATGAAAGAAAAGCCTGAATACAGCCTTAAAAAGGTTTCCTTCCTTTTTTTTTTTTTTTTTTTTTTTTTTTTTTTTTTTTTTCTCTTCTTCTTTACTTTTTTTTTTCTTTCTTTCTTTTCTTTACTCTTTGTAAAGGAAAACATTCAACCGCTATTCAACCACTGGAGACTGAAATTTAAAAACAGGAATTTGTCTCTATAAATTTTTCATAGATATAAAATGCTATTGGTTATTATTGGTAAAACAATGTGCAGCACCTGAAGGCGAAGCCGTTCTGTAAGGGTTTGCCATGTCCATCTCAAAAAAGAAGACTAGATCTGCAGTTTTCTAGTAGTGTAGAATTTCCATGTTAATTTTATTGCCATTTAGAGTTATAAATGTTGGAGTCTGTTTTAGCCATAGGGTAAATTATTGTATTTGGGAAAACAAAACAAAACAAACAAAAAAAAACTCTCAAAGCTCTTTAGCCTCCTGTCTTTTTCCTTGCCCCACATTTAATCACAGATATTAGAATTTTCAAGATGTGAAGGAATTCTCTTTTGCTCAGTCTAAAATTAATTGTAAGGTTTTTACACTGAAAAACTTTCTTCCTTATGCTTACTTAAAATTTTATTAACATTTTATGTAAATGCTCTGATTAAGATGACTTTCATAGGTGAAAAAATAACCTTTCTCTAGTAGTTAGAATTGAGGGGGAAAAAAGCATGGCATTGGAAAGCGTATGAAGATAGGGAAGTCTTATCATGGGCTGTGGTTACTCAGAGCAGTATTGCCTTCCCACACAAAGAACAGATTGTGGTTTAACTCTTTCCATGGCCTAGTTTCATGTGCCAGTATAGTATCAGAATTGTTCAAATCTCTGCTGGAAACTACTAGTCAGTTTAATTATTGCCTTTGTGACTTTGTCAAACCTTGTACTGTAGTGCCATTATTTATGTGCTAAATTGTCTTCCAATATTCTCCCCCCCCCTTCTTCTTCTTTTTTTTTTTTTTTTTTTTTTTAATATTACTGTTTTACTCTGTGAAGGTAACATGAGCACAGGGAAATGGCTTGCAACTTTTGTGTTATTTTCTGTTTGATTTGAGGGTGGTGAGGGAAGAGAGGTAACTAGCTCCACTAGGTTTTTACCATTCAGGAAATTTTAAAGTTTGTTTGAAATTTGAAGATTTAAATACTAAATTCTTGGCCTGAAGCTTCTAGAATGGCAGTCTGAACTCTCTATAATTGAGACCATTAGTTATACTTTCATCATTTTTTCCCTAATGGAGTTAATCAACCTACTGATTAAACATAATTCATTCCCTGTCTAACAACGTAGCTAAAATATTAGTTTGTTAATTATATTCTTGAATATAATTGTATAAAAAAGGTTCAGTTTTAGTTTGATTGCACTGTGCCAGTCAGTATGATGAACAACCTGCATGGTATTTAAAACTACATATGTCTACACACAGAAAGAGAGATATCTCCCCTAAGGTCTCCCTTGCAAACCAAAATACAATAATGTTTGATAAGCACTGTTTTAAACAGATGATTTGTTCACAGAAGAGGCATTAGTTTTTGGGAAAGGCCTATTTAGATATTAACATGGATGTGTAGGATGGTACTTTAAGCAGACAAAACAAATTAATTTAATTGCTATAGGATGTGCTTGTAGACGACAACTACACATTACGTCCTTAATGCAATACATATTGCTGCTAGGCAGAAGATAAGAACTTTCAGGTGTAGCCAGATGATAGAAAGGGATATTTTGGAACTGTAAATAAATTGCATGGGTATCACAAAAGCAGCATTTGGCCAGCGGTGCACTCGTAATGTCACTCTGCCACAGCATGCAGGAACACAAAGAATGCAAAGTTTGTGCCAAGTTGCCATTTTTCATTGTACACCTCAGATTGATTTTTAAGGGGTTTAGAATAATTGCCACACTCATGTGATCAGTTAACAAATTAACTGACTCTGTGGGGCTTCAAAACCCATAGTGGAGCTGCCAGAAGAAAATTAATGTAATTTTTGTTCTCAACTTCATAAACTTTTATTTTACAGAGTTTGGGGGTGGTGGGAGGGAAGCCTGAAGAGCTGAAAGTACAGAAGCTTCTGTTCAGGATTTGTGTACGACACGTTGTGTCTTTTCCCCACTTTCCCTTACTGTATACTGGTTTCTCTAGTTACCACCACTGGAATGGTGCTGTTTCAGTGCTGGAATGTTGGACGTTTGATAAGAAAATGGATCAAGTTTAATGGCGCATGCTCTTTGTGCCACCAGCAGTCTCTTGCTGAGAGCATGCTCCAAAAGCGGGAACTGTGTGGCATTACACTGAGCATGTATATGCTTTGTGTTTCTGTGCCACAGAGAAGAGAAATGAACTGTGGCATTCGTCTCAGCGTTCTGAACGTTTCTGCTCAGATTTTTTAAAACCGTACAGTGTCCTCTTTGCACAATGGTACTTTTCTTGATGTTAGCCATTCACTCAGATATTTAAATGTTAGAAATAAAACATCTCGATAGCATCTCTTTTAAATGATGTAGTCTTTAGCATTGTGGGTTGAAGTGAGGGGAGGCATACAGAATAAAATCTTCACAGGGTTCTTTTAAAGAGTGAAATATAGGGAAAATATGATTCTCTGTGTACTTTTGTCTGTTGCCTGATAGCAATAATAAATGCGTAAAAGATGTTATGCAGAATTTTGCATAGATTTTAACTAACTATTTAGAGTTGATTCTCTTCATCTTGGATTTCACTTTAAGATTTTCAGAAATCTTTCTTGATAATGCTTTGATTATGAGAGCTTACTGACTTTGAGTTTTCTTCCTCTCTTCTTTTATTTTTTTTCCCTCCACTTCTCTTCACAGGATGAATTTCACCCGTTCATTGAGGCACTTCTTCCACATGTCCGTGCAATTGCCTACACTTGGTTCAACCTCCAGGCTCGAAAACGCAAGTACTTCAAAAAACATGAGAAACGAATGTCAAAGGATGAGGAAAGAGCAGTCAAGGATGAGCTACTTAGCGAAAAGCCCGAAATTAAACAGAAGTGGGCATCCAGGCTCCTCGCCAAGCTGCGCAAAGATATTCGCCAAGAGTTCCGGGAGGATTTTGTGCTCACGGTGACTGGGAAGAAGCACCCATGCTGTGTATTGTCCAATCCTGACCAGAAGGGTAAGATTAGGAGAATTGACTGCCTGAGACAGGCTGACAAAGTCTGGCGTCTGGATCTAGTCATGGTGATCCTGTTCAAAGGCATCCCCTTGGAAAGTACGGATGGAGAGCGGCTCATGAAATCCCCACATTGCACAAATCCAGCACTTTGCGTCCAGCCACACCACATAACAGTATCAGTCAAGGAGCTTGATTTGTTTTTGGCATACTACGTGCAGGAGCAAGGTAGGAAGCAGATTGTTGTGTTTCTATGTTAGTATGTCAAACTCTGATTCTGAGTAGCCCTGTTTCCCCTATGGGCTCACTTCCAGTGAAACATTATTCTGTGGTCTCTATACTTAATGTGGGTACATATCCTTATGTAAATCAGCATGTATACACATACACACATACTCCTACAGACCTGTGCAAGTGACACGTATGTTTGACACGTCTCCTGTTCTCTTTCAGGAGAGAGTAGGACTACCAGAGTACTACTTTAGTTCCTCTGTAGCTGCCTTATTTACTTATTTATTTATTTATTGTGAAAAAGGGGAACAATATTGTGTATTTTTTTCCAGTAATGACTTCAGAAAACATTTTTCTTCTGTTTAAAGTTTTTGTGTGTCCTCCCCACCCAACCCATCGGTATTGTTAGTAGCAGATGTAGGTATGTGCAATTGCACAATCACAATAAATAATATAAATATTTATTCTTGCATTTTCATTTAAAAATAATCAAAAATTCATCTTTAAGTTGATGATTCTATTGTAACTCTAAAAGCAATTATAGACTTTCTCATGACTATTAAATAAAATATGAAAAAAAATTTAGCACAGTAATGCAGCTTAGTAAATACTATAGACAATTTTACATAAAAATTCTATTTTCATAATCACACCAGTACAATTAATTTTATTTGGCAGATAATTAAAATATGAAAAATCACAGAAAAGCTCTTTTAACTTAGTTCTATGGAATTAAAATACAAACAGTGCTTCTGGTAATCATATCTCAGGGAAAAAATGCTATTCATTTTACATATTCACATAACAATGTTCATATAAAGTTCCCCCAGAATTGTAAATGGCTGTAAGTAGATAAAGATTTTCCTCTGATCCTAAGCCTTCTGAAAAACATTTTCTCTGCGTGCATCATTTGCGTTCTTTCTGCTGATTATATCATCCTCTAGCCATCTTTGTATTGCTGGCTGATAAGCAGCAATAAAACATTTCTTTTTTAGCCGCAGATCTAAACTAGGGAAAGTTTGAACCGCTGCAGATGGTGGGCCATTTTACAACTTGGCCTGGTAGTAGGCAGAAATGGCCTGAAGAAGGGCAGATGGCAGGCTGTTATCTGATGCCCGATATGTAACTCCAGATCTAACCAAAAAATAAATGGAATGGATTTTTATTAGTAAAAAAAAAAAGTGAAATTGCACATCTTTCAATGTGTACTCATTGTTTTAAAGAACAGATACACAAGACAATCTTTTTATTTTCAGTGAATTTTTCTGTTAGAAATTCAGTCATGCAAATGGTGCACTGTGTTCTTGTGAACGCATAGTGTTCAATTTTATTATTTATTCCTCATGAAAAAATGCTTTTTTTTTTTATTTTGTTTTTCTTTTTTTTTTTTTTCCTTCTTGTTTGTATTTTATATTTCTCTACACAGTAGTAGATAATATACTTAGAAATTTTGCAGCCACTTTAAGTAGTTCCACAATCTGGCAAATCTGATCCTCAAAAGCATACAAAATAAGTTTTCTATGATAGCATTAAACAAAATATCTTAATTACAAAATATTTTTAACTTCACATTTCCTTTATGGGAAAAACAAAACAAACAAACAAACAAAAAACCACTAGTTTGAATGCAAATATCGCAAGATACAGCTTACTGATTAATTCTAATGGATATACCTGTCTGTAAAAGTCAAAACTACAAAGGGAGGCAAAATAGCTTATGTAGCTCTTGAACTGAAGAATCTCTGGTCAGGGTACTCACATTCATGATTTTAAGTTGTTGGAAGCCAGTAACTTGAAATGGGACAAGAAATTGAAGGGCATAGCTGATTTTACTGTTTTAAATGGATTGAGAATATGAGATTATTCAAAATATTTGTCTAAACAGAAATGAGTAAGATAAACATGCTGTAATATTATAACTTCCGAAGTAACATGAAGCAACATCAGGAATATACGGGAAGATGAAGCTGGCTAATTTCTTTGTACCAAGCCACCCTTAGTAGACCTTTTTGTTTATTGCGAACCACATGTATTTTGTATCTCTCTTGCTGCTTTACAGTTAATCTTCTGTTAACATCTGTTGGCTCTCTTCTTGAAGAAGTCATATTAAGTTATCTTTGTATTTTTATCCCGTTTCGTCAAACTTTGATTCTCTGTCCTCAGTGAAAGCAGGTTAATTGTGGCACTTCGCAGTGCTCTTGATTAAGAGCACCAGGCTTTGCAAAAGATAAACATGAAGTCAACCAAAATGCTGCCTTTTACACATGCTGTTTTGCTTTTTATATCTATTTTGGAATACAAAACCCGCCTAATAGTATCGTATAAAAACTAAGTAGAGAAATAGAAACAATTAAGTTGCTGAATGAAATATGAAGAAGGAATTAGCACACAAAATGAATAAAGGGGCCAAATAGTATTTTTTTTGTTGCTTTAAAAAAGAAGATTAGGGGAAAAAGGAGGAGGAAGGGTAGTTTGAGTGCCAGTGATGGTTGCCAGTGGCACCAGGATTGGCATCAGACCTTCTTTGTTTAGCCTAGGATGCCTGTGATTTGTTGGTTGGCATCCGCATTGCAGTGCAGAGTAATGTTACAATATATTGACAATTTCCAGATCTAGAAGTGTCAATAATTCTTTCAGTTCCTAATAAAAAGAGCTTCTACTTCCACATCTGCCTTGAGGGATGAAATAAAGACTGACCTATCAAGTTCTATCATTGACCAACTTCACCTGGCTCTGCTTTTCGCTCACCTCCCTCAGAATTCAGCATCTTTTTCTCCCTAGTCCCTTTCTACTACCCTCCTGCGCTTTAGGAACTTTTTTTTTTTTTTTTTTTTTTTTTTAAATAGGCTTGGCATAGGTTGCAATGCCTTTGACAGAAATGGAGGAAGAATATGGGAGGCACACAGTGATCAATGTTTAGCCTTAAAATAATTTTAAATCATAATACATTTCTACAGGGCTCTGCTTGTTTTGTGTATCTAGTCCACCCTCCCCCCTCACCGATTTTTTTTACAAGCCCCAACCTTGAAAATGAAAAAAATTTTTTTAAATAAAAAAATGCCCCCCCCCCCCCCTTTTTTTTTCTAGCTAGCATCAGAGACTTTTTTGTTTATTTGTTTGTTCATTTGTCTATCATTTGATATGAAATGCATCTGAGTCCATAAAATCATTTGATGGTATTTGACTCTATCAGTGCAGTGCTTAGGTTGTGTTCCCGTTGCTACAAGAACCGCCATTTTGTTTGTCAAGTGCCAGGAGAGGAGAAAAAAAAAAGCAGACAATGTGCTTGATGCCAATAATGGTTGCCAGTGGCACCGAGGTTGGCATCAGACCCTCTTTGTCTAGTTGCTGAATGCCTTTGATTCGTTGGTTGGCATCCGCATTGCAGTGGGCACATTGGAAAGTTTTTGACAAACAGTGAATGAAAGCTGCAGTACTTGTTTGCCGCAACAGAACCCAGATAATATAAATCCCTTCTTCTGATAGATGCTTTGCTTAATCTTACAATGGCTGATTAAAAAAATAAATAAAAAATATCCATTGCTCTTTTGCTAAAACATAAAATATCTCATCGCAACGTGTCTCATCTGCAGAATTCCTAATCCTCATGTTGTCTCTGCTGTTTTTCCTTCCTTGCAGCATAAATAAAATTCAAAGATGATGTTAAGTATTTTAGAAGATAGTGAATGAAGCATAATAGACCTTGATAAATATTATGGGAGTTTAAAGAACTGAAGCAAAGGTAAATGTAAATGGTAAACATTTGTAAGTCTTTTAAATGCGTGCGCCTCTCAGAGGACATTTCTCAGATCAGTCATGTTGCTGTTTACACTCTCCTTTGTCCTTTTGCAAGACTGATATAACTGGGGGAGCCTGCATCCCCAGCTGTTAATAAAATCTGATGTTGAGGGGAGGATCTTTTAAACTATCCAAGAAGGAGAGCAGAAAATAGATGCAGATGTCCTTTGTCTGGTACTGCTCAGGCACTCCTGATTTTTTAAAGTTCTTAAAACATCAAGATGTAGTTACTGTTCCAGCTGCAGGATTTCTGCTACCAGGAACTCTGCAAAAAGGCTAAATCATTTCTATTGGAAGTTTCCTAGATAGTTAGCATTAATATTGCTTTCTGATTTAACTGCTATTATCTTGTCAATTAATAAGAAGGATTAGCAGCCTTACCCAAAGGGCTGCACAGAAGGAAGCCTGGCCTACGTGAGCCCCCAGATCACCAGACTGTGTCCTGTCTCTCCAAGGGTCGCGGGGAAAAAGGAAGGATGGGGGGAAAAGAAAGAGGGGGAGAGGCAGGGAGCGGGCTGGCTCCCTGCAGGCGAAGTAGGGGAGAACTTCTCCTGCGAGGATTCATCTGTCGGGCCGCTGGGAAGCACGCAGATCCCGGGAGAGAGAGGGCTGGCTGCGTGCTGGCAGGGAGCGTGCACCACATGGCTGCAACAGGCTGCCGCGTCGAGCAGCCAACGTGGGCTGCGCCAGGTTTGTCACGCACATCGTCCTGATCCTTTGGCCAGCACCTCTATAGATTGTCTCAGCTTGAGTGCAGGCATTCCCGGGCTGCACCTGCATGGATCCAAAACTGCTTCCAGCCCAGCTAAATGCTGAGGAATCAGCAATCCCTTAGTGAGCAGGGATACCGCCTTCTTGCTTCGGCACTGCTAGCGAGGCGTGCGCGCAGTCTTGCGTTGGACAGTGTGTCCTCTGTCCAGAAGGAACCGCATCTCCTTGTAAGGAGCAATGTATCTCAAGTGCAGGAGAAGGCAAGCAGACTCCTGGTGGGTCAGTGCCTCGATTCTGTTGCTAAAATTCTTGAGTTTTGTGAGTTTATTTTTAAAGGGAGCTCAAATTTTTAAATATGTCTGTGTAGTCTTTCTTATATCACACTTCAGTTTACATATAGTAAGCATAGAAAACTGAGGACAGAGTAACATGGTGATAATACTTTGCTCTTTTACAATGGTAAATAATGTATTTTTTTCTGTTAGTTTGCTGTAAGTATAAGGAATTCCACTTAAAATTGCACCAAAAATGATGTTTTAAACAGTCTCTTCTCTGTATAATTCCTATAATGTTCATACATCTAAATGTCACAACACCCTGAAGAATTGTGGACAAAGGTTTACATTTCTTGTGTGCATTGATGCTTCCACACACAATAAATAAATAAATATATATATATATTTTAAAAAGGGCCTAGAAGAATCAATCATTCTGTTGAATTACTGATTGTTCCTACTTCCATTAATTTGAATGATTTGCCTCCTTATGAATACTTTATATGGGAACATCCAATTGAACATTTAACCTGTTTTGCAGAAGGATATGTCAAGGCACAAGTAATTTGCTGGAGTTTACACAGCAAATAGTTGCACTAGAAACAACAGGAAATAGAGATTATTACTGCCTGTATCTTACAGGTGTCTAGGTGCTTTTGAAGCCTATTACTTACATGCTGAAATGACATGCTGATCCCTTGCATTAAATCTCAATTTGGAATCAGAGAGCCAGTACAGAAGTAGAGGTAGGAATTTATGTTTTATTTGTTCTCACATGAGAAGAGCTTTTGTAATTTAAGAATCTGATAGGGAACAATAAACACTTAAAATTTTTGGATTACTTTGAGCAATTCCCGTTTATTCAGGTATACAGAAAATGTAATGTTAAAACACTGCTTGTGTCAATTTTAAAAGACACCTTTTGACTTCTTTTCTAGTTTTCTACTGTAAAATGTAGGATGACAACTTTGTCAAGTATCTCAAATGTGCTGAAAATTACAGACAGAAAAGAGATTTGTCATTAAAAGATGGGGGTTATTTTCATGTTTATATGGGCAAGGGGATGTTCTTCAATTGACGATTATGAATATTTTGTGTATGAAGACACAGGAAATTAAACACTTGAAAAGGTCACACATCAGTCAAACAGTAAAAATGAAGAATTCAAAATGTATTTATTTTTTGTTTTTAATTTTCCTCAGAACAGTGTTGTGGGTGATATGACAAATTCATGAGAAAGAAACAGGAAATTTTAATATTTAATTTACTATTGCAATCAGGAATGAAATATATATGTTTTAGGAAGGAGCTTTTTTTTCACAGGGTTAAGTGATATTAATTGTGTTTAAGACAAAGAAAGCTTACAGTTAAATAAATTCTATACAACTAGTTGAAAATTTAGAAGTTAACATTAATTTATGAATCACACTTAGATCAACAGCAAGAAGCAATAAAGAACAGAATGGAAAAGAGAAAATTCTTGCTTCACGGTAATTTCAGACAGAAGAACAGTACTGGGAACAAAAAAAAAATGCTTCTAAACTGTAAATAAGGTTGCTAATTCATAAAGGAAATACTTCAAATAACAGCAGAGGTTTATGTTTTATATTTCTTATTTTTCATGCATTTTTCATTTGTTGTAACTGAAAACTTTATAAAGTAATTAAACACTAATACCACTGGATGTTGAATTTTAAAGTTTATTGCACCGGATTGCTGCCAAATTGACATCTTTTTCTAGCTTTCAAATCTACCCTGCTTTTTCTTCTCCTCCTCCTCCTGCTTTTAGTAGAGGAATAGTGTAGAAAGCTTGAGGACTGGTGGCCCTGCCGAAGCTCTGGTCCTTGGAGCAGCATACCTGAGTGCCAGGCACAATAATCCAATAAATTTCTTTAACAGTTATGTTCCAACCTTAACTGCACAGTGATGTGTTGTTTTGGTTTAATCACTCAGGTGGGATGATTTCAGAATAAAAAAGGCTAACCTCACTGAACAGGGTTGTTATTTTGATTTTGGGATGGAGAAGAGACCCCTTATCTGGAGACACTTTTCATATGTGTGAATGTGACAAAGGAGGAATGCCTCTGCAATTAGCCAGTTTGTTTGACAAACATAAAATGAGATGTCATTCTTCATAGAGATTCTTCATGTTTGACCCCTGTCTCTCATTTTCTACTTTTTAATTTATTTTATTATTATTACTATATAACATTAGTAGAATTTCTAGAAG
Source organism: Nettapus auritus (assembly GCA_011076525.1). Lineage (NCBI taxonomy): Eukaryota > Metazoa > Chordata > Aves > Anseriformes > Anatidae > Nettapus > Nettapus auritus. Next base: position 32,993,626 of record CM021797.1, on the reverse strand, counting down.
CGCTTGCTAAAATAACTGGCTCAAGGCTGTGAAGTCTGGATTAGAAGAGGTTTGAAAGGTTCAGGAACTAGTAAAGGAGTAGTAAATCATAGATTACCAGCTTTGTCCAAGAGAAAAGAGAATTGATTTAGGTGTGTACATTGTACTATCTGGAAGCAGTGAGTTGTGTGTGTGGTTGGGAACATTCTTGCAAAGCTGCTAATCTTCCCCCCACCTTTTAATTTATAAAAGTATTAGTTTCCTATTCTCTTATCCTCCCAAGCCAACCTTACTGAGAGTTTCTTTCCTTTTCTGAGTGTATTTTGCTCTTCCTCTACCCTCTCCCCCCAAATATATTTCTTTAGCTACCTCTTAGGAACCTCAGTATTGACAAGTGACTTTTGTTCTAGATTGCTTTTCACAGTCAGTGGGAGATGGACACTTCAGACATGGCTTTTGTGGGGGATTCTGTCTGAGGTAGTGCTGAAAGTCTTGAGTGTGTTTATCAAACATAACATTTTGGACATTTCTAGCCAACCCTACTACTAGAGCTTTTGCCTGCATGCTATGTGTCACACCCTCCTTGTCCCCTGTGCCCCTTCTCATGTCACAAAAAAGTGATTTAAACTGGACAGAAACTGAAATCATTTAATGTTAGGGCCCCTTTCACTACTTATGGTGTTTAAGATGTTTTAAACTTCCTTCCTTCCTTCCTTCCTTCCTTCCTTCCTTCCTTCCTTCCTTTCCTTCCTTCCTTCCTTCCTTCCTTCCTTCCTTCCTCCCTCCCTCCCTCCCTCCCTCCCTCCCTCCCTCCCTCCCTTCTTCTTTCTCTCTCGCTTTTTCTCTCTTTCTTTCTTATATAGGAATGAAATAAAGAGAAATGACTGTGGTACGGCACTGGGTAGAGAACTGTGGAAAAGCTTTGCTGAAGCTCATTTAACCATTGAGTATTAACCCTCAGAAAAACTTTGCACATTTTCACAGTAACTATGTACTCCAGAGCAAGGGAAAATTTAGGAATAACCCTAAACTGAGTGTTCCAGCATCCTTCAGTGTTATAAAGGTTCCTTCACTAAAAGCATCTCTGTGGATTTAAGGTGTCTTTTTATTACTTCCTCCCTGCAAAATATATACAGAAGTGCAACAGAATGGTTCTCCCTTACTTCTTTAGAGATCAAACAGGAAAGTCAAATACAGAAGTGAACAGCTAGTGAACTCTATTTGAGAAACTCATTGTGTCTGTTGAGAAATTACAAAAAAGATATTTTTTTCTTATATTGGTTAATGCAAATGATGTGCACAAGTAAGTATATTCTATACCATTTGCAGTTATTAGACTTCTGAGAATTGTAAATATTTAGTTCCTTAAAATATTGATTATATATTTGCCTTTTCAATCTTCAAGTTAACATTAACCTGAATTGCTACACGTAATTTCAAAAAGAATACATTTATGAAATTGAAAGTGTGACAGATATCTTTAACCTAGCATTATATTTTACTCTTTAGTCAGTCATCTTGATATATTCTTCAGAAAATATTTTCTGATAAGATTACATATAACTTACACATTTTTTATTTAAAATAGAAAAAAAATTATTTTTATTTATTTATTTATTTATTTATTGGTGAATACATTGGCTTAAAGTTACAAGCCATTTTCAGCCTTTTTGATAAAATAAGTAACAAGGAAATGCTGGATTTCCCTAGATGATTTTTTTGGAAGGGTCTTGTGTCTTGTAGATAGCAAGTGTATTTAGCGTAGCGTCAGTTTTCCATTTCATGATTAATGCCAATGATAATGATGCCAGATATATTGAAAAGATGTCTATAACCCTGTACTCTGATTTAAAAGTGTGAAAACATCTCCTAGTCAAGTCAACTTGTATTTTCCTATTCTGACATCTGCAGTTGCCGGACAAATTACCTTAAATTTGTTATGCTGTGTTAAAAGACATGTTTTATGAGGCCAGCCTCAGTTCCTGGCCTTAGTGTCAAGGATCCTGCTACGTGATGCAACATGTCTTGTTAGGTTTAATTGACCAAAGCCGATTTGTTAAAACAATTAATTTGTGCTGTAACTCATGCCCAGGCCAAGTTGCTACCTGAATCTCTTGACCTTGTGTTGTCTGGGTCATGAAATGGCTGCAAACAGCTTGACCTCCCCATTGTTCAGCAGTGTTGCTGTATCCTCTGATTCCCTGTGGTAATTGTTGACAAGAAGGTCTCAGTCCCCACTTTTCACACCAGTGGCATCCATCCAGAGCTGCCCTGTCCTCTTCTGGAAGTGGCTGGACTCTCAACATCACCACCTTCGGTCTGCTGCCAGTGATGGGGACAAAGAGGTGGCCCTCCTCTGCAGAAGAGGTGATGATTGCTAGAGGCAAAAGTGAAATTTTGTCCTCCCTCAGGTTGTGATGCACTTCTGTTCTTTGAGGGTGCACAGGTTCACTGCATTTCGCAAGGGCAAATGCTTGTAAGTCTTCATCAGCCTTGTTTTACTTTGAGCATCATTCAAGTAGTATATATTGGAAAAAAAGGCTCAGTTTGGAAAATATTTTGCAATCGGGTTGTAATGCACATGCACACTAGTTCAGTTTTTGGAAAAAAAAAATAATGAAGGTGATTTGTTTATTAGGTGACAATTTATTGTTTTGGAATGGAGGGGCATCCTGTATGTAGCTATGATTTCTTTAGTATCAGAGTATCAGAACCTTGTTTTCTTAAAGACTAATGTTCTATTCAACTGCGATGATGGTCTCCAAAGCAAAGAACTTGCAAAGGACTTCACACATAATGTTTGGTGCAGGTTCTAAACTTATTAAGAGGAGAAAAAGAACAATCTTTGTTTTCTGCTCTTAATAAGTTTAGAACTTTTTTTAAACTCTTTGTTTCTAGGGAAAACTGCTTGACTCTGTGAGAGGGGAAGTCATCAGCACTGTATCCTGATAGGCTGCCTACCGTGAATGTCCCTGATTCTAATGTCAGCTCCTTGATTTAGGCTTTGTGCTCTCTGTAATTGCCTACAATTTGATTGTTAGGACAGTTTAGTTTTTTGAGATGGGTATTACATCTACTTATCTGCTGCATCGTGCTGCAGTTTTAGGAAGCATTGCCTTTTGAAATCAGTGACTGGATGTGTTTGAAAAACTGATGGCATGATACAGCCTTGGTGATTTAGGAAAGCACATATGACAGTACTGGTATCATTATAAAACAGAGGTAAATTTGTAAGCCAGTACTCACCAGATAATTGGCATGTTCTTAATTTAAGGCCTTAGCCTGAAAACTCTTCTCACTTGAGTAAATTTAGTCAAGCAAATCTACATTCAAACCATACTTTATTCCTGATGCAATGCACTGACTTTACAGCATGTGATCAGGTTCATTTCTGCAGTCTAGCTGATTTCTCTGTCAACTCATTCATTTTTTGGGGGGCGGGGGAGGAATAAAATCAGATAATATTTGCACATACAGTGTTCCCATCAAGTTGTAAATGACCATAACTTTTATTTAATTCAGTTGAGGTCTGGTTTTTGATTGCTGTTATATTATTCCTCTGAAGGAGGAGGGTGGGACTGCTGATGCATGGAGGTTGAATGGTGTCCCTGTAATGAAAATGTGAAGTATAAATCAGTGCTTAGATGCAATGACTTCAAAATCCATGGCTCAGTATCCACTTGTGGGTGACCACAGGCAGGTTTCCTCGGGTCCCAAGAGAGAGCACCACTTGCTGTAGTGTTGCCTCAGTGGGGGAATTGCGAAATGCCTAGATACGTACCAGCCGAAAAATTATAAACCTTCCTGTTTTTCACTGCAAGCAGAATCTGCCTGCTTGTGCCCAGCCCCCAAGTGGGCTCTGCATGGTAAAGAAATGTCTTACCCTGTTTCCTCATGCCCAGACAGAAGAAACTTGCCCAAGCAGGGAGGGCCAGCACAAAGCATTCCTCCACTACAAGCCCTGCGGTGGTACTCTGCTATGGGAGAGGGCAGCAGAACGAAACCTCCCAGAATTATCTGACTTAGAAGACCAGGTCTGTGGTGGGAGCACTCTTCAGATTCACCTGTGTTTCAGCCTCCATGAGGCTGCCCTTGAGGATGGAGCCACGGTTTTGGTGTGCTAAGAGAGCTGTCTAAATTTTGCTGCCTTGTGACAGTGGAAAGAAAAAATGCTTTAGAAAGAAAGATGAAAGAAACAGTAATCACAGACAGTTATGTATATGTTCATATAAAGGACCAAGCACACAGAATGAATCTGTAGTGTCTGTAAGCATGGCTTTTGAGTTCAGCCTGGTTCCCCATCCGTCTCACCTCTCTGATGCCCAAGCTTTTCAGTCCAGTGGGTGAATAGCTCAGCCCAGAACACACTGACATGGGAACAGGATGGATGGTCAGGAGTTTGGTCCAGGGTGTGAGATATAACTAATGTAACAGTGCACTTGTATCTGGAACATGCTGGTCATCCTGTTTCATCTTATTGGTGACTTGCACAGGTCTTTGTAAGGTACCACTGACAGAGCCCATTACTCAGATTTATTTAATAGCCTTATCTTTTTTTGTAATGGTTTATTCCAGGATCCTGTATTGAAAGGCCTACTTGTGTCCAAAGCCCCCACCAATTATACCAAAACTCTCCCAAATACTTTATATGTAACTTGCCCTTTTTGGACTCAACATGCCAGCTATTTTCCTTCTAAATTCATTGTTTTCCTCATTTCCTGCTTTATGATATTTTGGGGTTGGTAATGAGCCAGATGTAACATCAACACCTACAAAATGACTGTGTATACTTCTAAGAGTGGGGAGTGACACTAATTTATGCAAAGGAAAAGAAGTCCATCCATGTACTTTTCCCAGGTAGTACTGAATCAGTGCGATTTGGAGCTAACAGAGGGTTAACATCAAAAGTTATTCTATTGTTTATCTTCCAGTTAAAGAATAACTAGCCTATGCAGAAAGGAGAATTGGAAAATTGATTGGGCTGTCTAGATTCAGACACATAATTTAAAGTAAACTATATCAACTTTTGGTTTTGCTATCTATGTATTCATAGTCTGCAGTTCAGCCATCTATAAAGGTTTATGTGAAGGAGACTTATTTTATTACACCTGAGGGATTATTATTATTATTATTATTATTATTATTATTTAGACTATGTGTAATTACTGCAACTGGCTTAATTGTTGCTGCAGTTATTTTTCCTTGTTACAGAAACAGATATCTTATTGTTATAAAGAGCATAAGAATTGTTTGTGCAGTTTGACTATAGTGAGGAGTGATGGTTAATTTTAAAACACGTCTAATCTTGCATTGTCATACACAAACACAGTGTGTGTATATAGTCCTCCCTGACCTCTTGCATGTTCTTTACACTATACTGCTTCTGTAACTTGAATATTCTGGTACAAGAATTATAGTTGTCATGTAATCATTTATGTTCTATTTTCAGCCTCCAAATAAAGGAAAAGCTGCTTATAGTAAAATGAGGATCACTGGTCTTTCAGTAATTAAATAGACTTGTTGTACTGCATTAATCCTTTTTGGAACATTTGGAATGACTTCTTAGCACTCACAAACACAGCATTAGGGTGAGCAATTAATCTGTTGTTTGTCCTCTAATATTTTTGTGATGTAAAGTATGCGAGTTGAAAACCATATTTCAGGTTTAGGACCAGAATCCTTGCAGAGTTAAATAATATTCAGATCATTCAGTACTGTGGACCAAGACATAAATCTGAGTTGCTCTGAGTTGCCATAATTGTTCTAATGACTAACAAAGCACTATCTGCATTCTATTGAAAGCGCTTATGGTGCAATGATGTTCAATAGTGTAGAGTTTTGGGTGAAAAAAGCATAAATTCAGAAAATAAGTATGAATTAGTTAGAGGTAGCCATAAGCTTTCCAGATTTCTGATTAGCCTGCATTGTAGGTAGGTCAAGAAATAAGGGCTTAACATTTCATCAGAAAAGATTGTGTTTTGGAAAAAATCAAATTCAGTAACTCTCTAATGATTATAGAAGTACAGACTGGCAAAGGAGGGTGTGTAATTCTTATCAAGGGCAGGTTTAGGAAGCATCTACCGACATGACACACTTAAATGTGATCCAGTTGTCCTGCAGAGAGATGGTTCAGCTGACCTTTTGATGTCCTTCATAACCTCAGGGTCCTGTAATGTTAATGCAGTAATCAAATTTGTGCCTTTTCTGAGCTTCACAAATAGTGAGCAAATAAAATCACCCAAAATTTCTCCCAGAATTTTACAGTTTTGTAATTGCTTTCCTGGATGCAGTCTGCTTAGTTTTCTTTGATCAAAAGGGCATACTAATTCTCTTGGTACTGTGCTAGAGTCCTGTGCGGTTTTTCTGCATTGTTCAGCAGTAATTAACTTGAAGCACAGTGGAGAGCATTAGCTTTTGAGCCTAGGTTAAATCAGCAGAAGAGTCTTATGTTCCTGCAGTATATGGTCTTAGAATACATTATCCTATTGCAGAAAGGTAGAATTGTTTTTAAATATAGTTCAGCCAGTCCAGCCAATTCTGACCTTGTCAGAATTCAAGCCATATTAATGGTAACTTGGGCTTGTTGAAGCCTTTCACAGTAGGATGAGCATTAACACAGAACTCCCTATTCCATCTGGTGAAGAACCTACAGAGAAGGCTATACATAGACTTTTCGTTAAATTCTATATTAAGGTATAATGAGATATTTATTATGTTTTTCACATGCTCATGAGTCTTCTCTTGCCTTTAATAGGCACCCTGTGTCTGAGGCCAACAGACATAGTTAAGACTAAGCTCTATAAAGCAACACTATTAGCTCATTCAGATAAGAATGCTGAATAGTAATAGTTACGGGCTGTATTTTGGAAAGCAATTATTAGTGACAGTTTTGTTGTAGCAATCATATGTATGAAGTCCTGGCTTTCATTGTAATGCCCTGGAAATGAGTGTCAGAATACACAGAAAAAATCAATGATTAATCTATTTGTTGCTTTTAAGTAGCAAATAAAGGCTCTAGAATTTCATCCAGAGGGACATTGACAGGCTGGAGAAATGTGCTGACAGGAGCCTTATGAAGTTCAACAAGTAGAAATGTAAAGTCCTTTTTCTGGAGAAGAACAACCCCACACAACCAGCTGGAGCCACCCAGCTGGAAAGAAAACAGCACTGTAGTGTCCTATGTCCTGTTCCGGCTGCCCCAGCACAAGAGAGACATGGAAAAAATCCAATGAAGGCCAGAAACACCCCTGCTATAAGGAAAGGTTAGGAGAGCTGGGTCTGGTCAGCCTATAGAAAAGAGGTTTTTTTTTTTTTTTTTTTTTTTTTTTTTTTTTTTTTT
>CM021797.1:32955245-32968570 GCA_011076525.1 Nettapus auritus | reverse complement strand
GTGTTGGATGTCCCCTTTTCTGAGGTCATGCAGTTCAGCAGAGGGCTGCCACAGGGCTTGCTTGTGCAGTGTTCTCTTCAAGTGCTGTTATGGTTGGAGCACACACTAAGTAATCATGTTGAACATGGCCAAATGTCAGTCTGAAAATGGTGAAAACTGCCCCCAAAAGACTAGACACTATCACTGTGATTAACCAGTTAAAATCTGGATTTTTTTTATTTTTTTTTTTTTTCCTGTCAGAATTGCCTGCAGAAGAAAAGAATGTGGTCTCACTGGTGTAAAAGAGAAGACTGGGGGTTTAGTCTGGTTTCTGGTGGACTAGTGTCTGCTTTATAGAAAAGCACCACTGAAGTGGTTGATAATCTCAGCAGAGAAACCCAAGAATGAGTAGGCATGGTTAACTGAACAATCGTTTCCCCTTTTGATGTGGTTCCTTTAGAAAATCACCAAGGCACACCGATAGATCAGCAAGAGGTAATTGTACTGTTTGTGAGTGATTTCCTCTGTAGCTGGGGGATTCAAACAGTTACCAGGCATGTTTCTTGTACTACTTCTGTTTCTTTGTTTGTTTTTCACCTTTTCACTGACACAATTTGAATGAACTAAATCCATTATGCATTTGGTCCTTTTCTATTAAATCAAAACTGCTATAGGAAATGTGAGACATTGGGAGTACTATCTACAAGCTTCATGACGAATAGGTGCAAAGAACTAAATATTTGCAGGACTGTCTTTAATTCTCCACTTTTAAAGTTACTTACAGCACAGAGGCAACAGCTGGACAGACAGATAACAAAGAAAAGTGGTTCAGCATTGTTCACAGAAATAACATTATTTAAAGACTGGAAAATGAAGAGTTTTCAGTCTAAACCATCTCAAATACTCAAAGTGCCAGTTTTAGAAATAATCTTTCCAAATAAGGGAGGAGGAGAGCATTTATAAAATCAGGAGAAATTCTCTGGAACATTATGGGACTATGGAACCCTATTTTTATGCTGTATGTCTTTTCGCAGATTTTTTAATAAAAATTCAAAGAGGAAGAAGTAATTACAGGACTTTTGTTTATTTTCCTTTTCTTCCTTTCTTTCTTTCTTTCTTTCTTTCTTTCTTTCTTTCTTTCTTTCTTTCTTTCTTTCTTTCTTTCTTTCTTTCTTTCTTCCTTTCTTTCTTAGTCCATGTTAATATTATTGCTGCTAACAATATCTGCAGATACAACTGGTTTTGAGCAGATTTGCATTGCTCTGATTTTTTGTTGTTGTTATTTATTCCTGATTGCTGCACAAAATGTCACTCCCTGTCCCTATAAGCACTTTCTTGATCAGACACCTTTGCGCCTTTAGATATGATCTGGAATTCATTGGCTTATCTCTTTAACGCTACTGGAGGTGAAAAAAAGGCTGTTTCTCTCTTGCTAATTATGGTGAAGTGCCACATTATGTTGTACTGTAGTTAACAACTTCAGGGGCGCCAAGAGCCTCTAGCTTTGCCTCTTGGGAGTGGGACTTTTCCTCTTTAGCTCAGCTTCAGGAAACTTGAACATTTGTGTTTTCAAGACCTCATACCATTGGGAAGGAAGTATGGGTGGAGATGTGTGCAGAGATTAAGTGGATACAAGAGGCAGTGTGCTTTGTAAAGATCTAGGAACTGCAAAATTTTCAGAAACACTCTCTCTGGCATGTCCTTTGGTGTTTTTGAATTCAGTGATAATGTTGCTAAGTCTAGCAACCTGCCAGATAATACTGTATAAAACCTTTTCATGTGTGGTTGTCATAGACCACATTTTCATGTATACTGTTCCTGTTTTGCATTTTAGCATACATAATGTTTGTGCGTGCCTGTGTGCAGATGCACAAGATTTCATATTCACTAATTGTGTTTTCTGGAATATATAGTTATTATTAACCATGGTAAAGGAATTCCATAACTCTGGAACTAGTTATTAAAAAATAACTTTAAAAATATTTTGACCAGTACAGCATTAACTCTTCCCACTGTGACATTGTATCTGAAAGTAATAGTCTGGTAAGTTTAAATACAGACACAGAGTTTCTGTGCCTCTACTTTCTTCAATTTCTGATGGGATAATATTTTGGGAAAAGTAAAGTGTTCAGATGCAATCCATATTTACTGGATATTTTGTATCCTGATGGCACTATTCAAACATTCTGGCATGCATGCAGTTGTAAATTAAATTGCCAATGTACCAGTTAAGAACAAAATTTCCTTTTTTTTTTTTTTTTTTTTATTAGAAACCCCCAAAGATGGTAACTCAAGGCCAGACTCAGTGTGTTTTGTAGCTACACTTAAATGCTTCTGAAGGGCAACATGTTCTACAGCAATATGTTCTTTATGAGTTCTTAAAATGAGAAGGAAAGCAGTACAATCCTGTAAATACAATTAGTTGAGTTTATACCAGTGAAAAAAATCCTAAATATCTGTATATATAGTGTTTTTCCTTTTTATTACATAGCCCATTAAACTAAAATTGGTGAGAATCCTCAATGCTCTTCCCTGATTTATTTCTTCTCAATTTTCCTTTTTTTTTTTTTTTTTTCCCTTTTTAAAAATTTACTATTTATTTATTTATTTGTCTGATGTGAAGGAGCAACATGCATGTGGGTCAAGACAGAAGCAGGCTGCAGCGATGGCAGTACAAGCATTCAGAGATTATGAGCATGGCAGGGAGGAGCACGGTCACTTTTTCTGTCTATAGACTGATCCTAGAGCCAAGTTTTGTCATAGGCTTCTGTATCGACACAGGAAGTCCAAATTCTCAAGAACGGGAGGTTTGGAGAAGGCTGAATGATAAAACTCATCCTCTCAGACATATGAAGTTGGGCAGAACAGCCTGCCAGTGTGATGAATGTATTTTCTGTTTCTGTTTTATTCTGGGTCTGTAGCACAGATACATTCAAGTGAATGTATCTTTTTTAATATTTACTTTCTTTTTATATATCTCTACTTTGGGATAAATATAAAAGATGAATAAATGAAACAAATTCTTCTCTTGAATAGGAAAAATATATAATTAAGGTAAAAAACAAATACAAGTGGGTAGGTAAAATGAGATTCCAACATGGTTTTCTCAATAATTAGCATATATATTACTTAAAAAAATATGGAGAGGCTAGACAACCAGTATAGTCTTGTCTGAAAGTTAACTCTGCAGCATTTTTTCACCAGAAATAATGCTGGAGGTCTTTATTTGCAAAGGGTGGTGGTTGCTACTAACACTGTGAAAAATATGTATTAATGGGTGAAATGTTGTAGGTAAAGCTGACCTGTAACAAGCAATATTCTATTTATTTCTCAAGAAATTTCATGGCTTATTTATAAAAATATTTTCTGCCTTTCTAACTTATATAAAAAAGTTCTCGTAGAGACATTTCTAGAAGCCAGACTCTTTATGACAGCAAAGTTACACAGCTATTTTGTGTGCTGTTCTGGAAGTGATTTTGACAAAGAATGAGTTGGGATTAATAGAAGATAAACACTTTTATAGTATTTACCTACTTGGTGCTTGACTTTTTTTTTTTTATTCGCTAACCATAAGTAAAATAAATGAATGTGTTAATAGTTTGTTTACCTATAATTTAATGTTGATAACAAAAAGTGTGAGAATTACTTGAAACTAATTAATTGTGTTAGAATTTGCATCTAAGAAACACTTTCCAAAATGAAGTGCATTGTGCAGTGCTTTGTTGTGTTATGTACAGTGAAAAGTCATTATTCTTTCCGGAAAAGTGCTATGAGATATAGAAAATGCACACCATGTCTACAAATGCCAGAGAGCTTTAGAAGTGTAACAAGCAAATGCATGGCTTTACATTTTCAGTAGAAGTCATACCTGTGATTGAAAGAAAAAAAACCATCATCAATATGAATTTTTGCATAATAATTAGCTTTGATAATTGGATTAATAGGCAACATCTGAGTATGAAGTATGAGACAACTTCATCCTTTATAGTCTAAGCTTAGTGAGATCATACTTGCAGTTCCTTTACATTTTAAAAATTTTACTTATTTTGCTATTTGCCAGATTTAAAGAAATTTTGTCTTAGAATTGAATGTTTTTGTTTGTTTGTTTGTTCCCCTCCCCGCCCCCTATCCCCCAGTATTTTCCCTACTTGTGAACTTGGAAAACATATCTTGACTAAAGATATGCTTGTTATATTTGGAATAACTGAATCATGGGAGAAAAAGAAAAGATGATATGTGTACCTCTCCCACCAGGTTGTTATGGAATCTTACGGAAACAAGATTTCCCACAAAAGAATATGCTGATTTACAGTCCTGCTGTGAGGAACACTGTGCTAATATGTTTTTCTTTTCCTTTCCTTCACAAAGCCCATGCAGAGGTGTAGAGATGTATTCTGCAGGAATTTTTTTTTTTTTTCAGTCCCAGCTTCTCTTCTTTAGATTTTTTCATTTGGCGTATTATTAATAAACATGCTTAATAACTGAAAGGTGAGGGTTAGATATTTTCCTTCTAGACCTTTTTGCCTTACATTTCCCTCCCTGAATGTGGAGTGTGTTTATTCTACATGTGACAAGTCTGCAGTCGTGTATTCTTTCTGAGTTATAATGGCTCAGATGTCATAATTAATTTGATGAGCAGGTGGGGGTTATTAGCCTTGTGCTTCACTTGCTAATAGCTGCACAGCTTTTCTAAAGTACTCTTTCAGCTAAGGAGGCATTTCTTCACACAGAATAAACAGTGCAGCACAAAAGCCTCAGTTAGATAACTATCCATGGGTTTGAAAAGCTGCCAAGCAGATGTTGTTATTGGAGCGGGCCCAGACGAGATTGGGCAAGGCAGATGCTAGATGGGGGAGGAGGTTACACACAGCCGAGGCACTTTCTCTGCAGTTGCTGGAGAATGGGAGGCTGGGAGGTGTCTTCCCATAAACCAAATCCATAGTTTGCTGACCTTATGCTCATTCCTAAAGACCCACCCTTTGACTGTAAATAAATGAGGAGGAAACCCTCTCCCCTCTTTGTCTTAATATCTGTGTGGGAATGAAACCGAATGTTCATGCAGCAGTCAGTGACTTCTGGTTTGCATTAAATCGGCTGTATGCAATTTTTGAAAGGCCTACAGAGACTTTGCTTCATACCTATCAACATATGTAATGAACATAACTGCACTGACATTTACCAGAACTCTTAGGTCCTGCTTTATTACTATAAATTAGGTTGTGCAAATTTAAGGCAAAATGCTGTTTTGTTTCCTGTCACATCTCAGTATATATATATATATATTTAATTATTTTTTTAAAATGAGTTATTTTCTTTATTAAAAATTAAATATCAAATATCAAATTTTCTTTTTCATATGGAAGCACTTTGAAAATCCTGTGGATTTGTAGGCAAGGGACAATTAGACTGAACTGAAAATGAGGTTGATCTGTCTTTTACCCTCTAGATTTTTTTTTGTTTTCCCTGTGTTATCCCAGGCTTTTTAGAACCACATCTCTCTATCTCTTTCTCTTGATTACATTGTATAATCCCATTTTTCTTTGATTTGATCTCAACCCAATGGTCTGGAGTTGTATTGCTAAGGATGATTTTTGATAATGGGCTATTAAAACACTCGGAGCTCCCATCCTGTCTTTCAGATCTGTATAAACATAAATTATCTTTCTGTGGAGAAAAAAAAAATCTCTCAGTTGGCAGAAATCAATGGATTGTATGTGTGAATAGTATAAATAACTTAAAAGCAATAACCTTTTTAAAGCTAAATATGACATTAGAATATTGCAAGACATAGGTGACTGTACAGCAGTTTCAAAATTCAAGCAATCAAATATTTTTATGAAAGAATGGGAAGGCACAGCTTTTATACATGTTCATGTGGCAAACAGGTTGACCCAGAAATGTTTGGTTTGTCACTTTTTCTGTTACTCAGGGAAGCTGAGTTTGTAAGACTCTCCATATATCAGTTATTACCTTTAGGGATTAACTCAGTTTTTTCCACCTGTATGGCTCACTTGATTGGCAAATATCAGATGTGAATATCTAGCTGACGGTTCCTGAAGTTAGTTCCAAAATAGTCCTAGTTTCATGTTTCATTCTTACTTATTCAGGTACATACATAGGATTGTGACCCGTCTTCAGTCTAGACCTGATAAAAAAAAAAAAATAAATCTATCTACTGACAGAAAATCTGTTGGCAATGCAAACAGTTTTTTTTGTCTTTCTAGAAACTAACCAACCAACCAACCAAAAAACAACACGAGAATTCATTATCAGATTGTCCGCTAGGAAAAAATTCAGCCTGCAAAGAATATTTACTAAATACTTTGTTATTAGGTGTCTTATATAGTTTCACTTTAACTTTTTTTTTCCACCTTACCTGTTTTGAAGTTAGTGAGACTTTTGTCTGAAAAAGAAACAAACAGAAATTAAAAACAAACAAACAAACAAACAAACAAACAAAAAACCACCACCAACAACAACAAAAATATGATTTGGTTAGCTTATACTTCAGACTTTATAGCACACTGAATGATTTGCTGTATATTTACAACATGATTCCTTCTTTTTCTATGGTCTTTCAGTTTATCTATTGCAAAATATGTCATAGTCATGGGGAAAAATTGATTCAAAAGAACGCTGAAGTATATTAAAATAATTCTAGTAGCCCCCAGGGCACCAATCTGATTGCTCAGCACTGTTCTAAGGAAAAATAGAGAAAAATGAAATTGAATGTGAAATAAAAAGTTCCTTCACAGGTAAAAGTCCAATTTATTTTCCTAATATTCTATTATATTTATTAAATATTGTTGTTACCATATCTGCAATAGATTTGAACAATAACCTGTGGGGCTGGTACACTACTTCTTTGACATTATCATCCTTGTCTCTTAACGGTTTCTGGAGTTGACCACTTTCATATAGGAAATAAAACCTTCTTCAATGATGAAATTTGCAGATACAGTTGGATAGATGAAATATAATAGAAAACAAAATACTGACATTTAGCAATCTGGACTGGTTCATATGTTAGTCTTTTAACATGTCCAAATATAAAGCTGCATGGAGCAAAAAATAATACTAACACTTACAAGCATGAGAAACAGTGACCTGGAAAAATAGTAGGTAACTGACAACATAGAATAAGCTGAAGGTGGCAATACATGTTAATTGATTATATGTAAACAAGAAAATCCTGAATTCGTTTATTTTGTGGTGTTTTAGCTCTCTCTGGTCCTGAAGCAGTCATTGATACTAGGCTTAGTTACAACAGTCATGCTTAGAGAAGAATGGCCTTTAAATGCTTTGATAAACATTGCTTGAGGTAACAGTTTATCAACTAGTTAGAGCCAATCTGGAGTCAGTGACATTTTGAAATGGGCAAAATAGCTAATTGAGCTTTCACTAATTTATTTATTTGTTTATTTAATTTGGCATTATTCTCCATTTATTTTTCAATCCAGGACCAGAAATGTTGAAATATCACAAGTTAGTCAATTTTTACGCTATTTCTGCTCCAGTTGGAAAAAGAAAAAGTTGGCTTGATCTTGTAAGATTCCTAGTCCAACATTTCCTGAAATATCTTCTTATGAGGCAAAGGCCAGATCTACAGAAGAAACTTTTGCCAGTTGAATAATGCTGGTTAGAGGTTGTGACTTATTGCAGCAAAACTGTAGCCCATGCTTCATTCAGATGCAGAAACATATTTCTGTTGGAGTCATCTGTCATTCTCTAGTACTTCCCTAAGTTAGATAAGGCTTCAAGTAAGATACTGCTCTTCACAGTACCTTTCTTTAATGAAGTTCACTAGTAGCTTTCAATTACTTTATATCTCTTTATAATATTACACAGGTTATGAAATTCTGATTTCGTTAACTTCTTGAAATCTGGCAGTTGGCAAACAACTGATAGGCATTTTGAAATATCTTTCTATTTTTGAAAATCTTAGCCTCAGTTCTTCCTCCTCATAACCTTATATATATAGCCATCTTATGCTAAATAACATAAACAAATGTGAGGTAGACTTCTGGGTTTGACTACACAAAGTTGGAAAATGCACAAAAATTCCTTGATCTCCCATGCCAGAGTGGACCACTTTGTATAGTCTTCCAGTTCCTCATGTACAAGCACTAAGCGAAGCTCGGACATCTGTGGTCTTCAGTCTTTCCAGAAAGCAGTGGGTTTCTGAGACTGGCTACAATGCACAGTCACAGAAATCCTCCAGTAGAGATGGTACTGCAATAGCTGAATTTGTTTCTTTGCATTTAGAATATCGGGTCCAAAATGTATAGGTTTTTTATTTTGTATTCGCTTAAGAAATATCTGCTCTCTGTGTGTGGGTGTGTGTGGGATCATTGGCTTGTGTGATTTAGATAGTCTTTAGCCAGTAAACATTGCCCCCTTCATACGTATTTTTTATTGCATTAATATCATGTCTTTGGCTTGCCAGTGTTTGCAATAGCACATTCGGAGAGGCAAATCACATAATGGTGGGTCAAGTGTACTGTTTGTTTCAGGAGATTTCATGGATTATATGAGAACAAGGCTTCTGTATGGCATTTTTACTTGGTGCAACATTGGGCAGAGTGCATTTGGGGAAGATATTTTCCTACAAGCATCGCCGGAAGAGGAACAAATGAGCCTCCCTTTTTAAGGGGCAGAGAACATGGTATGCATCTCTTAGGCCTTTTTGGCGTACCTCAAAGGCGAGAAGAAATGTCTCCATTCATCATGTAAATCTTAAAGTCTGACCTTGTCTTTTCTATATTGCTATGGAGAAGGTATGCAGAAAGACAGAAATGCAATAATAGGAAGTCAGACAAGTACCGTTCCCATTGAGCAGCACTCCTTAAAAACGGTGAATTAGAAGTGCTTTTCAGAGTAACAAAAGTGGCTCAGACTTCTGCTTGAAGCAGCTGGACACAAAATGAGACAGTTCAACTTATTTTGAATTCAAAAGTTTTTCATCCAGAATCATTTCAAAGACAAATCCTTTAAGAGGCTAAACACATTCACTTGTACCCTGTGAAGACCTGTATTGGATATCAAGCTTGGCTGCTATTCATTGCCTCTTTGGTAGGGATACGGAAAGATATTTTCAGCTCTTGTCCTAGGTAAATACTTTTGCTGTATTCATGTTACTACAGTTATAGAATATCTGAATTAAAGGTGCAGTTACTTCATTTTTTTCTGAAAAAGTTCATATTTTATTTTTTTTAAAGTGGAGCTGAAAAAGCTGTTAAGAATTGAGATGGTCAGGATTTTCCCATTTAAATTGTGCTTCCAGTTCATCAAGCTTTACTTTTTTTTATTTCTTAACTTTTCCATGCAGACTGTCACCTCAAGCTGATTTTTTATTTTTTATTTTCAAAGTTTCAGCAAAATTTGGCTTAGACATTTCCAAAAATGAGATTAAAGAATAACATGTTGAATTGTAATAAATATGTCTTACAGCTCTTTTATTGAGAAGCTATGGCGTCTCCATGCTTTGGAACAGGGTCTTGAAATTTGGCATAGAGGTCATTTCAGTGTCAGGGGATGCTTGTTGCTGTTCCTGTGAAAAAAATGCCTGAATGTGGCTAAGTTGTATGTGGCTAAGCCTTTTCAAAGACTCACTTTGCACATGTTAACTTACAGTCACATCAGAGTTCAGCAGATAAATTCCTCAGAAGGCGCCATCTACTTTGAGCATGTTCCAGTCCTGGAACTGTGTTGGACTTTCTGCAGTTTTTGCTACCAGCTCTTGAGGTCCTCTTTGGATGTAAGAAGAGCAACATCTTCCCTCATCTCAGTGCTTCCCCAGATAGTCAAGTGAGGAAAACCTTGTTAGATTTGAATACAGTGGGGAAAAGGAGTTACTTCAGAGGCGCAGAAGAATGGGAATAAACTAGGGTAAAGAAGTATTGGTCACTTATTATTTTGTTCAAAGACATAATGTAATGATATTGGATTTATTAATTCATACAATACAGCTTTAGAAGGTGAATGTGTATTTAGGATCATCTGAGTGACGGGACAAGAATCCATTTATAGCTTACTGAAATGTCAGTAGTGAATGCAGGAAGCAAAAAAACCAGCTATTTCACTTTTACTGTCTTAGGCCTTATTTCTGCTTCTTTAATTGAAATGATAATGAAGCCACAAAGCCACAAAGTTATGAAGGTTTTTAAAGAAATGTTATTGATATGGTTAGCAGCCATTAGTTATTAGACAATCAGAAGCTGTTAGTTCTTTTTTTTGTGGCAAGTGCCTTTCTAGGGTAAAAGTATGAAGAAAGATAAACTCCCTAGTAACACAAAATCCAAGCCTAGTTTCTTCAAGTGTTTTGATCACATCATAAACATTGAGTTAGCCTAGTTTATCTTCAGGAACCCTGTTCTGAATGGCACTATTAATTGGTGTGCAGAGGTTGGTCTGATAGTAGCTATACTGTACTGTTACTCTAAAAATTAATTCAAGAAGGGACAGTTCTCTGTGTCTGAGCAACACAATGTAAAATATCTTTGTCTAGCTTCTGCCCTATCAACTTGCAAACTTAGCCTGAGTAGTTATAGCTGCATGGGACTTGTTCTTTCTCATCAGTTACCAATAACAAATATTCTACAGGCCAAACTATGTCCTCATTTGCACTTTTGCCTTGAGTCAATCTGCACAGGTGTGCAACTTTTAATAAACAAATGTAACTGCAATAGAAAGATTAGAATCCATTTCTCATGCTTTCTTAACTATATAATTTCCTCAAAGCTAATGAAAATAAGAGTCTCTTTTAGTTTCCAAAATTAGTAGCTTGGCCCTGGTTAGGCATGTTGCTGGTGCAATTGATCTACAAATTTCCAAAAAAAACTTTTTGTGTGTGTGTGTATGTGTGTGTGTGTGTGCATCTATGTGTGTGTAATTTGTTACTTTGGTCATTTTTGTATCTGGTCTCCCCACAAGTGTCCTTCACTCTCCAAAAAAGCTAAAAAAGTGGTCCTCATACAAATTATTAAGTATACATATTTATAAAAATGTATCTAACAGCATTTTTGCAGTTATATGTTTTCAGTCTATTCTA
This sequence comes from Nettapus auritus, assembly GCA_011076525.1. Taxonomy (NCBI): domain Eukaryota; kingdom Metazoa; phylum Chordata; class Aves; order Anseriformes; family Anatidae; genus Nettapus; species Nettapus auritus. The sequence goes on along the minus strand of CM021797.1, from coordinate 32,957,541 downwards.
CTTTTATTTGTTCATGAAAACCTTTCAGGTCAATAGCACCTACATGGCTTTCATAAACACTTCAGATGAAGAAGAGTGATAGAATTGGACCTTTGACCTTTTTTCTGTTAATCATTATGTAACATGAATTCATACAGTAGTTTATCTTCATAGACTTAGTATGTCCCAATAAATTTATTTTACATACTGACTTGATTGTTGGTTATAAATGCAATCTAATTGACTAACCTGGCATTGTTAGTTTTAGTCAGTAACAGTTTCTGTTAGGAGAGCTGTAAACTCTTGCTGCCTATATGTTTTCTGCGCTGAATATGAGGATGAAGCCACTGTGACATATACCTACATAGTAATAAACATCATACTCAAACTGTTACATGAAAAATCATTACAGTTTTAATCACATATATTTTTCCTTTGTGTTTTGGCAAAGGCTAAAATCTTCTACCCATTGGAGCTTCTAATGGTAAAGTCCAGTTGTTATGTTATGGTACATAAAATTATCTGGATAGAAATTTTAATTGTTCACAGAAACCAGTAAGATGAAGGACTTGTTGCAGACTTTTTCTTTTTCTTTCTTTCTTCTTTTTGTTTTCTCTGGAATTAGAACTGTATGCATTACTTCATGCAATGCCTTTTTTTTTTTTTTTTCATTTTTATTTTATTTATATTTTTTGTAAGGGAAAGCAAAATATGTGAAATGAGTTTCAAGGACAGATTTTTCTTGCTTCATTGGCACCTTCTGGAGGACTCCAGCTCAAAAGGTGCTTGTGAATAGTTTACTGGTACCAGCTAGATGTAAAACTTGGTCCGTCATGTTTAGGCTTGCATACAGATATTTAGATACATCTGTTGTGAAACCTGAACATTCAAATATATTTGAAGGTCCATACAATGAACATGTAAAAAAATTAGATATTTAAGAAAAATAGATATGATTTTTTTTTTAATTATTATTATTATTATTATTAACTTCTAGCACTATCAAAATAGTCAATTTCTTTTTTGGAGAAACTTGACAGAAGTTTAAACAATATACTAGAATCTACATATACTGCAGTCCTAAAAGACCTTGGAAAATGAGTTGTCTGAACACCTACTGTTTAACAGTTTGTGACACTTAACATAGAAACATCTCTAATGGATGTTCAGTTTGAGACTTCAGCATTGACATTGAAGTATGTTGGAAAAACTGTTCCTGAAAATCAGAGATAATTTTTTAAGAGAGTTGTTCTTTTATCATTTCCTAGACAATGACCAGTGAAGGGGTGTGAGAGTGAAATTATAGTGTTAGATGCACTTTTGTTAACATCTGGCAAGTCCATTGTTGCCTACTGTACACGTTACGTGGGGGGGCTTTTCTCTTCATAAATTTCAGCTGTACAGGGTAAGTTGTGGACAACTTTCCTGATTTGTCTCATATGGCAGCATGAGCCTGAATATGCAGATTGCCCAGCAGAATACACAGAGAGTGTGTGTTTGCACTGAGCTGGCATTTACCCTTTGAATATTTGGAGTTACTTTACACCATGCTATTCTGAGTCCCACTCCTCTTCAAGCCCTGTCCTGCACTCCCTCTCTCCATACCATCTTTGATCCTGGCAACAAAAGTTCATTCCATAACTCAGGTCAGACAGACATGATGCATTGCATCACAGCTGCTTTTATGAAAGTGTTTATTTCATATCTGAAATGTTTTTATATACATTTGCTTTGCTATGACTTGCAGGAGGAGAAAGAAAGCAGTTTTACTGGAGGCAAAACAGCCACCTGTGAAAACTAATTGCGTAGGTTGCGTTGTACTGCTATCTCTGGGAATGATCCATCAGGAAGAAAGTAAATATCCTTAATCTTCTAGGAGATCACCTTTATGCCAGAATGATCTCCTTTATCAAAGTGGTGATTGAAATATCCCTTCAGAGTTGTGGTGGTATGTGTTTTGGGGGAAGAAAGGGGAGGAAGCACAACTCCTGTAGAGGCAGGTGCCTCATCCCCTTAATGCATGTAGACAAATGAAAAATGACAAACTTGAGAGGCTCTAACTAAATCAACTCATTAATGACTGTAATTTAATATGCTTGGTATCCAGTTACTTTCAAAGAGGAATTTCAGAGACTAGGCTGCTCATGAGTTTTGTCTTTTTCTTCATTAAGATGTGGCTTGCAGTGCTAATTTATGTCCCTTTCCTCACTCCTTCCACAAAACTGCTCTCTATCAGCTCTCAAAACATCTTGCTGTAGTATTAAAAAGAAAAAAAAAAAAAGAAAAAGAAAAAAAAAAAAAAAAAAAAAAAAAAAAA
>CM021797.1:32936469-32951378 GCA_011076525.1 Nettapus auritus | reverse complement strand
TTTTTTTTTTTTTTTTTTTTTTTTTTTTTTTTTTTTTTTCCTTTCCAATACCCTTCTTGTCAAACTTCAGAGAAAATTAGGTTAGTTTTCCTTTGAAGTTTCTAAGGCTAGTTTTATTTTTTAACAAAACATGGCTTTCTGTTAATTGCTCAAACCCTAACATACTACACTGCAAAAATCTCTAAAGGAATGACAGACAAAAGCAAAGTCAGCTCTCTGAAAGACACTGAATAGTTGGTATTTATTTATTATGACAGATGTACTTGTGTATAGTTCTTCCACTAAAACATTTGATGTGCTATCTATGAAAGGACAGAGTGGTATAATCAGGGTAGAGTGAGAACAGTGTTTGTGAATAGTTTTGAAAACCAGACTGTCTTAAAAATGAGATTGATTGTTGGTTGTCTAAAATGTGATGAATTAATTATAAACAAGAAGGGTTATACTAATGAAAAGTCTGTTTACTGGGTGATGTTGTGAGTTGGTAGAAATACAGTTATTTTATCGTTCCCTCAAAAGCAAGGAAATTCTAAAACGACAATTGTAGGAGAGGTATTATTGCAACAGGCATTTTGTATAATATTTTGCTTGAAAATGAGATTATTTTCAATATATATTTTTGAATAATAATTTAAAATGTATCGCTGGCATTCTTAGACAGAGTTATGAAAGTGGGAATTTACTGTGTTAATATAATAATTCAGAGGAACTTAACCAAATTATATAAAGTCAATGGAAGTCTTTATGAACATTTCCTTCTATGAAAATTATGTGAAACATAAAATGTTATTGTTCTGGAATGCCTTTACATTCCATCTGTTATACGTGTAGACGTAATGCCAAATCTGTATCTAGTGTAAATTGGCATACCTTTGCATTACTTGTAACTCAAGTAGCTGATTCCTCGGGTTTGCTGCATTTGAAAACTATTTTCTTATCTATTTAGAAAATGATAGACAGAGAAACACAAATATTAAATGATATTCTGAGGATAGCTTTGGTTGCTAATAGATTCTTTTGACATATATATGCAAGAGGTTTCCATTTAATGTTTCCCGAGATCCCACCTGTATATGTTCCCACTTTCGTCTATGAATGTAATACTTGGACTCCACTGCGTTAGTCAGATTTACAGGACAATCCACTGAACATCTTAGCCAGTAGGTAGCATTTTTGGAAATACTCTATTTTTAGATCACAAGCAATTTTTTTTGTTTGTTTGTTTGTTTTGGAGTTCCTTTTAGAAGATTCTGTCCTTCTGTTTCCTACAACTTGAGAGTAACCTTATTCTTTAGCTTCTTTGTGTTAGGCCATAGCCTCAACTGGCTGCCAGGCAGGCAACAGCTGGCTGGCCAACTAATCAGCCATTATAAATAATTTCCATCACTTGTGTGCTCAGAGATGAGACCTACCAAAATCCTTTGATACCTGTGAGCCCAGTGCTGTTAGGAGATGCCTTGGGTCTATCATGTGGTGGTTTGCCTTTTCATCCCACCCAGCATTCCAATGAAACATAAGTTCCTCATTCGCTAGTGAAAATACAGCTACAACATAAAGAGAAGGCTCCTCATGCAACACCTATACTTGTTGCTCTGGCCTTTTAGTTGTGGCTTTTAACTGCTATCCCAGAACACTTCTTCACTTTGAAAGGCCCAGGCATGACAACAAATTGGTAGTGACATAATTCTTAATTAAAAGCAAGAATGTAAAACTATATGAATCCCACAAATGTTGTAGCCAGTCTTTGTTAGTATCATTCACTATGAATGGGGAAACAAACAAAACCAGACTATTTGTTCGAAGGCAAAGATACATGTGCACATTATTTTAAACTATTACAATTTTTTCCAGTCTTAATCGCAGTGTTAGTTGTCAAAACACTTCTAGTAACAGATATTAGTAGCCAGATTTTGAAAAGAGGGTTTGTTCTTTGCTTAAATAGACTCTTTCCTGTATGACTTATCTTTATGGGAAAGAAGAATGTTGTAGAATCTCATGAAGAGTTATTGTGCTTTAATTGATATGCTCCTATAGTGCATTCATGCATAATTCAAAGAAGAGAAATTGACTGCGTATTTTGACTACTATTGCAGCATTAAGTGCTGATTTATGGTTCTTATTTTAGTTGTACACTTCTAATTCTCAAGAGATAACTTTACTCAATTAAAGAAAAAGCCTACAAGTTAATTCCTTTGCCAGAGTAATTTTGAAGAACTGTCATCTGAATTCTCTCAGAACCACTCTTTTGTGGTTATGATATAGGTGCCTGTATATCATGGCAGAAACGTGCATTTTATGTCTGTATTTTTTAACCACTTTAGTTTTATAAATTACAGAAGACTGTTGCAGGGAGTAAATATATGGTTATTTCAGTAATTCAACCTAAGTTTGTATCATTTTCTTCCTTTTCTGTAAATAAATAAATAAATAAATATTTAGCATGTTGGTAGGTTATTGCTGAATGTGATATTTCAGAGCAAAGAAAAGAATGTATCGGAACTTGAAAGCTATATTTATTTTTGCTTATGGACAAATTAATTACTTTATATCAAATATGCATATTCATACTCATGATATTGCTGAAAACTCTTAAAAAGAACACCCATGGATGGTAGGTGTTCAGATGCTCTGAATTTGGCAGGGAGAGGAAAGATTATTAGAACATAGGGTATCACGGGATGAAGTCCTGGACAGAAGAGGGACCTGAGAAAGCTGGTTAATATTCAAGGATCACCTCCTCCAAGCTCAGGAGTGATGCAAATCAACAAAAAGGAAATTGGGCAGATGAAGTTTCTAATTCATCATGTTTGAGAAGTTGTTGCAGTCCAGTGATGTTCCCACTGACTGGAAGACAGGAAACATAACCCTCATTTTTTAAAAGGGAAAAAAGGAAGATCCAGGGAACTACAGGCCAGTCAGTCTCACCTCTGTTGTGGGCAAGTTCATGCAGTAAATCCTCCTGGAAGATCTGCTAAGGAACATGGAAAATAAGGAGGTGATTGGTGACAGCCAACATAGCTTCACTAAGGGCACATCATGCCCGACAAAGCACGTGGCCTTCTACAAAGGGATTGCATCTTTGGTGGATAGGGGAAGAGCAACTGACATCATCTACCTGGACTAGTGCAAAGCATTTGACACTGTCGCACATGATATCCTTGTCTCTAAATTGGAGAGACATGGATTCTTATGGATGTACCACTAGATGGACAAGGAATTGTGTGAATGGTTGCACTCAAAGAGTTATGGCCAATGGCTCAATGTCCAAGTAGAGACCAGGGACAAGTGGCATTTCTCAGGGGCTGGTATTGGGAGTGGTGCTGTTTAACATCTTTGTTGGTGAAATGGATAGTGGGATTGAGTGCAACCTCAGCAAGTTTGCAAATGACACCAAGCTGTGTGGTGCAATCAACATGCTGGAGAGAAGGCATGCCATCAAGAGAAGCCCTGACAGGCTAGGGTGTTGGGTTTCTGTGAACCTTATGAAGTTCAACAAGGCCAAGTGCAAGATCTTGTACCTGGCTTGGTGCAATCCCAAGCACAAATACAGGCTGTGCAGCGGACGGCTTGAGGGCAGACCTGAGAAGAAGGACCTGGGGATCTTGGTTGATGAGAAGCTCAACATGAGCTAGCAATGTAGGCTTGCAGCCCAAAAAGCCAACCAAATCCTGGGCTGCATTAAGAGAAGTGTGGCCAGCAGGTCTAGGGAAGTGGTTCTCCCCTTCTGCTCTGTTCTTGTAAGAACTCACCTGGAATGCTGTTTTCAGCTGTGGGGCCCCCAGCAAAAGAAGGGGATGGATCTGGTGGAGCAAGTCCAGAGGAGGGCCACAAAGATGGTCAGAGAACTGGAGCACCTCTCCTGTGAAGACAGTCTGAGGGAGTTGGGGTTGTTCAGCCTGGAGAATGGAAGGCTCCAGGGAGACTTTACAACAGTTTTTCAGTACCAAAAGGGGGACACCAAGAAAGCTGTAGAAGGACTTTTTACATGGGTGTGTAGTGATAGTACAAGGAGTAGTGGGTAGTTAGTACAAGAGAAAGTGGGTAGATTTAGATTAGGTAATTAGAGGAAATGATTTACTTCCCAGTTTGGTGAAGGGTGGTGAGGCACTGAAACGGGTTGCCCAGAGAAGGCTACTCCATCCCTGGAAGTTTTCTAAACCAGGCTGGATGGGGCTTTGGGCAACCTGGTCTAGTGGAAGGTGTCCCTGTCCATGGCAGGGGTGTTGGAACTAAGTTATCTTTAAGGTCCCTTCAAACCTGATAGTTTCTATGATTCTAATAATTTGCAGAAGAATCATATGGAGTAGCTAATTTTATTAAAACTTCCCTGATTGGTGATATTTGCAGATATTTCAGATATTCTCCAGTGATTTGCAAAGCATCAGTGCAATTTTGAGCATGAGAATTTATATAGCTTTCAGTTGCTTTATTTCAGTACTTGTGTGAAAATGTATTTTAGAAATAATTTAAGCAGTTTCTTAAGACTTTTCTTCTTCATTTTTTATTGAAACATAAACTGTGTAAAATAAATTCCCATGGAGTTAAAGTATGTTGTAGGGTCTTTGAGTGATACTGAATAATTGCTTTGTTGATTGTATATCCATGCATGATAAGATATGCATAAGAAGAAATCTGGTTCAGAAGTATAAATAATACTTATCTTTAAGCCAACGTCTGTCATCTGCTTCCGCAGACAGTATTTTCTTTCATTCTTGCACAAAAAGAGCTGAGATTTATGGAACAGCTTTGTTTGTGCTCTGTGATGCTTAATCAATTTTTATTAAATTCTAAATTAGAACTTGGCTTTCATCATAGACCGTGTTTTTTTTTGTTTGTCTGTTTGTTTTTCTCATTAAACATATCTGATGCATAGAACAGGAGAAAGGCTCCAGAAAACCACAGTTTATGCAAAGGTGGGAGAGTTGAGTTTCAGTCCTGAACTTCTGAGCACTTTGTTTTCAGTGGGGCTAATCTGAGTCATATTGATTTTCTGCAATGGTTTTGTACATTGCTACACTGATATTTCTCTGACATTCTTGAATAGAATGGAAAATCCTGAAAGGTATTAAAATTTTAGTTTTCCTTTCGGTATAATTATTGGTGATCTTTGCAACAAGTCTTCTCTAAAAGAATTTTACTCTTTTTTTGTAGATTGTATGTATGGTTCTGTCAGTCAAACTGTGTTTAAAGATGGCTTTTCAACTTCATGGCATTTTAAAGCAGTAGCTAATCCTCATTACATGCTGAGATATGTAAATAAGAAGCATTATCTCCATATTTCAGATGGAGAAATTAAGGCAGAAGTGCTATGTGACTTAGGGTCACACCTCTTGAAAGAGGCAGAATATACACTACAGAAGTATTTAAGTGAGTCTTCTGCTCAAATCATGTCTCTTTCTAATAACAGTAATAAATAATACACACTTATTTACATCCACACATTTTATTTTCAAAGTTTAGATAAATGAAATTAATGAGTCACCTGAGATACAGAAATGTGTCTTAAAATTTGTTATTAAGAGACAAGAAGATAAGAGCATTAGAGAGCTAGTTTGGATGGTATAATTTTTTGCTCTGACTCAGTTCATCCTCATTTCATGCAAGAATGGTTTTGTGTAAACAATGCTAAGAGTCAAATACAGATCAAATATAACAAGAGAATTAAAATCATTGTCACTTTTATTTCTTCTAAGGAAGAAATACCTTAGACTGTTTTTAAAAAAGAAACAAACAAATTGATTCTGAGTAAGAAGAGGCTTTTGATACTTTAGTTTGACCTTAGTGTAACTCAGTAACAATTATTTTTAGCCTAGCAACTTGCATTGTTTAAAGCCCATTTCCAGAAAGCTATCCAGCCTTGATGGGAGAGGGCTGTCCACTGCTTTTCTTCATAGTTCTAATCATCTGTCACTTTTGCTGTTGCTAAATTGAGATTGTTTAGCTTCACTGTATACTTGTTATGCCATTCACAATTAAATTGAAGAGCTCTTTAGGATGTGCTATTTTCTGTAAAGGTACTTAAACACTAATCAAAGTACTTTCTTCCTTCTTTTCAGAGAAGTCTCTTATTGTAGGGCTTATTCTGTGACCTCTGAATAATGTTTATGTTTCAGTCCTTCATTGAAATATGAAGACAGAATTGTGCTTACGTTGCCTTCCTCTTTTCATAGAGCTAAGACAGTTTCTGTTATGGTCAGGAGCTTGTATTGAGTTGATCATCCTTAAAACCTTTCAGGGTCACACGTTTTAGGCAAGTAGTCCTCTGTTCTTGTTAGCCCTGTCTAACAAACTTATGGTGGAAAAAAATGAAGAGGAAACATCTTCTTAGTATTAGTTTATTTGGCGTTATCTTGACAGACAATAGAAGAAATTGCCACTTTGGTGTCTTCAAGGAAATTTTAAAAATAGCAATGTGAATAGAAATACTTTGTTAACATAATACCTCTGCTCTCAGTTGTTTTGACTTGTATCTTCTATACACAGTGTCTGGTACACACCAGGCTGACTTCGAGATTGTTCGTTATCCTAACTCTCCAGAGGTGTTAAACACTAGCTATAAGGTTTGCTGAAAAGCAAATCTCACAGTTCACAAAGCTTCTTGAAAAAACTCCTTCCAGTTTGTGCATGCTCCTTTTAAGAAATAGAGCAGGCAGCAAATTCAAAACATTGTGCCTGAATTCATTAATTTCCTTTGGTGGGCTGTTATAGAGGATCTGTGAAAATAATTTTGGTGATAATTCTGAGGAAAGTGGAATACAGCCTCCAGACTTTTCATAGGTCAGCCCGTAATCAACAAGATGTCAGTTAGTTTTCTTTGTGTCCTTTTGCCTCCTCTATCCATTCAAAATGCTGCATGTTATCTGTCCTAAACACATTACATCTGTGTCCAGTGCAGCAGCAGCAGCAGCATGGAAAAAGGGAGGGGGCTGAGAAACTAGAGGAACTTAGAAAGGAAGACAAATAAAGAAAAGTGTCACTGAAATTTTAAAATGAAAACAGGATGTGGACATGATATACAAGTGCGCTTTCATGATATAATGCTACTGGCTTTGTAGCTGCCTGTCTGTATGCTGTATTGCTCTTTGCCAATGTTCCTTTTTTTTTTTTTTTTTTTTTTTTTTTTTCTGTGTGGATCATGATACATGTGTAGTAAGTTTGTGTCTATCTCATGTGGATTAAATTTAGAGTAGATGAACTGAGTATTTGGAGCCATTGCCAAATGAGGTGGTGATGATGGCTAGAGAGGCTTGGAGTTGGGAAGTGCTTCTGGCAGGAACACAACGCATACTGTATCATGCCTTTGACCATGGTGCTTTGGACATACTGCCAAGTGTTTGTAACAAGATAGTGCTGTTACTGCACTTCACTTTTAACTTTTCCTCTGCATAGAGTACATTTCCCTTTTTTTTTTTTTTTTTTTTTTTTCATAAACCTTGCTCCATAGCTTTTGTACCTCTGTAAACAGTTCTGATTATTGATATTTTGGCAAAGTATGAGGTAGCTTTGTTATATGCTGGTGTGTATAGTCTGAAATGTCACCATTTCAAAAAGAGAACAATTGCATTATTTTTATTATTGGTGATGGATTATAAAAATTAACTTTACCATACCATTGAGACTGTGCTATAAAATAAGTTCTCATGTTGTAAAAGCTACAGTAATAACTTACAGTAATGTTAAAGACATTGTTTACTCTGTTTCTAATGCTGTTTGTTAATGGATCTTGTAACTTGGATCCCCACTGGAGGTAAAGTTGCTGCTGCATGGATGAAGTAGCTGCCCTGTATCTGACAGTGGTATATTGTGGTTGTGCAAGACTGTAGATTTGCTTGGTTTAACCTTGATATTTTGCAGTCATCACAGATGCCTCAGAGAAGGTAAAATTAAATTAAGTAGGAATGTTCATAACTGCAGAGCTTTGTTAGACTGCAGCGCAAGACATTTCTGAGATAATGAGTGGGCTGTTGTCCTTCTATGTTAACAGTTCTTCCACCTCAGAGGAAACTGAATATCTGTGGTGGCTATAAAGATTTCTAGTTGTGTACAGCAATAAAAAACTTCCAATACTTTTTTGTTATTATTTATTTATTTATTAAGTGTTGTGAAGTTTGCCCAGTAGTGTGCCATATCAGCATGCAGTAGTACCACCCTTGTAACTTTAATCTGGTCATCCACATTATAAACAGTTTTGCAAGCTGGTCAGAAAAGTAGGGTCAAAGCTGTGCAATGTGGTTTTGGCATGTCTTCCGTTGTTTCTTCATGCTTATGCTTTTTGTTAAAAGGTATCTGTTAACCCTGAGAAAACATGCTAACTGATATGTGACAGCATACTTGCTGTGGGTTGGCTACCCTAGCTACCATTGTGAATAACCTTCCTATGTTTGTGTTTGCAAGAGCAGCTTTCCACTTAAGAGGGGTAGGGGGGTCACCTTTCCAGCCTGCACACCTTCCCGTTTTCCTTCTGCCCGGTAATACAGGATCCACAGCAGCTGCACCAAGCTGAGCCACCACAGCTACAGAAACTCAGGTCACCACATGGTACTTCCTACTGGACAGTAAACGGTGGGTCAGAGCTGGAGGTTAGGAAATGAAAAGTTAAGGACCAAGACATCTCTACAGAGCAAAGCTTTTATTTGGACAGCCTGTAGAGATATATGCAGCTCTCCCTCCCCTCCCCTCCCCCCCCCTCCCCTCCCCTCCCCTCCCCTCCCGGGGCAATGGGCAAGGACCCTGGAGAAAGTCCTGAGGCCAGGGCAAGGTGATGGCTGCCCTCTTTGCTACCAGTCCCTGCCCAGCACGTGCAGCCTGGGCACACACGGCAACAGCGACAGCCCGGCCCTTGCTCAGTGCCTGCTGCCCTGCCGCCCAGTGCCCACCCTCCCAGCCCACCCTGTCTCTCTCACATGGGCTGGGGCCCCTGCCCTGGGAGGGACCCTCCACACTCCTGCCACTGACTTGCTGCCCACACAGAGTTTCTGGAATGGCCTCCTGCCCACCCCCTCTGACTGTACCTGCAGAGGGAAGGTCTGCATCGGCTGCTTCTGCAGGGCATAGGTGAACGTCCAGAGCAGAGTTTCGGCTTCTGTTTCCTCATCCCCTCCCCCTCCCTTCCCTTCCCTTCCCTTCCCTTCCCTTTTTTAATTTTCTCCCCTGGTAAAAAGAGTGAAGAATAGATACTGAGTTCCAAAGCACTGACTCATATGGCCACAATGAAGTATTAGGATACAGCCATTTCCTACCTTTGTTTGGAAATCAACTGAGGAGGCCTGGCGGATGCAGGCCCTCAGCTGCAGGGCTTCATGGAAGGAAATGCTTTTAGTCTTTATTGAGTACTAAGTGCTATTTAGCAATTACTTTGTGCATTGCATGTGGCAAGCATTGTGTAAAATGCTTTGCTGTGTGTTTCTATACACTGGAGCCACCTGAGGCTCTAATGTGATTAAAGCGCACTTCAGGAAAAGTACTTGTGAGGTGGTTTAGAAAAGCGTGGTGAGGTATGCAGTGAATTGTAAGACTGCCGTCTTACTTGCATAATTTCTTTCTGAGGTGCCCAGACTGTTCTACAAATTCAAATAAAATGTTGCCAACACTTCTTTGAATCAGAGAGATATCATTAGGGACATAAGCAATTTAGCAAAGCAAAAGAGTTTCTTGCCTGAACTGATGTTGCAAACTGTGGGGTGGAACTGGGAGTCCACCAAGACAGCTCTAGCTTGTGTTTTTCTGCTCTGACCACTAAACTGCACATAGATTTGGGTGTCATAACCTCAGAAAAGGCAGCCCATTTGCATGGAGTGAGAGTGAGTGTATTAAAAAAAGAAAACAACAACAACAACAAAAACCTCCCAGGGTAAGTATTGAAGCAATAAAAGAAGCAATGGGAGTACTAAAAGAAAAACAATGACAATTGGAAATGTATGTGGTCACTGTGTATTTATCTTTAGTCTTGAAATTCATTGAGACTCTTTCTATTATTTTTTAAAATGAATTCTACTATAAATGAGTCTTGCAACCTTTCATTTTTGAATGCTAGAAACAACTCTGTGTGTGTGTGTTTAACTCCCTTTAATCTGTATAGTTTAATGAATTCATTCACATCTCAAAGTCAAATAGTTTATTGGTGACTCTACCATTCTCTTTTTCAACAGTGCCTTATTGGCATTTGCAACCAGTGTTAGTGAACACATTTTAAAAAGGGAAGAAAGTATAGTCCTGGAAACCCTCCAAAGAGGGGTTAGGAAACAATGTAGAGACAAATGCTTTTGCTTGGAACAAAATATAAAATAGTCCCTGGTTCATGTGTTTGTCTGTGTGTGTTTTTAGTTTTTGTTAAGCCAAAATTAAACACAGTAGAATTTTCTGTTTGCTAATCACCATGTGTTTACTTTCCCTTCCAAAACTGAGTTGCCAACCAATACATTTCCTACCCAGTGCTATGAATCTGTCCAAATAACCATGGGAAGTAGTAAAACAATGACACTATATGAAAATACACCCTCATTCATTAAACAGAGTCCAAAATTTTTTGTGGAATTTAGCAATAGAATAGAAATGTGCATCTTGTGGTCTCTCCAGAATATGAAAAAATTATCACAAAACAAGAATGATGTTCTGAATTGAATCTCAAGAAAAACACATATCTTGTTGTTTTACAGAGATGAATATTGACTCTCTTATATTATGATCCCTCTATAATTTTCATGAATTGGTGCATTTTGGTTATCTCATGATTTTATGTTAATTGGGAGTACAAGCATCTTACAGAAAATAAATACTCAATTCTAACTACCATCTCAAACATTAAAGGTTGTCAATATATCCTTCCAAGTGAATTTTAGAAATGCTTTTCTCACAGATCAGTGAAGTGATGGCAGGAAGATTGGATGCAAATTTAGGTAATATCTTTTCTTACATGACCAACTAATGTTGGGAGAAACAACCTCATCCGTGTTACAGCAAAGAAACTGTAACAAACAGCTGTTTATGTCTCCTCACCGGCCAAATTCAATTCATTTGCAAAATTCTGTGGTAGAATTTATGCTGATGTCAGCAGATGGTTCACAAATGAGTCAAAAGTAGCATTAAGCCTGAATAATGTCTGTCCTGGAGGATAGATGTCTTTTTTCAAGACCTCATGCTATGTTAAACACCTTTGGCAGAAAATAAAGAAATAACAGAATGGGCACAGAAGCAGGGTGTGAAAGAAAGATTGACAATCCTAACTTCTCATGAGCATATTGCTTTTTATATGTTTTTAGATGTAATCCAAAGGAAGAGTCACTCAGTATCTCATGAGCTTTCAATGCTTGTGGCTTAGAGGAAAGTGAATTTCTGCATAAATCATCTCTGCTACTGTATACTGTGGTTCCTCAACGAGGGGGTGGGATGGAACTGCAGCCAACAGTGAACCTCAGGAGAATGTACACAGTGCATGTAGGACTTTATGGGGACCCATGATTTTGTCATCCCATATTCTTAGGATGCCATTCCTAAAGGACAGGACATTCTGCCCTGGGGATCCTCCTTGATTATTCTTGTCAACAAGTGGAACAACTGCCTCTTAATTTCAGCAGATTGCCTACTTTTCTTCTGTAGATGCGGTTTTCTGAAACCTTCCTCAAGGGACAGCAGAAATGCTCATCAAAGACGTGCTTAGGGCCTATGTAGCTTTATCTACCTGACATTCCTTGGAAAGTGAATTCTAGGGGGCTGAGGTTTAAAATCTGAATAAACAGATTGGCACACAAACTGCAACTCACCAAATATTATTTTGATTGTTCAGATAATTTAGAAAATAAGGTAAATATAATACCGACATCTGGAAAGCACTGGTTTTTGTCACATGTTCAAAGACATTTCATTTCTTGTGTGACAATTGTAAGGTAATCAGAAAAGATTTATTTATATTTTCCCCAGCAAGGGATACTTTAATCAGCTTAACAACTAAGAAAGTGCCATTTTCATCTCTGCTCTATGAGCTATGAGAGTAGAAGATACCTGCAAATGCAAAAGAGAGGTAAAAGCAACAAGATAATGTGTCTGTGATTTCACTTAAAGTGTTAATAAGGATGTTTAAGCATCTTTGTTCATATTTTAAATCACAATTTTCCATTACATGAAGAGAAAGTCTGAGGTCAAAAGAAACGGGAACACCTTTGAAGAAATTTGACAAAAACAATGCAGCTCCCTAGAGCTGCTTCTTAGAGCTGTTTCTGCTTCCTTTATATTTGAAATATCTGTGGAAATGACAGTTGAGATCAAAACTTCATCATACTGAACACTGTGCAAAAGCAGCAGAGACATAATATCTGCCCTAAGGAGTTTACAGTCTGGTGCAAGGCTTGATGCCAGGAGAGGGTGTAGCATGCAGTGAAAGCATGGGAGAGGCAGTAGTTCTAGGAACTTGTGACTACCCTGTCTTGCTAGATAAACACTACACTCAGTTCAGCATCATTCAGTGAGGTTAAGATGCAAACAAAAACACGGTTGCATTTGGTAGTCTTGGCTAGTCATCTGTCTCATGACAGTCTTGGTGAATTTGTGAGTTAAAGATGCTGGCAGCCTTATTTCTCAGATTTTATTATGTTGGCTTGTGGACAGAAGGATTTGGGGCTGGACTTCAGTAATTTCTCCTTATTTATTGGTTGGCTCTCCACAATGAGCACAGCCACTCCTACAGAGGAGGAACACTGACATTATGCATCTCTAGAATATCTATTTGCAAATGAAGATTGTTTTGTTTAAAGCTAGTAGTTAAAGGTTTTCCTCTTCCCTTGCATTTCTAATAAGCTGAGAACATTTGAACATTTCAACTGGGGGGAGTCAACCAAGTGGAATATACAGTACATTTGAAACAGATAAAACACCTGTGTTGGCAAAGGATGCTACATTCTTCAGCTGCTTTCACTGCCTCCACTTTTTCTTGGCTCATTTCTCTTGTGAAGGAGGCAGACTCCATTGGTGGACCACAAACAGATTGTCACCATTTTAGGAAGGCACTCTCTCTTCAGGGCATCCTTAAATATATTCTAATGGTTCACAGAAACTTAACTGAATACCTGCTTAAATGTCCTGAATGGAGAGGAATGGCATCCCATCAGGGAAGTCTTCAAACAGAGGCCATGATTTCTGTGTGACAGAGTGTAAAATGGCAAGATAAAGTTGTGTCATGACAACTGGAATTTTACCATATCAGATCGGATCGGTGTCCCAGGATGATGTGCGCAGTGCTCAGTGCAGCACCCTGTGTTTGATAGCAGCCAGTGGAATGCATGAGAAACCCATTAATTGACAGTTACAGAATAACCTGCCCATAGGGGAAGTAGCTTTCTACGCTCAGGCAATTAGTGGTTTTCTTTTGCCTTTTAGCAGGAGTTTGTATACTTTGCCTTCAGTGAGCAAGCAGTTTAGTTTGCTGAATAAGAGTGTTCACTTGGCTTGCAAAGGAAACTTTGCAGTTGTGTTGTGCTGCTAGTTTCAGAGCTTCAGCTTTGCTGGCCTGTCTGCCAGTCACAGGTACAATATAAATGGAAAAGGGCAGGCTAAGAAAACACAGTGGAAAGGCAAGATGTATTTTTATGAGACAGAAGTAGTAGAATCTGTATAAGTCAGCATTTTGGTGAATTTTTAAAGCCTTTTTTCCAAGTCATTAGGCAAAAGTGTTCTTCCTGCTATTGATCATGCAGTGATGTCCATTACTAAGTAACATTCAAGCATTTGATTAAAAAATATTATACTTTTTTATATAGTAATGCAAAAAGATACATTTTGTACATGTTCTAATCCTTGGTTTTGTGATACTAATAAGTAAATGGGAGTACTAGCTCCCTTCTTTTTAAAGTAGATGTCTCAAAAATTTCTAGTTCTGTACTCTGATACGGTGAAGGGAGCATTATGTCTCTTCTTTGGGAAAAAGATGAAGCAGTGCTAAATGTCCCATGGATGCAAAGATTTTTCTGAAATTTAGACTAAATATTCTATTGTTAAAATTTGTTCTTATGCTCTCACACTGTTTATGCTCTGCTATATGATGTGCCATTAAAAAAAATATTTTTATTTTTATTTATTTTTTAAAAAACGTTGTACACTCATCAGCTGGCCTCTCAATTGCACAGCTGCTGCCCAATTCGTGGCTCTAAAATTTACAGATTGATTGTAATCTGCAATTTAAAGCTACATCATTCTTGTCAAACATTTTTCAAGTCCAAAAAGAAATCACATTTCTGGTTATTCCCAGAATTAAAAAGCTGCTACTTCTGGAATATTTCAGGGGGACAATGGTGAATGCAAAATTAAGCAAGTGACCAGTTTATGTTGAGCTGAACATTCAAAGTGTTGTTGGATCCTTAATCCCTAAGCAAATGTTTTACCACAGTCTCATTATAGTCCAGAAGTACTTCTCGTATGAGAAAATGCAGTCATGCAGAAACAACACAAACACTATTGACTTGCCTACTGCTTGTTGCTGCCACTTGTTTTCTTTCTTCCTCCTTTTTTCTTTCTTTCAATTTTTTTTAAAAGAGGATGCATTGTTAGTTTAACTTTTACCCATAATGACGTATGCCCTTTACCTAGGATTTCTGATTTGCTTCTGAATTAAATTAATTTAATGGATATGATGAATCTCAAAGTCCTTCATTATGAACTGCACATGAACTCACTTTAAAATAAGATTTATTATCAGGGGAGACTTTTGTTTCACAATTCCTTAAGTCCCCTAATACTATATTTTGTGAACAAGCGAGAGAAGAAAATAGAGAGATTTTAGTTCTTGCTTTTGTTAAACCATTTTTCTTTTGGGAAGAAAAAGAAAACAGGGTTTGTTACTCAAAGTTGAAGATCTGCCAGCTAGTAAAGTATTCCTTTTTTTTTTTTTTTTTTTTTTTTTTTTTTTTTTTTTTTTTTTTGGT
>CM021797.1:32917555-32936369 GCA_011076525.1 Nettapus auritus | reverse complement strand
TTTTTTTTTTTTTTTTTTTTTTTTTTTTTTTTTTGTATGAGGGAGATTATGTTGGCTTTTTATGCAGTTCTCTTATATCTACCTTCATGTCTTGTCATAAGGCATGTAATTACTGCATTTCACCTTCAGCAATCATTCTTAAGTTAAAACCTACTGTAAACCTCTCATTAGTAAAAATAGGACAATGAAGGTAGGATGTACACCTTCTAATAGAGAACCAACTGTTAAGGGGGTTAATCTTTTCATGATTCCACAATAGATGAAGAATAAGTAATTTTCATGTAGGGCTTTTCTTTTACATGCAATCAAAATAGTTTGTGATAACAGTTCTGGTACCAAGGGTTTCATTAACACAAGGTTTTATTCAGATAGAGTTGATCTTCCTTCTGAATTGCATTCAAACAAGATACTATCTCGTTAAGTAATAAGTCTGTGTCACATCCTTCTTGCATCCATTATGTACCATGACAGAGCACATTTTAATGTTGTGCTTTTGTTACAGAGGATGGAGAGCCATCACAGGGACCTCTGCACCCCCTATTTACAGCCTTCATCAGGATAAAGGCTGTTTTCCGGGAAAGCAAGAGTGTGGCTAGACCATGTTTTCTCTTAAAAAATTTGATCTCAATTATGTCTATGCAACAGGCTCTCAAATGATGGCTGGCAAGTCTGAGATTCTTTTGTGCCAGGCAGAGACCTGGTGTGTCTTCTAGTCTCATCTCCTATGTGAAAAACATACTCTCTTCCTATTCAGCTCCATCAAGCCAAAAGGTGATCTAATGAACCAGATTTTTCTTCTTGTTTTCAGAGATTCCCTGGGTCAGCAGATCTTAGCAAAAAGACCTAAAAGTTATTATTTGCAGTCTTCCAGAGTTTTATTAATAATGAAAATATATCTAAGATGTCCTACCTGATATGTTAATATTTGAGGGTGACATTTTCTTATGGAAGGCCTACAGTGGGATCATTGGCACCTGTGTTTTATGCCAGTGTTTATTGAACAGCTATACCAACCTGACAAATTTACAGTTTAAAAAGGAAGAGCTGAGAAGGTAAAAAATGAAGGAAGTGAAGGAAGGAGGGAAGAAGATCCAGTACGCAGAAAGAAAGATCAGAGGACTGAGTTGTGTTCATGTCAAGTGAACGATCACAAATAGATTTTCTGAATAAGAAGACCCAGTATTGCACAGATGATTTGCAGGATTTACATGTATAGCTGACAACAGTAACACACAACCAAATAGTGTTCAGGTAATTTTTCAAAAGTGTTTAGTGCCAGAGACAGCTTGTTACATGTTGTTACACTGCATTTCAAAATCAAAAATTACAAAATATAATGTTCAGTTGTTGGAACAGGGTACTAAATGTTATCTCTGCTGAATTCCTCTTCCTCATGACCTCTCCCCCAAAGATAAAAAAGAAAAGCAGAAAAATATATTAAGCATGTAATTTTCATGTTACAGATAGGATTGTACCATGACAAAAATCATTTCTAAGAAACCTGCAATTGTATAATACCAATTATAATCATGATGAAAGATTCTAAATAAATCGGTTCTTCCAGAAGCTATCCACTAGAAGTTGAAGTAAGAGCCAAACCACAAGCTCTGTGAAAGATTTAGATGTCAGATGTAATGCTTTCCAAAACAAGGATGTGCTTGAGGGGAAAAAGAAGAAAAATAATCATGTCAACCAAAATAAGCAGAATTCAAAGTTACTTTTGGAGCTTTCCCTTTCCTATTGAGACAAAGCAATAGGAGAGGAAATGTGCTTAAAGTAAAATTGAGTTTAGATGTAAGGTATACATGCCACTGCACAGCCCACTTTTCAGTTGTAGGATGGGAACATTCTCTGAAGTCACCTAGTTTTATTATTCCAAGGGTAGAATGGTTTCCTACATCTACAAGGACCATTACAGGAAAGCGAGTGCATATCAGGTTAGTTCATTCAGATGTGTGTTTACACATGCTAGAGTCATGAAGCACCGCATGGAATGAAATATTGAATAAACACAACATTCCACTCCTGACTTTTCTCCAGGTTCTTTGAACCCAATTACCATAACCAGTACCAAGTGCAGCCATCATCACAGCATAATGGGCCACCATTGTTCTCAGGTCCAGTTAAACTACTGCTTGTACAAAAATCAGGTAGACAAAATGCACAGTCACCAGTTAGGTGGCTCACTGTTTTTCCAAGAGGTTTAAATCCTCAACTGTTGAATAAACCAGCATCAACTTGTCTGCTAAATGTGGGCACTTATATTTGGGATTCCTACAAAATCTGGGAAGCAGTTATTTCTTACACCATATTTATGAATAATGACAAGATGCTGCCAGCTGGTATGTGTAAAGTTGTCGAGACCAATCTAAGAACAGTATGTTTGTGCATCTTTTCTTAGGGTGGCTTTGAGGGCCAAGGAGGCAGACTGGATAATTTTCCAGTGACTGCTAAACAACCTCAAGCTCTAGAAGAACTAAAGCCTGGAAATTCTGCAGCTTTGGCTGCTGTGACAGAAATAATAATAATAATAACAACAACAATAATAACAATTAATAATAATAACAACAATAACTATTATTATTATTATTAATAATAATAATAATAATAAAGATGGAATGATATCAGTAATTGCATTTTAGGAAAAATGCTGTCAGAGAAAAAGGAAGCTTTCCACCTGGGCATGATATTTCAAAAGTTTGCAAAGGGGAAGTTTTCAGTCATCACCAGAAGCGTGTAGTGGTGATCCCTCTTTGAAATAGTGAGGTAACAGTTGGAGTTGCAACCTGGTGGGGCAGACATTTGTATCAGCAGTGCATTCTATAGTGTTTCTTAGTGGAAGACTGCAAGTAAACATTCATGAAATTTATTTTTCTTTTTAAACCACATTCCTTGACATCTCTTGGCATGCATTTATTTTGAATCATCTGTACACATAGAGCTGTAGATGGCCAACTGGTTGTTTTTTGTTTGTTTGTTTTTTAATTTTTTCTTCCCCTGAGTACTATTTAGTTAGGAGAGACCTATCCTTCAATAAACATCTAATGTCCAAGCTGTATGCAATAAGTGCGAAAACTCTAACTGAACATACTGGATTCTAAAAGCAGAACATCTGGGATTTGGAAAAGAAAGGAAAAAAGAAGGGAGGGGTATTAATATTGTAGGAAAGGGGTAATTTTCCACAAGACAAAGGAAGAAGACAAAGGCAGAAGTACCATAAAGGATGGTTAGATTTATTAAGAGAGAAAACATTTTCCACATGAGGTATGTATGATTTTATTTGGCAGAGACATCTCCATTTCTGGAACTGAAGACTTCTGCTTACACCAGGATCACCAAAAATTACTTATGACTCCTTAATTCCTCTCAGTAAAAGTGACCTGTATAATTACTGGGAAGAAAATATTTTTCTTTTGTATGGCAATGGTTTAATTTCTGCTGAAAAACAAAAACAAAAACAACAAAAACCACATTTATTAATTTATGATATTTATGCTTAGTTTTGTATTCTAAATACACGGTTATAAATTATTATAATACAACTCATAAACCTGTAAGTATTATATAAAAAAAGAAAAAGGTGTACTTGGATAAAAGCACTGGTAAAATTAGCACAGTTCATGCTAACATTTTGCCAGTTGAAGAATTTACTCATCTCTCTTCCCTCCTCCACCCTTCCTTTCTTTTGTGTGTGTCTGTATAAATACATTCTAGCCTGTTTACATCTAACAAGCACATTCAAACAAAATTGAGTTCAACCATGTGGAATAAAAATAAATAATTACATTGATTTCATAAAGTCTCAAAAGACAGGTAAATGTAAAAATGTTTTGTCTGTTATAATTTCCATCTACTACTCCACTGTGCTAAGTTATTGTAGAGAAGGGAAATTAGTGCTTATTTACTTTTTTTTTTTTTTTTTTTTTTTTTTTTTTTTTCCATACCTGGTTACAACGAGATTGTGACTCTCTGACTCTCTGAAGGCATCTAGACAAACTGTGATTCATTAGACATTCCTGAAGCATGGTGAAATGGAAAAGTCAATGAAGGACTGTAATATCTCTGGTGTAAGTTATGCAAGGACAGTTAAGAGTATAGTGTTGAGGGATTAACATTGTGTGGTAGAAATTCCTTTTAATTAAATAGATGATGCTATTCTTAGATCGTACCATAGTGGTCTCTGTAGACTAATGAATCCCAAGTCAGCATGCCTGTTTAGAGTTATAAAACTAAAAGAAAGACTTACTAAGTAAAGAGGATAATAGAAATAAAAGAGGGGAGACCTCATCGCAGTCTACAGCTTCCTTGTGAGGGCGAGTGGAGGGGCAGGTGATGACCTATTCTCCGTAATCACAGTGATAGGACCCACAGGAACAGTTTTAAGCTGAGGCAGGGGAGGTTTAGGCTGGACATCAGGAAGAGGTTCTTCACCGAGAAGGTGGTCATACACTGGAACAGGCTCCCCAGGGAAGTAGACACCACACCAAGCCTGTCTGAATTTAAGAAGCAATTGGACTGTGCACTTAGTCACATGGTCTAAACTTTTGGGTAGGCCTGTGCGGTGCCAGGAGTTGGACTTGATCTTTATAGGTCCCTTCCAACTTGGGATATTCTATGATTCTGTGATTCTATGGGTCTGGCTACAACTTCCTCCTGTGCCAAAAAACAAAACATCATTTTCAGCTTTTGCACACTCCTCTCCCAGGAACAAGAGAGAGGGTTGGGAAGGAGGTAGCTTCCAGCTCCTTCTCCTTCACCACCAACTGCAGTCAAGAGAGGTGCAGAAGAGTGGCAAAGTATAAGAAATGACAGCTTAGGTTTGCTGATCAGAGAAGATTGGACTTGAGCAGGTATTAACATCCATATTTTTGTTTGGCTTGGTTATCACTGGAGATGGTGCAAAGTCACGGTTGAGTTTGCAAGGCTAGCAGTACAGCAAAAATGTATCAAACACCCTACCCCTCTTTTTGCTGCTCAGCTGAGCTGTAGTCCTTTAAGGGGAAGTATGCAACAGTGTTCCACATGACTCCATCCAGCAGCTTTAGAGAGTCTCCTACCAAAATCTGCTCCTTGGGAATCAGTAGGGCCTGTGTATTGTTTGTACATGGTATGCTAAACTGTCAGAGGGTGTGGAAGACTCTGGTTACCTTCCTGACTGACACCAGCCTGTCTTGGGTATGCAATGTTACCTTGTACAGGCCAGGAAAAGCTATGAAAATGGGAAGTGACTAAGTAGATAAAATTTCAGCAAAATATTCATGTGTGTGATTTGTAGCCAGGCCACACCTCAAAAAGTCATCCATAAAAGAGATTATATTTAAGTACTGCAGACTGTTCTCAAGTCATTAGAGAATTTCTTGTCATGGAGCTGATCCTGAGAGCAGGAAAACAAGAGCTGGAGTCTCTAGAGCAATCTGAAATCTGAAGGACTGATATTTAGACTGTGAATGATCACTTGGAAACATTATGCTATTAGAAAAGGGAAATTACCCAAGACAACCAACGTGTACATTTCATTTTGGAAAACAAGTTGCCAGTCTGAAGTATGCAAAGACTGCCTGGGGTCATTATTTATTTATTTATTTATTTGAGATTTTGAGATTTTGAGATTTTGATCTCAAAAAGATCTCTGTTGTCTGCTTGAAGTTTCTGTGTCTCTGAGTTATGACGCTGGGTATACTAATACAATATGGTACTTTGGGGAAGACAGACGTGCCCTGTGGTTTGAAATATTCTTTTGCAGAAGTCAGCTTGGGAGGATTTTCAAAAGCACCTTTAACTGGCAACCTTCTACTCTCACTTGAGGGGAAAACACGCAGGAAAAATGAGTTTCAAATGAGAATCAAAAAAAATCTGACTGTTCTTTCACAAGAACCCAAATACTTGAGAGGATTCAAATTAGATGTATGCATCATGTCCACTTCAACTTTTCAATGCAGTTTCTGTCATATATGGTATATTTTTATAATAGCAAGGTTGACAGGTCTGTTAGAATTTGCAGATTGCTTTATATAAGAAAGTTAATTTTTAGAAATCTAGGGTGCAATCTCTTATTTCCTGCTTAAGTTATCCCACTGGGCTTTAATATGACTACTCACAAGTTAGATGTGTATTCAACAATATGGATTTATTAGGTTAGACTTATAAACTGTGGCATCTGTGAGCCGTATGTAGCTAAAAAGCATATCTCAGAGATGGCTGAAATTCAGTTGTGTGTTAAACATAATTCTTAGGCCAAACTTTGCATTTGGCTACATAAATCTGCATTAATTCTATGAAATTTGTATACTTGTTCCTATTTTACCTTGGAGTTATTGATAGATGCCATTTACTGAATAGGTCCAAGTACACATTTGTGATTCAAACTTTTTTTGGGCCACATGATTTATTAGCTGTTTTAACATCTCTACCCAATGGAAAATCTTCAGATAATCAAGTTGCATGATGTACTTTAGATCAGAAAATTGTGATTTTGAGTAAGCATGTTTCACATCATGTAAACAAATTGAGAACTTTTCCAGGTGCAAAAATGAGTTTTTGAAAACTATCTTATGTACTGCCAATTGGAAGTATTAGGCTTTCTTTGGTATGGAAATATGTCATGGGTATTTGTGGATGAAATGTTTAGTACCCAGTGGCAGATAGATCAATAGGAATTTGACATAGCTGTGTCATTTATTTTGTAAGCTGCTTTTGTAGTGAGTGCTGTTGGGTTTCACCCTTGGCCTCAACAACTCGTCTGTTTCGCTACTTGGCGTGCTCTGAAGACACTGCTAATTTTAACACATTCTGTGGTTTTGTAATGTGGCAAATTCTCACTAGATGCTAGACAAACAACTTCTGTGTTTGTGATTTTAAGCCACACTTGAACTGGGGCAGTCAGAGGTAAAGATTAATACATTGTTCCCACTGATTTGTTGGTTATCCCTTCCAGATTTTTCAGGAATGTTTGCACATTGGAAAATTTATGTAACTTTAAGTTTGAAATTATCATCACAATACACAAAACTATTACTGCAGCATCGGTGAACACTCTGTGACATTTTAATTGTTTTTCTAAGGAGTGCAAAGATTTTTTTTTTTTTCCATAAGTTGTTTTCTGTTTACTGTTCCTTCAAAAAAAATCTCTTTAGTGTACTGTTGCTTCAGAATATGTTTTTAATCTTCAAGTGCATGTTGATGTTTAGGCAAGAGGAAAGACTGACCACACCTTAAGAAAAATGCTCTAATTCTACAGCCTAGTTGCTCCCTTTCTTGGAAAATCTTGTATGGCTCTCAGAATATTCATCACCATTTAAATTTGTGTTTTCCTCTAAAAAGGATGCAAAACACTAAATCCATTCTCCAAAGGGGAATGTTTGTAATAACATGGAAAGGGAGAACAGATGGTATCATAAAGCTTAAGGGGAAAGTATAGTACTTTAATTCAAATTGTTTGACAGACTTAAAGACAGCCACTTAGTTACCAATTGCTGAAGTTATTTATTCTCTATGGCATAAAGGGATAAACAAATAAACAAAAACATTAGAATGTTTTGTACATTTCAGAGAGAAAAGAGTAAGATAAAACAAAAGGCAGTTTTATTTGTGAATGTATTTGTTAATAGCAATACCCTAAACATGACTGATCTTTTTAAACAGCCGAACCAAATGGTTAGAATTATATATATACTGCATAGGCTTTGGTTTCACAGTGGACAAGTTAACCCTGTTGCAGTGTGACAGCCTACTAGGAAACAGATCTTCGTTACTTGGAACCTTTTGTCATTTTCCCTCCTCTTTTAACTAAATTAGTTTTGCAGTGCATCAGGATTTAGGTTCTGATTCAGTGCATTAACTTATCCCCATACTGCTTTGATTGAACAGCAAAGCATCCATTACCAATGCCATATCCAAAGTGACGTTTCCATACAGACTGCCTGCTGTTTCATTCATAACCACAAAGCAGCCTGAAATGACTTTACTTCTTTTTACAACTTGCAAGGAGTTAATGGACTGTGCTGGCCCCCTGCCAAAACCTTTAAGAAACTTTATTAATGTGTTATGGGGCTGGGACACCATAGTGTGGGATTTTATTGGTTATTCATTTTAATGAATAAAAATATGTATGCACAATTAAAACCATGTTTTCAAGCAATTGCCTTCTAGTAAATGTTAAATCTTTAACAATGATATTCTTAAGATTCACTAATCAAGTTTTTGTGTTTTTCTTTTCATAATCTTAAACTTAGCAGGGCGGGAATATTAAATATGCATTGTGAACGTTCTCTTTACCACAGACCCCACCTTTAGCTCAGACTATATTCTTTTCTGATACAGAAAAAGGACCATTGAAAGCTTCTTGTTGGACACTGCTGTATTCCTACGAATGAGTCATTGCAGAAGATGAAGAGAAATACTGTAAAGACTATGTTTGTCTGGAGCTGTAGGCAGCCTGTATAAACGGTACAGAACATATGAAGAACTGTTGTAATGTAACTAGCTTCAAAATTAATGCCAGAAGCCAGCTGCTAATAGGCCAGTTGTCTGATGTGATTTCAGCATAATTTTGCAAACCATTCTCAACTGGCAAAGAAATTAGTTTCTGTTACACATAAACACTTCCTAAAATTTGGAATTCACACAGACAATGAAATAGATGAAACTAAGTAAAGTCTTGACAATTTTAATGCTTGTGAACAAGAACAGATATGTTTAATTGCAAAAAGACGTGAATGTTTTTAAAATAAGGTTGTTTCATTATTTTTCCTTCCATTATTCAAATATAAATAAATGATTTGGTAGTGTCATTTTTTGCTGAGAAGCATCAACATTTTCAGTCCCTGTGTGCATTGTTTAAACTGAAAAATACTTTTTTTTTTTACTTTTTTTTTTTTTCTCCCTAACACTCTTAAATAAAGAGAAAAAGAAACATAGTTTTAACTAAAATATCAGTAGGAGTTACATAAAGAAATATGCAAGTGAAATTCAGTAGGCAGAAACAGAATTAAGAGTTTGTGTTGAAGCAGAAAGTTTAAATAAAAATGTTTAAATTTAAAAGTTAAAAGTTTAAATAAAAATGCCTCACTGTTTAAATAGTTGTTTACTAGTAAGCAGATGTTGACAACTATTAAGTATGTATAAAAATTTCCATTCTGCTTTCAGACTTCTCATTTGAGTTTGAAACGTTCAAAGCTCTCCTAGAAAGCAGATATGAGCAAAAAATATCACAATGATTTGCATGTATAAAGAAACCCATGAAATATGGTCTTTCTTAATGTAAGAATAAAAAGACCTTGTGACCTTCATTTATGCTATTTTCCTGGAAAAATACCTGGATGTAGAAAGGCTAGTGTTTGTTGAGGAAATGATCCTTGCTGAAGAATGCTGCAGTGATTATCTTAGGTTTGGTTAGGGTGTGCATTGTATTTTGCTGGGAATAGTGCTTCAGGATCCTAGTTGTAGTTCTTACTAGTTCCATCCTCCCTTCAACCTCAGTGGGTCTACACAAGAACTGCAGTACTACTTGCAGTGCACAGACCTGATGCAGCTTCGGCAGGTCACAGACATCTGCGGTAAGTCAACAAAGCTCCCAAGAAGGTGCTTCATTCAGTAGATCATCTCCGGTGGAAGATTTGGTCTCATGAATGCAGTTTCCAGTTAAAATGGAGACATCCTGATGCTAATAGAGACTATTTCCAACCAATATTTCTTTTTTACACATACGTATATGCAAAGGTGCAGTGCATGTGCAGCTTTAATTTAGCTTCTTTTTAAGTTTGTGTAAGATGTTAATGCACAAATATTTAAGACATTACACTAATTTGATGAAAAATACGAACAAAGGACTACAAGAATTGCTATTGCACATTATCTAAAAAGCTAAGAAATAACTATATCTCCAACATTGATTGTGACATATTCACTTCTGAGCATCTGTCTATGCAGCCATGTTTTCCACTTACAGCTTTTGTGTACTTTATGTGAGATTCATCAGAGATCCTTAGATGTGAAGAATAAACAAAAAGTTGGTGCAAGAAGGAGAATTAACTTGTGGTAACTTTTGTCTCCTCATTTTCCTGAATCAAGTACACATTTCAGTGTTCTCTTCCAACAGATTTGTACAGCATTTTGAGCTAGCCAATAGCTAAGGAATGCAAAGCAAGTGAAGGTCTTGCTCACAACATTTCTGTTAAGTTGAAACATTTGTAGTGATGCTCCTGATAGAAGAAATCCTTTGATTTTTCCCGTCTTGATAATTTTTAGCAAAAGGAAGCAATCATGGGCAACCAGTAACTGTCAATAAAAATATTATGCCTTCATTCTTGTTTCCTTTGAACACTTCAGAAACCTAAGTTCCATTGACAGTGAAAATGTGAAACAATTTGTAGGGACCATTTTAAATACACAAGTAGGACTGCTTATATGTAGAAGTGCTTCCTGCAGCATAAAAATTACTGCATTAATATATATGTTTGTGTGTGTATATATATATTACGGTAAATAGAATTTCAGAGCCATTTGTAACCCAGGAGTGTTAAAATTGTTCAATTTGTTTTTACCATAAAACCCATTGGCAGCAGTATGCAGAACCTGTAGATCAGGAATAGAATATAATTTTCTTACTGCTTACAGCATGGAAGTGCTGGATTTCATGCTAATATATAGTAGTCTTTATCCTTGCTTGCTGACCTGAAATCAGACTGGTGATACCCCAGAATTTGAGCTTGAGAAGATTGTTCTTATGCTTTTTTTTTCTTTTCTTAATAAATTAACAGAAATGTATTCTTATGCACTTTAAATATTTCTTGCAGTCCAGTGAGGTAAAAATGAGAAATATGGGGAGTTTCAATAAACTAAGTACTTGGTTTTTCCATGGGGAAAATGACCTGAATTTGTTCAGTGTTGCATCTAAAAGTGCCATGTTAACCCAGAGAGGAGGAGAAATGGATAACAGGTAGAAAGTTATTTTTAAAACATGCACATACACTTGAAAGGAGGAAGACTAGCATGACATTCATGAATGAAGCATCATCTGTGGAGGCTGTAAACAGCAGATAGCATACAGAAAATTACATAATTTTGTAGGGACAGTGTTTAAAAGCAAGGAGATTAACCATGACAGATTCTTTGGAAAATGCAAGTGGCAAAGATGTCCCTGTGTGTATCTGAGTGATAAAATGTTTTGAACATAATTGCTTGGTAGATATACACACACACATATATATATATATATACACTTGAGAGGGCAGTTTAAAGGTGTACTTATTAAATATTAATAGAAGAGGAACCAATTGAAATTGCATGCTAACACAGCCATCATGCTCTTTGGAACCTTAACCCCAGCTCACTGGTACTTCCAAGGACATCAGCATTACATAGCTGTGTGACTTTGACCCTGATTACTAATTAAACAGAAGGTGAAAGTCCCCAAATTCAGGAGCCTATCAAGTGGGGAGAACTAGCACAGTGAATGTCCTTTGTATTTACAGGGACAAAGATTTGCTCAATAGAGTAGAACAGCTTAGAAATGAAATATATGTTTTATAAATAACCCATTGGGCCTGTTCTGACGTCTTCTGTGGCAGCAATGCAGCCACAGACAACAAACAGTTCATGGGTCAGTTGACTAGCATTTTCATAAAACGCTTCTGTTCAGATGTTAGTGTATAATGGTAGGGAAGTTCAGAACAGAGAATAGAAGGGGCAGCACCCACAAGGCCAACTTTCTATTCACATAATGTCTGTGAGTGAGTTTGAGATTCTTCTAATGGCCTGTCTTCTGTGGAACCAACTTCTTACTCTCTTTTTAATTGCAACTGATGATAAAATCCCTGTAGAATTCTATAAATTTTTAAAGAAAATTCAGTGGAAATGTTACAATACACTCAAGTATCACCTGCCATTACCCAAACTACATGGTAAAACACACTTGAGGAACTGTTGAGTGAGCAATAAGAAAACAGTGATCTTTGCTGAAGCTTGAAATATCTCTGCTGTGGTCAAGGTTGGTTATGATTATAGAACAGTAAGTAGGCCCAGACAGTCTCTCAGTTTGATTTGATGATGATCATGGTGAAAGAACATTCTCCCATTTTTGTTATTCAGGCTTAAGACAAAACAGGCAAGTCTTCCTGGTTCTTGCTAAGAGTAGGGAAGATAAAGTGGTCCCTAGCAAATCAGAGAGGCAGGCATAGCAAGGAAAAGATGTGTGGAATGAGTTTGTACCTTGTTGATGGCTGCCTGGAAAAGAGATTTGCTTTAAAAGCTGGCAAATATGTTCAGCGTGAAGGATGTCTCAGGTGCTTGGGACTCCACCAGAGCCTAGCGACAGAGCGCAGAATAGCTGTGCTATGCAAAGGTCTCAACGTGTGTGTTGCTGGCACAGGGGGAGAGCATTACAACTCATGCATAATTTAAAACAATAAAATTTCGCTTCCCTTCAGGAAACCCATCCTCCCTCCTCTTTTCCCAGTGGCAGGGTACTCCCTGCAGCCAGTCTGCCTTCCCACTTCCCCCCTGTTCCAGTGTCCTGGGAGCACAGCACCAGGAACCTGTGCTGCCAGGTCCTGCATGTGAGGGGAAGCCGAGTTCTCTGCTTCATTTGAGACAATCATGCAGTTTTAAAACCAGCTTTGGCTTTTGCCCTTCGCACAGGACGACACTAGGTCGACGACATTTCAGGATAACTGTTTGGCAGCCATTTTAGATATTGCCTGTGCTGAGAGCTCGCTGGCTGCCAAAAATTGCAGACGCTCTATGCCAAAACACTCTTGGCAGTAGAGATAAACTTTGTAGAGATACACAGTCCAGAAATATCTTATAATTACAAAGCGCAGGGGGCAGAATGTTTTTACAATACAGCTGTGCTAATGTAAACATTTAATTTGGCAGCCTTCTCCACCCACTTTTCAATTAACCGGGTTTGTGCAGATACTTTAGGTCTGTAATAAACTTTATTGCTACTTCTCTTAGAGTACAGTTTATGAAACACAGATTTGAAGTATTTTGGGGGCATTCTATCCATTTAGTAAGGCACATTGAAAATGTTAGGCTGTCATAAAGGGGAAGTGTCAATTCCTGATTTAAAATGCCTTAGCTCTGGCTTCACTAAAAGCCTTTGCTTTAAAAGTATATATTAATTGGGGCCCATCTCCTTTGTTTCTCCCAAAACAAGTAACAGGATATTAATAGAAAGAAATGAAATCACTTAAAGACCTACAAAAAGACATTTGTGTTGGTGATCATTAGAAAAGACAAATGTTCCCAGCCTCACAGAATGCTGTTACAGAGAACAGCTCTGAACAGCAGTTCTTATGAATGTAATTGCAATAATTGTGTGATAGCTGTGATAATTGTTCTTACAGAGTAAAAGAAAAATAATTTTGTATCACGAGCATTATTCAGCCTCAGACATGCAAAAAGGAGCCAAAAATCTATTTCTGCAAACTTCAGAACATTGGAGGTTACAGGATTTCATAAGATGAGTTAATTGATTTTGTGAAACTGGTTAATGTTTTATAATATAAGAAAACACATTAGGTAATGTCTTTCTACTCAGTATCAAATACATTGAAGTAAATCTTTGTAATCCTTTTGCATTTTGCTAGAGTGAAAAGCTTCAGTGAGACTTTGAAAGGCCAAAATACTGATTCCTTCTTAGCAGTCAGGATCTTATACTCCTGTAATGGATTTATAGCTGTTGGTATGGAGGATTTGTATTCAGCGTCTAAGCAAAAAAGTGTTAGCTGAGTAATGGATTTGGATTAGCATGTTCTCCAGGGATGATTCACATTTCAAAGGATCGGATCAGCTTGAACAAACTAGGGAGTATGGAAAGACTGCATTGTTTTGGAAGTGTTTTGAGACTTCTGTAGTCATGAAATTTGGACTAGCATGCAAGTAATTGCTATCTTGTATGCTTTCATTTTGGCATTGGTATCTCTAGGCTAAGCCACTTGCTGTTGCTAATAATTGTGCTGTAGCAGCAGCACAAGAAAGGCTGTTGGTTGTCTCGCAGCAGCTTAGAAGATGATTTCTGCCTCACAGAGCACTCAGTGTTGGTTTGCACACATTAAGGGCAAGAAAGTGGTAGGATGATGCATACTGATGACTAGTAAAGTTTCTTTTCTAAAGAAAGAAAGAAAAAGAAAAAAAAAAAAAAGAGAGAGAGAGAGAGAGTTTTCCATTTGATTTGCCCATTCCTATTTTTCACTGAAGTAAATAAATTTTAAATGCCTTTTTTCAATAAATGTCTCTTTTTTATAATAGAGATCAAATAAACATTATTAAGTTAGTAAGTACTACAGCATAGCAACAGGCATTAACTGTTGTATTATAAAGCTAATTGAAGAAAGTCAGCAAAACCAGATGCTAAAGCAGTAACAACTTATGCTAAGGTCTAGTTACAAGGATAATTCTGTCTTTACTGCTGTAACCTGTTGGGTTACAAAGATTGTAAGGAAGGGAACATAGTTCATGGTTGGGATCCCACAGAAGTGATTATTGCAGAAAATCAGAGTATCTTCTGGTCTTTCCTGATCACAGGAGTTTTCCTTAGACTCCTACTGTAGGAAAAGGTAATTGCTTTTAATTGATTAATTGTCTCCTTACTCCTTCTACTGATCAATCAATAAATCAATCTGGCTGATGAATAGCAATTATCAAACTGTTTTTCTTAAGTGCTGTTCCCTTCATTAGGAGCACTGTTATTCAGAGTTGTTGCTGTGATTAGAATGCACAGCTACAGCAGGTACGGGTAGAGCAGGGAACAGAAGGACTTCTAGGAGTAAAATGATGGAAAATTAATTTTGGTAGTGATTGGCAGATCCTTATTATCTCCTTGATTAGGCCACAGAAGTCAGTGAGAATGCTGATTATGGCCCATAGGCAGCATTTTTTTTTTTTTTTTAAATGGATGCATTATAATTAATTTATGTTCCTTAAGATAAAATGTGTTGTCTAAATAGTAAAATCCTAGCCACAGAAATAAACATTCTGAAAAGTAGTAGTGCGAAGTAAATTCTATGCCTATAAAGAGAGTATCAGTCACCTTTAATGATCCTAATTTTATGGCTAATTGATAAATAAAGATTTATATGAACAGCAATCCCCAAGTCTTCACAGGAACATGGGTAATATTTAGAAAGGAAATAACTCTGTTTGTTTGTTTGTTTGCCTATTTTTTTTTTTTCTTTTCCTATCAATAAGCTTCATAAAAAGTTTGGGATAAGCCTGTTTTCTACCTCTCTGGGAGAACATGGTCTGCTTGCAGTTGTTGAGGGTCTCCTCCTATGTGTAAGCCAATCTCTAGGCCCACTAGGAAGGCAGCCCTTCCTAGACTACCCCATATGATGGGACTGCCAGTTCCTCTTTGAAATTTGTTGTCCTTTCCTAAGGAGCCCTGACTAACTGATGGATGGAAACCTTCCAGCAGTTTCCACCTCTGCCTTTGTGGCCACGAGTGCCTCTGCTGCACTGCCACAGGTAGCAGCCTGTGCCTACCTACTGGCTTCTGCACCTGGGATGGAAACCATACCCACAGCAAAACCTAAAACAGTTTCCCTCTATTCAAGAGCCTGGGAGGATGTAGAGGTGTCTGGTGGATGCCTTTACTTGAGGCCCTGCTCTCACCCCAGATCAGCAGCTTGAAGCTGGATGTTTATCTGATGTTTTGGCAGAAGTAGGAGCTCATACAGTCCTGCTCTCCTGATGTAGCAAGAATTCTAAAAATCTATTCAGAGAGATGAATGCAGCTTGGCTCTTTCAGCAGAGTGCTGCTGTATCCTGGGGATATCAGAAAACTTGGATGCAAAGGAGTGGGGGGCTTGGGGCAGAAAATGAATGTGTGTCAGGGGGAATCCCCTGCTCTGGCATTATCTTAGAGGATATTTTAGGAAGATGCTGAAAACTCATCCAAGTATAGTGACAGCAAGATTTTAAACTGCCAGCCCTTACAAGGTAGTAACAATGCTGTGTCAGTTCTTTAGGAAACACATAAATTAAGACAAATGAATTATTCCCCTGTACAGCAGAAGACAGTTTAAATATATTAGGTTCTGGCATAGCACTCCAGTTTATCAGGCATTTAGTGTTTAGGATGTACAATACAGCCGTATGCGACTTGCCAACTATCTGGGCTTCCCCCACTGTTTCTGGTTTGGCAACGATGTGGTTTTTCACCCTGTTGCAATACTGACTGCCAAGGAGACATGGCCAGCTTTCTGCTTCCTGTCTTCCTCTTTGTCCTGGCTTGGCCTTCACTGGAGCTGCCAAGTCACAGATGCCAAAAGCTTATACAGAAAGGTCAGGCAACTAAGGCTTGAAATCACCTATGCCAACATTTGTGTTTTCTTTCTATTCTTCTGTATTCAGCTAAATGAAAAGTACACAGAATGTAGCTGTAAGAGGAATACATAGAACAGTTTTGACAATAGAAGTGTATACATTACAATTTTGCAAACTGCTCACAGAGCCAGTGAACAGTGAGTATTTTAAGAGGAATTCTAGTAAAGCTTGGTGGAATGTGGAGTACTAAAGATATAGAATAATCTCTGTTTTTGTGGATTTAACCTTCACTCCCCCCCCCATCAGTTTCACTTACCCGTGCAATTATACTGTATTTGGGAGTTAACTTCCTTTAGAACGTTTCACTATCTTTGCAGCTGGATCTGCTGCTGAATTAATTTTAATTTTTGTAATCCTCTAGCTACAAATAGGAATAAACCAAACCAAACCTAACCAAAAAACAGCTTAAAGTAATATTTATAACTGGGAAGCTCTAATAATGAGTATATACATGCTCAAAACCTAAAGTTCACCCAGATGAATCTGAAATTTCCTGAACTGTTTTCTACATTTCTTTTCCACAGACTAAATCTTGTCTCTTGATTTTGGTTCAACTTTCTGCCACTTTGTAGAAACATGTCTACTACTTCTATTTCTGTGATGTTTCTTATTGTGACTATGAGATTCACCTAATGTTTTAATTTCTTGGTTTCCAACTAAGTACTAAAGTTGATAATAGTAGCCATAAATGCAGGATTATTGTTGGCTGTGAGTTAGAAAGTTCCATGATTATAGGGGGAGTGTTCTGCTCAGGTGATTCATCAAAGCTCGGATTGCAAAGCACAGCTTCATATTTCAGTCAATCTTCAAATGAAGCTGTTCTCTTTATTCATCATCTGCTCAGCCTCTCCCCTACCTTGCACACCTTTAAAGAGAAAGTATTTCTTTAAAATAACAGCAACAAGCAACAGAAAGAGAAGAAAGGTTATTTCAGCAACAGACTCCTTCATAATAAGTGCCGTTTGACTGTCTCTTAGCTAAGCAAGAAATCTGTACAATTCTTAGTGGTTTTAGTTTGTTTAACCAGAAGCATTTTCATGGACACAGAGAAAGCTGAAATGTTGAGGAATATTTTCAAGCATAGCAGGATACAGTTTGAGAGAGACTGTAGAGAGATGCTAAGGAAATCATTATTATTATTTGTCATTCATACAGGTGGCTGAGAGTTGTCTTTCAGTAAAACTTTGACAATTTCATATGTAGTATTATACCTAAAGTTGATTATAGACCTCGACCTTGGGTAAAAGGACTTCCAAGGTCATTAACAGAATAACAGTATGCTTCCTAGACTCAAATATTGCTCGTGGACAGCCACATCTAATTCCACACACATAAAGCCACATATTTTGAATTCATTGCACACCAGGGAGTAATTCACTCATGTATGCCCTCTGCTCTTAATAATGCAACAGAAGAAAACTCTGTAAGCTTAGATGGAAGTTTCTACTATCACCTGTGTATTCAGAATGTGGATTGTCTGTCTCTGTACTTCCAGCTGTGCTTCAGTGGTTTGTGATTTACCACTAATTACATGCAGCCCCTAAGCAGAAATCCTTAGTAATGGTAAAAGAGCTGAGCTTTGTTTATTTGTTGGTGAATGTTTTGGATATTCTTCAGTGCCAGGGTGGGGATAGCTATTTTCTTAGGTACCTGAAAATGAAACATGGCAGCAGAGCTTTCACATAGCTTCATTTTGTGCTGTATTTCAGGAAGTGTTCTCCTAGGAGTTTCTGATATCTACAAGATGATCCTGATGGATAAAGTTGGTTAGGTGACCTTAAAATTGACTCATCTGCCCTTCAGAGTGAAGGACTGTAGCTATTCTTATTTGTATTTAAAGACTAAATTCACTTTTAAATATTTTCACTAGCAGGCCAACAACTTTGCATTTTGTTGTTGTTCTTGGCACAGACTGAAAGCAGGTAGCCATCCAATCCAAGGGTGTCCAGCCTGTACAGATGGTTAAAATTAGTATTTAATTCCTGAAAGAAGGAGTTGTTCTTTCCTAAAAATCACAAGCTTCATTTTTACATATTTCAAGATAGTAAGGAATTTGTTGTTTGTGCTAGGAATGTAACTTGGCCTTCTAATTATTTAAACCATTCCAGTGTTGGTTATGAGTCTGCAAATGATGTTGAGGAAATGTATGTGTTTCTATGATTCTATGAAATATAGGGAAAAGTATATTTTTAACACATAGTTGAGACATGTCAATTTATTGTGGTTCTCCCCTACCAATCTCATGGATATAATCAAAAAATATAATCCCAAAATATAATCCAAAGAATCTGCCTCAAAACCATACCTCTTGTTATGCCCCATAATTACTGCACTTGTTTTTAATGTCTCATTGCTTAATAAATGATATTTCCTAACATATGCTTTTTATTACATGTGTTTAGCCTATTCTTTTTCTTTTTTAATTGCAGCAACATACTGATTTTTCTTTTCTTTTCTTTTCTTTTCTTTTCTTTTCTTTTCTTTTCTT
>CM021797.1:32891283-32917545 GCA_011076525.1 Nettapus auritus | reverse complement strand
TTCTTTTCTTTTCTTTTCTTTTCTTTTCTTTTCTTTTCTTTTCTTTTTCCCATCTCTTCATTATTAGAAAGGACTTCTCTTTAGGAAGGCAGCTACTTTCCTTTTGGTGGTGGTGGTGTTGCTCATGTGTGCTTTTGCTCAAAGTTCATCATGTTATTGCCTCTAATCTGCATGAGCTTCATGAACTAACTTGAGTTAGGCTGCGGCATATAGTCTGAAATGGAATAGGTGAGAGTTGTGCAGATCCCTACACTTTCTGTGACTTAGCCTACTTGTGTATGGGAAACAGAATGGCCATTCTGCAAGCTTGACAGTCTTCCTAGATTGTTTTCTGGGCTGCCTTCTCTATACATACACATGCTGTCTAACAAACAGTGGCGACCTGTAGACTAAACTCTGGATAAAGCTTTAGTTTTATTCTTATTGTCATGGCAATATGTCTTCTTGTGCTGTTTCCATCTCCCGAATTCTTACATCATGCCGTTATCAATAGCTATGCATATGGAAGTGATTTGATTGTTCATTTGATTAACACAGAAGAACGGAGCCATACAGTAACATGTTTCCTGGGGGAACACAGGGTTTTAAACTTACAGCAGACAAACTGGCTTGATATGGAGTGTGTTTTAACTTTGTTACATGAATTTAATTTTGAACAATTGTTTATGTGGGAAGCTAATGCCAGGCTCACTTCTGAAAACCTTGCCAGAGAATCAGTTGGCATCATTTTACTTTCCAGTGGTTGCTTTGCTGCTGGTGGAGCACTCTGCTGCCAGCCCTGACTTTGCCTCATCCTGCTGTAAGAAGGTCACACACCCTTGCCAGCAGGGTCCCATATTCCTGTATGCAGAAGTGGGCTGGTGCCAGTGGAACAGAAAGGCATCGTGCAAAAGTGATTATTTCAATAAAGTATTTCACACTGAGTAGTTTGATTAGAACAACCCATGGTGAGCACTGGGACGGTTGGTCTGGAACAAGTGGGTGTGTCACCAGAGCCAGACGTCCTTGGCTGCTGCTGCTTAGGACGCAGGAAACAGCCAGTTTCTGTTCAGGCTCCCCTACACAGACTGAGAGTTGGGATGCACAGGAGAGTAGGAAGGGATTGAAGGGTACTCTCTGCTCTGCACCAGGAAGCTCAGCCATGCTGCAGCTTGAGCTGCACCATTGGTACAGGCAGAGTCTGGGAGGGAAAGCAGAAGATATGTATGTCGTTATGGGACAGCTTTCTGTTGGAGAGTGTTTTGAAAAATCTTGAGGCAGGCTGGTGAGCAGGCATTTAACTTTGCTGCATCCTGGGATGAGGGCTGCTTGTTTTTGGTTTTGTTTTTCCAGATTTGTTTTCTGCAAGAGTGAGGTGTGACTAGTGGGCCTTCTGGAAGACTTGCCTGTCAGTCACACCCACTGGGTGGAGAAACACAGCCCTAGGCCAAGGTGAATTTCATGAGAGAGTTGGATTTTCTCATGTTCTTGCTGTTACTGATATCATACTGTTGTCCTGAAAAGACTCTATTGTTGTTCATATTTCACTTTTAAGTAGACATTAAAGGGATGCTGTTTGTTATTCAGATGTACAGCATCTCCTGGAAAACTGCTTGAAAATATAAAAAACATTTTGGGGTGTAGGACATTTGCTTGCAGTAACTGGTAAAAAAAAAAAAAAAAAAAAAAAAGTAATAAAATAAAAAAGATTATTGTCTAACTAGCCGATTGGTCTCATTTGAATTTCAATGCAAAATTTTAAAAATTGTGTGGAAAGCTGACCTACTGAAAGATACACTTCTGTGAATGAAGTCTAGTCTTGTGGTTGCACACTTTTCCAAATCCCCAGTGAGTTGCTCAAACAGCACAGACAGATTGACTTTACCCTGTTCTGAAGTGTTCAGCAGCAACTGCAATGGAAGGTGGCTGGGTTTGGAAGGGAGTTGCAAAGACGTTTTTTTTAGAAGATCACAGGTTGTGTGTGCCTATGTATGAGTGCAGAGGAGGGAGAAAAGGGAGAAAGGTAAAATGAAATCTGAAAAATTTACAGTTTTCCCTTAGCGTTGTCATCTGCTAGAAGTCAATCAGAAAAGGGTCTGCTGAAATTACAGTGCATACACCCCAACTCTTGTGTAGTGCACTGTGTCTCATCTAATTCCTTGAGGTCAAGTGAGTTTAACACATTTGTGCAGGAAAAATTCAGAGCAGACCTGTCAACTTTTGTTGAGTATTAACTATTCTTGTGCAAAAAGCTGAGTGCCTAAATACAGACAAGAAGATGTTGAACCTGGTATATGGGCGCATGAGGGGGAAGAATGATTAGTAATGTTCCCAGAAAAAGGTTAGTGTAAGTATAAGGTTACTATTTTTTGCTATAAAGTCTCTAAAAATCTGCAATGTTTCTGAAAAGAAAGCTGTTGTGAAAGTGCTGTTGCTAATGTTTGTTCCTGTTCTCTCAGTAGTGCACAAGAGACTTGACATGTTCATCCTATTAGACTTTCCCCTCTGCAAAGTCCCAGACATTCTGGTTTATACATATGATAACCCTGATGGTATACGCATTTATAATTTCAGCATCTGTGCACAAACAAACACACACATACACAAGTATATGTGAATATTCAAACATACTAAAATGGACAGGACTGTTTGGATTAATTGCTATCTTACAACTTTTGCCATCAGAAAGTGATTTTTTTGTTTGTTTGTTTTAAAGTAAAAAATAAGGCCCCCTAATGAGAATGTAATTCCTGCAGTTATAGTGGATGTGTTGAATGTCTAAGGTTACTCACTCTGGCTCCATGTCTTGGAGCTGTTGAGAGGTGCATCTCTTCTTGCTGTCTGCCACAAACTGAAACTTTTTTTTTGGTTACATGCTTTGAAAGAAAGTTTGCCTTTTTATTGCAGAACATTCCTCCCAAACCCAAAACTGAGTCAGTCATGCCCAGTTCTACATTTTTTTTGTGACACAGTATGTAATTAGGCTCTTCTAATTTTCATTTACTGCAAAGTTCAAAAGAGACAATATGCATTTTTTTATTTTATTTTTTTTTAATTTTTATTATTATTATTTTTTTTTAGTTATTCTTGCTTAAATACTCTATACATTATCTCTTCTCATTATTTAGTTATCACCAAGTCACATATTCTGGAAACTAAACCTGGTGTATGTGAGTGCACTTGCAATTCCAATTAAGTTTATGAATCACTAGTGTGAAAATTTAGGGTGATTTTCTCAGCTTGTTCTTGTACATTATCTACTCAGTGCCCGCTGATAGATTTACTCTTTATTCTGTCACTGTTTTTTTAATAGTATGTGTGTGGGAATATGGACAGTGCATATTTTGACTATGAATTTTTAGATTTTGGCAGATGGAATTAAATCCACTTTGTAAAGAATGCAGTAACATAATGTACAAATTACATGTATATACTGTGATTTGGGACTTACCTATCTTAAACTTGATCTTTGATCAAGAATGTGTTATATAAAGATACACAAAACTATATTGTTTTGTGTCAGTTTTCTTACGTATCACCTATATTAAATGTAAGTTAATATCTTAATGATTATGAACTGCATATGGCATCAACTGGCGATCTCAAGATAAGAAATACTCAGCAGTGAGTAGACATCTTTTGGAAATTATCTCCACCACCACCACCAATCTCCCCCCCCCCCCCCCCAACAACAACAAACAAATACTAAACAAACTCGAGAAAAAGGCAAACAAATACCCCCCCCCAACAAAACAAACAAAAAACTACAAACAAACAAAAAACTACAAACAAACAAACAAAAATAGTAAGCCAGCACTCTGTTGGGGTCTTTTGTTAGTGCATTCCACATTATATTATTCTAAAGGTTGTGTTTTATCACCAGTCCTAACGTTACTGTAATTAACTGAAATGAAAATGTGACACATAGTAGTTATAGAGCTGTGCATCACAGATCAAAATTAGAAATTTCTTTAGTAGGTATAGTATTTAGAAACAGTACAGTGAAGTGCAAGTTGTCCAAAAAATTAAGTATTTTCCGTTCCTTTTCAGAAAAGACATTAATTTTTTGGGGGGAGCTAATAAACCCTTTTATACTGACTGGTAGAGGTATTACCTCATGCTGTTCTTAGCTGGCTTGAAGAAATACTAAACACTGAAGTACTTTAATTTGGGGGTTTCCGTGATATAATTTAACTTATTTTAATCCTGTATATTTCCCCCAATTACTGTATAGTATGGTGGCATATTTACAGTTTTAGATCTGTGTCAGTAGAACAATAAAGAGGCCTCATGAGCCTCTGCTAATGTTTGTAGAGTGTTTTATGGATTCTTCATTAGGTTATGGCTTAGACTTGTGAAGTATTATACAAATGTAACATTTGTGAAGGCTGAAGAATCCAGTTTCCAATAATGTGTATTTTAGTGGAAAATGCAATGCAGTGAGAACTAAAAATACAGTCTTATCATACAGTATTTCTTGAACAGCACTTTCTTTTGTGCTTTTGAACTGTAAGTAATTTACCATGAAGCGTTTCATCCAAAGCTTGCTGGAGCAACTTTCCATTGATTTTAACAGCTTTTGGCTGAGACCTACAGTGAACCAAACTTTTTTTTTTTTTTTTTTTTTTTTTTTTTTTTTTTTTTCATGGATATGTTGTGATTATCCTGTGTCTAAAAATATTGCCTGATGTAGTGGAAAACATTTTATCTCCCTGAACTCTTTTTGCTTTACTGCCCAATAAATACAATAGAAAATGAAATCCTGGCTGTGTAGGAGTCAGTGGTAAAAATCCATGCTGACTTCCAGGATACCAGGATTCATGCAGAAGTTTTTAAATGCACTGCATGAAAACAAGGGTCAAACTTTGTCTTTCAAAACATAATGTAACATAATAAAGTGGACAGTTTATTCATTGGCTGAATGTATATGCAAGCAAATTTATATTATTTTCATACAAATAAGAATTTTTCCATGAATATGGTTTATCTGAGCATTTTTTCTTCTCTAAACATCCAAATAAGACTTATATTGTGTTCTACCTTCTGTTTTTCATTTTCTGAAGAATCTATAATAAAAAATCTTTGTGATACATACCTTAATGTAAAAGGTTTAATGGTTTCCAAGAACAACTTCTGAATGTTTCTGACTATATCTACTATCCACAGTATCTTCCAGATGGATAAAATTAAGCATTCATATCTCATCTTTTCCTACTGAATCCAGAAAGTTTTGGAAAGAAACTTCATTCTTTCACATTCATCCACATGTGGCAAGATACCTGTGTAAATCTCTCCTTAACGTACATGTCAAAAAGGAGCTCAGCTAATATTAAGTATGGGAAAAAATTGTTTCAGACCATGACAAAATATAAACATTTTAAAACTTAAAAACCTTTATGCATATATATATACACACACACATATATAATATGTATATATTCCATGCACAACTTATAACACAGCTGAGGAAAGTTGTTCAGTTTCCAAAATGAGCGACATATGGTCTTTATAAATTGTAAAAGAAATATTTTGAATAAATAAGTGTTGTGATTTATTTTACATAAACAAATAAGGGAATTTAAATTAAAATGATAAATCTGTGCATGGGACAAAAAGCTGAAAAGCCGAGTATGCTTATTGCTATTTTGGTTCTAAAAAGTGCTTCTAGGTCCTTAAATTTCTTTCAACTATATGAAAACTGGATTTACTCCCAGAGCTCCACTTCTTAACTAGGGCAGTTTAAGAACTAAACAAGGGCTGAGTCAGTTAATTAATTTAAATGAGATTACAAATCAGAAACACATTACGTAATGTTGATTTAATTACCATTTTTTATTAACCTAATTAAAACACTCTGAAGAAAAGTTAACAGTCTTGACAATGGCTGGTTGGGTGACTTGGCAGCAGCAGATCTGAGCTGCTGATAAAGGAAGAGATGAAGCTGGAAGCCCGTCATGACCTGTGTTGCTCTGATGCCCTGAAGCATCAAGAGCTGCCTCTTTGCTTTGCTGCCCTACCCAGTCACTGGGTAGGACCGAGTTGACACTGTCCCAGCTGTAGAGCCTCCATCACAGTGTCCTCACACTTCCAGCACTCACACATCCCACGAGGACAGGTTTTCTGCTAAAACATACAGGTTATCTCCTGTCATGTCAGCTATAGATGAATTTGTCTGTTCTCAGAACCTGCGGGGGAGTGTGGAATGGGATGGTTGATGACTGAGTTCTTCTTGATGTGTCCCTACTCCAAAGTAAACAGGCTCAAACTGAAAGTAAAACTGAACCCAATTTCTCTCTCCCAAGCCAGCTATCTCACACTGAATGTACTTCCCAACCTAAGCCATGAAGCTTTTTGTGATATGACAGGCCTACTTGGGCTTAAATATTGGTACATGCCTGAGCAAACAGGCAACAGAGATAGGTATCTTAGCTTTTGAGGGGCCAGTAGTCCATTCTGTTTTTCACTGCCTTTTTAAGGTATGTTTGTGTTAGAAGGCAACCCTGTTTCAGGGTGAACAAGATAGGTAGGTCACTGTTAACTTCTGCCACCACTCTGGTCCCTCGTTGGTCCTTCCCATGCCTCCTAGGTGCAAACTAATGAAGGGAGCAAAAAGGAGTGGTGATTACTTGCCAAAACTGAGTTTTCACTGAGGAGTAGAGGATTTCTTGAGATTTGAATATACCCCATATCTGTAGCAATCTGGACCTTTATTGCTGTAACAGCTTAACAGCCCTTGCACACAGATTTCTTTGGTACTCAAATTTGCCGAAGCGAGATTTGTAAGCAGAACAAAACTAGTGATATTTCCTCAGAAAACTGGAAGATGTCATGGGGCTGCTGTATGTCCAATGATGAGCAGCTTTCCTTTGGATGGCCAGTGGGCTTTGTCTGTACAGTGTCACCTTGGGAATCTGTGGCACTGCCAGGAGACTTGCATGTGAATGTCTAACTTCAGT
Source organism: Nettapus auritus (assembly GCA_011076525.1). NCBI lineage: Eukaryota > Metazoa > Chordata > Aves > Anseriformes > Anatidae > Nettapus > Nettapus auritus. The sequence continues at coordinate 32,910,610 of CM021797.1, read as the reverse complement.
TCTATAAAGTTCCCATTTAGCACCAGCTGTATGAATACCAAACACATAAGAAACCTTTGGGCTAGAACTAGTCCAATACTATTGTGTGACAATACTATTACAATATTACAGTACTATACTTCCTTGTGAACAAAGAAGTATGGCTTGTAGAGTTAGGCTATCTCTATGCCATTTTTGAAAGCAAATCAGTACTTCACAGGTGTGGAGAGTTTCACTTTGAGTGTCATGAAAGAGAACATATATTGCTAATGAAGTATGTGATATTGGGAAAAGATGAGAGGCTTCATCCTGCAAACATGTCTTTCCCATTTGGAAAAAATACTTTTTTTTTTGAGGTGCTGCTGTTTCATATTCTTGTGAACTGTGGCTCATACCATAAATCTTCAGGGATAACCAGCAAAGAAAGAGGTGGGAGTGAATGTTTTATCACAAGTAATTTGTTAGTTAGTTTTCAGAGGAAGCAATTCTATTAAATATAGTGATCTATGAAAATGTGAAAAATAAATTCCCTCTCAAATTAACATACTTTCAAAAACATAGGTGACACTGGCCCCAGTTCCATTTTCATGTTTATAGTATAATTTCAGCAGTTAATACAATAAAACACTATTAACTTATTTATATCATAAACAAACCATTGTATCAGGAAGGTGTGAATAATATGTATAAAATTACAATACATATTAGTTATGATTTACAATAATTTAGGGTCATCGGGTATAGAAATTGTATACCATAAAAGGTAATCATTTAAGTCTACAGATGAAAGAATTCACATTCATTTCCTTTAAGTATTTTTGCTGACCATGTTGTTTTATTTGGAGAGGGGTATTTTGCTTTTTGGTTGAGATGAAATCTTTCCTACCAGTGTTCTGAAAGACTTTGAAAGATGAAGAGTTGATTTAGAAAGCCTTTATTCCCTCAAGGACTGTCTGGCTGTGGAGCTGGGGCCCAGGCAGGTTGGGTCTCTGTGGTGTGGGGGTTTTGTGCCCTCACTGGGTGAAGCCCTGACCAGCCTGGTCTGAGCCCAGGATGAGCCTGCTCTGGGCCATGGCTGGCCTGGAGACCTCCTCAGGTCTTGTGTCCTGTGACCCTATGATTGTCCAGGCTGTGACCACTTGCCTTGAGGTTGCCACATCAGGTGGCAATGTAATACTGAAAGATGACAATCTGAGAAGCTATTTTTGATTCTGGTTCCGTTAGTAACTCTGTCAGTTATCAAATCAGATGTGTTATAGGTATGTTTTAAACAGCACTGAAGCAATACCTTCATGGTATCAGATCTTTCTTGTCCTTCATCCCTTCCTCCCCATACCCAATTCATGGACTATCATAGAGCAAGGTTGTATTTATACCATTGTAAATGAAGAAATTAGTGTCCATCAGCTGGAATTAACTGGGTGTACGTGCAAATGAAAAGTGAATTGTGTTCATTGAAACTACAGAAGTTTATTTGATTAGTATGAGGCCATAGGATGATCAGTTTATAAGACATGGCTCTATTTCTTTTCAAGGACTTCAATATTTTGCTAAGGCAGGGAGCCTTAAAAGCAAAATCTGTTGTACAATACGGGGCATAAGGGAAGTATAGAATAGCTTACTCTTTAAGGACAGCATCTTCTCTTAAACCAAATATTAGACTACTGAAGTGACAAATACTGAAAATACCTCAGGAAACTGGTGAATAACAGTGTGAATTCCATGTCTTTTCTGGGGTGATGTTCTTTCTGTAGCTTCTTTTTGAAGAATACTCTCCTTGAGGTGAAAGTGAGAGCATCACCTCACTGAATGGAAAATCATCAGCTTTTTTTATTTCTGTCTTATGGAGCTGAGAAAGAAGCATCCTTTCTCAGGAGAAAGGTCTCACCTTTCTCCCAGTGTAAGGTACTTTTTTTTTTTTTTTTTTTTTTTTTTTTTTTTTTTTTTTTTTTTTATCACCCGCAGAGGCCTCAACAGTCAGTTTTGTTTCATCCTGGATGTGGTGGGAGATGCCTGCAACTACATTGGGATTAACTCCTACAAATAAAAATATGGGAAACTACAAAAATACACCACATTATTGACCCATCTTTTCATACTGTTGTCTGAAAGGAAAAAGTAAATTGAGATAAAGCATTTAAATGTCCTTGTGGTACCCATGCTTAGTCACAGTACATTACATTCAGTATATCAGTATTACTCTTATATAAATAGTTGCTGGGTAAGAGCAAAACCTGGGTTGAACCAGTATCATACCAACTATTAATCCCCAGGGCAATAACTGATCAAAGCATCAGCTACTGATTCTTGGAACAGTTAGTGCCAGCAAGAGAACAACAGTAGATATACTGTAGTTGTGAGGTGCATATGAAATCTGTTCTTTGGAAATGCACAACATATTTGTAGGTGAGCTTTTGCTCTGTAGCAAATAATTTTGAGACCTGTGTGGAAGATTTTTTCCATGAAAAACACACTTACAGTAAAATTTGAGAAAGACATTTTTCAAATGTCTCAAGAGAAGGAAATTTTGAAAATTTAGAAGAAAAAGAGTGAAAAAGAAAGAAAAAATGAAAGAAAATAGAAAGAAAGATAAAAGAGAGGAAGAAAGAGAGAAGGAGATAGAAAAGAAAGAGAGAGAGAGAAAGAGAAGGAAGGGAGGAAGGAAGGAAGGGAGGAAGGAAGGAAGGAAGGAAAGGAAAGAAAGAAAGAAAGAAAGAAAGAAAGAAAGAAAGAAAGAAAGAAAGAAAGAAAGAAAGAAAGAAAGAAAGAAAAGAAATAAGCTAAGGGATGTTTTAGTTGGGAGCAACCTAAATAAAATTTTGAAAATTTCAGTTTCATCACATTTACATGATGGGCTTTTATTTGTTATTGGTTGTATAGATTTGCTTATAACTAGCTTAGGAATTCTTTGTGCACAGAGTATTTTTGGTAGGAAAACTGAATGAAAAGCCACCTAGACAGTGAGTCTGGTTTATGTTTTTCTCTACTACACTGGAAGAGATGCATGCAATTTTTAAACCCAGGGCTCATGCTGTTAAACCAATTAATGACCTTGTACATAGGAAGCCAAAGATTTAAAGTGTCTTAGCATGTTTTGTGCTTCCTTGCATTCTGTGGCTTTCCTACACCTCATCTTTCTACTTCCTTTAGAAGAACAGTGCTCCAATCTCTCTTCATTCAGTGTTCTGCTTATAAATTAAGTTATTCCTATAATTTATTCATTTAATGATCATAGATCTCTTTTTCTTTTTAAAGTTATTTGCATCCAATCAAATAAAAAAAAAAAAAAAAAAAAAAAAAAAGAATGCTTTATAATTACTGACACTGGTAAGAGAATTGAATCATCACAGGCCACCTTGGGTCTCTCTTTCATCCTGAAAATGAGATTCTTCCGTGAGCTTTCAGTGAACATATATTGATTCTAATATTCAGCACACAAAAATTCATTGCTTTCTCCAGGTCATTGAGACCCCAGTGGCAAACATGTTAGCAGCATCTACAGTTCAAACTGCTTTGAGAAAATCAAACTGTAAAAATTAGGATTGATCAGAACTTAACATAAAACAAAACTTGGTCTGACTGGCAAATGATAATAATTAGTTAACTGCTTTTCCCTGTAACTGGAAAATTCCTTGCTAAGTTTATCTTACTATAATATGAAAAGGAAAATTTTAAACAACATCAATCTTTAACACTTTGTTGATCCAGAAAGTAGCCATATTGACAATGAGAAAATACGACTGAAGGAAAGTTTCTCTGCAAGAGCTAAAAAATATTCTTAATTTTGTTCAGCTTTTCAGTGAATTTTAGCAGGATGAAACTTTGAAGGTTATTTTAAAGTAGGCCTCACCAATCTAGTTTTAAATTTCTGTACACCCCAAGCTATGTTGTCCAAATTTTATTGGGTGCATGTGCTTTCAAACTGACACTTCATTTAGCAACACATCTGTACTTAGAAAATTACTGTGGACCATTGCTATGTAAAATTAATCCTCTTTGATAATCCTAATTTAAATAATGATTTGTATGGTTTGCAGAAACAGAACATGCCTCTTTGAAGAATATTAAAGTTCACTCTCTTGAGGGTAAAGCTTTTATTCCCATTGCAGCACAAGAAAAGGGACATTCATTCATATAAAGGTCCACATGCAGAAAAACATCACATTTTTAATATTTCTTATAGTTGATCAAGTTTTCAAATTAACCTAATATATTTTTAAAGAGATGTGCTGCACCTTATTATGAAAAGTGTGCACGACATAGTGCACATACTACATAGTTCTTTCTTTCTTTTTCTTTCTTTCTTTCTTTCTTTCTTTCTTTCTTTCTTTCTTTCTTTCTTTCTTTCTTTCTTTCTTTCTTTCTTTCTTTCTCTTTTTCTTTTTCTTTCTTTCTTTTCCTTTCCTTCCTTCCTTCCTTCCTTCCTTCCTTCCTTCCTTCCCTCTTCCATTTACTGAGGCTGCTACGCTTTTGGATAAACATATACAGAATAAATGGTTGTGCTTCATGTAACTTCTTACTGTCTTTGGGTACAATAAGAGTGTCTGTCACGTCTTACTTTGTTGCTAATAATTTATTGCAGTGTTCCAGGATTTTTTTTTTATTATTGGTGTGGGAACAGAGCAAGAAGATAGCTTGTAAAAGCAAATGCTTTTATGAATAAGGATGTCATTTATTTTCCAGTGCATTGCCTTCAAATCTCACTCTTCTCTTGATTCATTAGGTACATGCATTGAGAACACACTATTTGAAGACCACAGGGCTTGTTTTTTTCTTAGTTTTTTTGTTACATAATCTTCATTTCACAATAGCAGTTCTAACAAACTAAGAATACAAAGGCTATATTGTATTAAAATAGAGAGTCATAACTTCAGTGCAGTTCTGAGTCTGTGAAGGCACCATGCACCTTTGTGTTTTAAGGGTAAAGTAAAGAAAAAGGATTCATCACAGCAAACTCCATTAGTTGTCTGATCCAGTATATATTTCTGGTCATTGCCTGAGAAGAAGCTACCTCTGCTTTGCTGATTATAGTTGGGGGATGGAGTAAAAAGGAATGAAAAGGTGCCCTTGTAGATGTGTATACACCCTGAATATTTACCTGAATGACTCTCTTGTCCTTGTTCAGTGATCTATGAGTTATTGCATCTTTCACAATGTTTCTGGTTCTGCATAAAATGGGTTACATATAGTATGTTTGTTCACTACTGCCTTCATGAAGAAAGTCAGGGAAATGACCTTTAAACAACGAAGTTAAGTATTAGTTTAATACTGAAGAAGGGTATTAAAAGGATGTGAGATACTTTCAAAACAAATTAGTAAAACATTTCTTTGATTTCATTATAGATTCTGGACAACCAGGAAGTCCAAGCCACAATGATCCTGCCAAGAATCCACCAGGTAAATATAAGTTCCAGAACATGTGCAATCTAATATTGTTTGAGAACAAAGATACTACTGTTAATAGCTAAAGAGAGCATAATTGGTCAGCAACCTATTTGCACTTGTAGGTATAATCAGGACAAGCTGTGATTACTTTAGCTCTTTTAAATTGGCAACGTCTCAATTGTAGTTTCATTAAGATTTATTTAATCTAAGGAATTTTTTGTTTAGCTCATGGCTTTTTGAAGTTTGCAAGTGGTGATGGGCAAAGGAGTAAGGAGACAAGATCACCAAATAACTTTACTTTATAAAAGTCTTCAAATACTACAATTAATATTTTGTCTCGGAAAAAACACAATTGCTTTATCTCTAAAGACTGTGACCTAAGCTACCAGCTTCTTTTGTCCTTTAGTTTAATATTAATTGTACATTTTAAAATGTAAATACTTTCATTTTTTTTGAAAGCATATCAGCTCTGAGCAGTTTTTGAATGCATTCTTCAAAAACACCATGCTAGAAACATTTGGCATTCTTTTTTTTTTTTTTTTTTTTTTGTTTTTTTTTTTTTGGAGAGAGATGTCAGTGTGTCAGTGATTTCATGCAAATAATCCTTTCAAGAGTTCTCTAAAAATAAAGATTCAAGAGAAAATCAAAACCAGATTTGCCATTCCACACTGTTTAGGCCAAAGGCTCTTTGTATTTTTGTGGAGTTATCCTTCTAATCAATTATGCTGTGCCAGTAAATGTTGTAAACTTCTGTTGTTTTATGAATTTTATCGGGGTGAGAAAAAGGAGTGCAACACACTTCCTCATACTATCACTTAAAAAATAAGGAATGACTCCTGCCATCAGAATCATGCTGTATCTTCTCATCTAAAAGGTTGGACTAGATGACCTTAGAGGGCTTTACCAACCTAAATGATTCTATGATTTCATCTCTCAGAAGAAATGTCTTTTAAATAAGCTGCAACTAGCTCAGTTTGCTCTTTTTCTAAATGTAAAATGAACCACAGTCTAACCAAAAAGTAAAAGTATGATGCTGGGTTGTTACATATATGTGAGTATTGTCTGGATTTATCCAAACATTAGTGAAAACAGCCAACACTGTGGATGGACCATTTTGTACTATAGATGAAATCAAAGTATTTTCTGTGTGTGGTGGAATGTGACATGTTGAAATGAGTACCCAGAAGTGGAAGAACTATCATAGCTCATAATAAAAAACTACATTCCTTTAACATAAATAGCAGCAATTTATACTGGGAGATTGATGATATATTTTAGAAATACGAAGGCAGCAAAAGTAAAAAAAAATAAAAATAAAAAATAAAAAAAAAAATGTTTTTTGTTTGTTTGTTTGTTTGTTTCCTTGCTGTGATTCCCTTGCCCTTCTTCCCCTTCTTTTTCCGTGATGCAGGCTTGCAATTGAAATTACTTTTGCCTGGAGGCTTTAATGCTGTTTCTCTCTAAACTGTGTGCAATATATGAGTAAGCCTTTATTTCTCTATTAAGTACTTTACATAAATTAGGTAGGTTTAAAAAAACTCATGTAAGTCACCAACTCAGCAAATTTACACCTAAAACAAGACTGAAAAAAAAAAAAATCCTCATGGGTAATCAGTTTTGGAAAACTTGAATCATTTGGCTTTAGGAAATTTATTTTTGTTTTAAAATATTTCTGCTTGTATTTGCAAGAAAAGCCAAATGCCTTACACCTCAACATTGTGAAGGATCCTTTGTAGCCTCAGGGTCTGAGAAGCTGAAGGTCAGGTCTGGAAAACCAGCTTCCCTATGTTTTAAAATTCTGATTTAAAGTACCATTTCACATTTGTAGTTGGAAGGTAGAGGTACAAATTTCACTAGTAAGGATCACATGCTCTAGTGAGTTGAGCTTCAGTAACCCTCAGTCTCAACCCCATGTTACTCTTTCAAGGAGTAGTCTTGCAACAGCAACACAGCCATGTGGCAGGCAGCAGAAGAGCCTTATGGGCTTTCTTTTGGCAGTGTTGTGGGACAAGATCAGATGCCTCAATGTCTGACAAACTCCATTGTCCCAGGAGGCAGCAGGAGACAGAGGGAGAGAAATCTTTTGCTGGTTTCATCATGACATTTTCTGCTTGAAATTTGAGCATAACACTTTCTCATGCTTTGGAGTCACTGTTGGCAGTATTATTCCTTTTATCTGCTGCCAAGTGGGGACAGAAAATGGAGGTTGTGCCTTGCTTCCCTTGAAACCCTTCATTTGACTAGAGACAGAAGCATAATTGGATGTCATCTCTCTATTTGAGGATACATGAACTTCTAGCATCATTCAGCTTCAATGTGTGATACTTCTTTGGGGGTTAAACTGACAGGGAGAAAACACTGAGCTTTGTGGGACTGCAAAATATAGAGCTTCTAGGGTTGTGCAAAGGAATGAGAGGGAGTCACACTCCCTTAAGCGTGTCTGTGGAAAAGGACTGCTGTCCTGTTCTATCTTATTAAACTTCGCATCAGTCTTATTATTGGAATCAGGCAGTCACTTCTGTCAAAGTCCCAGAGGATATCCACTCTGAGGTTTGTTTCCTTCCCAAGCCAAGAGCACATGGGCTGGCAATGACAGAAAGTTTATTTATTTATTTATTTATTTTAATCAACCTTTGGTCTGATGTCTGTATATCAATGAGCCAGGGTGTTGGCAAGGCATAGGTGCTGTTAGTGCTTGGATGCCACTACCTTCACAAAGACATTGCCAAGGAAGAGGAGGTTGCAAACTGAATAATAGTCAGCAAGGCTGTTTGTGTTAAAAGAGTTTTTTTTTTTTTTTTTTTTCCCCCTAGGTTTGGCTAGACTATTACATTCTTTAGGGTGTCTGGTAATTTGCTGTTTTAACCATGGAAGGAGGTAATGTCACTTGCCAAACAAAAGAACATTAAGAGCCCTTGCTGGAATTCTTTACAATAGGTTGCTAAAAATACACTGAATATTTTGATAGCATAATAGAGTATTAAGTTAGTGTAGCTTGTGGTGAAAGTGGTATTTAGCATTTGTAGCAAGATCCAGGGATATCCTCCTCTAAGTTTTAATTTTCAGCAACTTTCATTGGGTATATTTCTGAAGAATGAAACTTGAATTTCTGTGAACTGAATTGTAAAGGTCATTTCTCCAAAGGGATTGTTATGTATGCTGCAGAAAGATGATGACAGGGAGAGCAGGGGAGGGGAGAGCAGGGGAGGGGAGAGCAGGGGAGAGGAGAGGAGAGGAGAGGAGAGGAGAGGAGAGGAGAGGAGAGGATGGACACTACTGTTGTCTAGATCAGTCATAAGGTCCTAGAATAGCATAGAATCATAGAAGGGCTTGGGTTAGAGGGACCTTAAAGATCAACTTTCCAACCCCTCTGCCATGGGCAGCGATGCCACCCACTAGACCAGGGCCCCATACAACTTATCCTTCCAGGGATGGGGCATCCACAGCTTCTCTGGGCAACCTGTTCCAGTGTTTCACCACCCTCAAAGTGAAGAATTTCTTCCTAACATCTAATCTAAATCTTCCCCCTTTTAGTTTAAAACCATTCCCCTTTGCCATATAATTATCTGCCCAAGTAAAAAGTTGCTTTCTATCTTTTTATATAAGCCCCCTTCAAGTACTGAAAGACTGCAATGAGGTCTCCCTGGAGCCTTCTCCTCTTAAGGGTGAACATCCCCAGCTCTTTCAGCCTTTCTTCATAAGAGAGGTGCTCTAGCCCTCTGAGCATCCTCATGGCCTTTCTCCAGTACTCCTCTAATGGATGCACATCCTTCTTGTGCTGGGAGCTCCAGACTTGGATGCAGCACTGCAAATTGGGCCTCACCTGAGCAGAGTAGAGGGGGACATAACATTCTGATCTCCAAATTCAAGAGAGATGGATTTGAAGGGTGGACTATTCAATGAATAAAGAATTGGCTTGAAAGACACATGCAGAGAATTGTAGTCAATGGCTTTATTCCCAGGTGGATCCTGGTGATGAGCGGTGTCTCTCAGGGGACTGTCTCGGGACCAGTACTGTTTAATATTTTTATCAATGACACAGACAATGGAATTAAGTGCACCCTCAGAAAGTTTGCAGAGGACACCAAGCTGAGTGGTGCAGTTGACACAAGAGAAGGCAGGGATGCCAGCCAAAAGACCTGGACAAGCTGGAGAAGTGGGCCAATGTGAACTGCATGAGGTTCAGCAAGTCAAAGTGGAAGGTGCTGCACCTGAGTCAGGGCAATCTCAAACATGAGTACAGACTGGGAGAAGTCATTGAGAGAATCCCTGAAGAGAAGGAATAGGAGTTCTGGTGAACGAAAAGCTCAACATGAGCCAGCAGTGTGTGCTTGCAGCCCAAAAGACCAACTGCATCCTGGGCTGCATCAACAGAGTTGTAACCAGCAGGTGTCAAAGGCGTTACAGAATCTACAGGTATAGATGACATTAGCTATTAAATGTTTACATGGGTTCGGTGACAAAATAGAAATGTCTGTGGATCCACTGAGGGTGACTAAACAAAGACATACCTGGATTAATTAGTGTTTTAAACTGAAAATAGCTGGAGTATAAGACACTATTAGTCAAAAACCAGCAGCAACGACAACAAAACACCTTTATTATTTCTTATTATTCTGCTAAACACCTACACAGATCTACTGCTGAAAGCAGGCTGATGAAGGATTAAGACCCAGCATGCCAGTATTGATGTAACGCTGTCCTATTTGCTCCCTCTAAACTCCACAGGAATTCTGATCCTATGTGTGTTGAAAGTGTGTAGCTTTAGAAAATCTGGAAAATGAGCCTTCCTTTATATTTGTGTGGCTCAGAATATCTACAGATCTGTGGGATGATGGGTACTGAAACCAGAGGAAATAATCTTTCAGTGAGTTCATCTGTTAGGCACAGGAAAATTATAAAGCTGAGTAAAGAGAGAAAAACATCCAGAACTATTAATAATCTAATGATGTTCACACCAGCCATAATGATATGGTTTTCAGAGATGCAATCATTACTGGTCAGTTCTTCTAGCAGAGTATTTTCTGGGTTTTGTTACAGTTTATGTTTCTCTCCTTTCCTACTACCTGCTTGCCACAACAGTCTGACATTAGCAAGGTTACTTGCTACCTGTCATTGGCCTGAGATTGCTGCTTGGCACACGTAACTTACACATCAACATTAACACTGTGTGCAGTTGTTGCCATGGTACTCCAATCTATGAAGACAGTCATTTAAATCCCTAAAAGGAATACATAGAGATACTGATGGTGTAAAATGTTACGTAGGATGGACATATGGACATAGTTTGAGACACAAGAGAATTCAAAACCTGAGGAAATAGATAGTAGTTCCTATTGGTTCTTCATCTTTTGGTTTCTGGATAGAGGTGGGAGATAGTCTGTTCTTGTTCAGGTCCCTTCAGGCTTTCAGAGCTGTTCATAACCAGCACTGGGGAATAAAACAGATATCTTTCAGAAAGTGCAAAGAAAACCTAACCATCCTTGAATAGATGGTTATGAACTTCATTGGCCAGAGAAGATAGGTGCATTAAGATATTTGCTGTTATTCCAGCAGTTGACTTCAGAGGTTATTATCACTATGCTTTCTAGCAAATGGGACGTTTAAAAATAAATTAATTTAACTATTATTGTAATTTATTATTTTTTATTCGCTGGGATAATTTACTCTACTTTAGCTGGTTCAAAGAACATTTTCATACAAATTTTGCAGACTCCATAAACTCAGTCAGGGCTGAATGAAGATGACTTGAGTTCAAGCCTATGAGGTAGTGAATATTACATTATTTATATGTGAGGTGAGACATTTTTCGACAGAGATTGAGAAACTGTCTCTCCACCTTTCATTCCTCTCCACTGGTTTCCTTCTTTCCTCTGCAGAAAACCATGATACATTGTCAGGGCATTAATCTAACAATAACATTCCTAGTCTGAATGAGGCAGGGTTCAGTGAATCCTTAGAGCCAGCCCGACTGCTCTGGAATGGGTTTTCCCCTTGTATTTTCACCAGAAATTTTATTCTGGGAACCTTTTCCAAAGAAGACCTGAGTGAAATCATTCTAATTAAAAAAGGTGTTGCCAAAAAGCTTGCAACCAGCCTCACCTATCTCTTATATGCAAATCTCTCTTGCAGCTGTAGAGCCCCAGAGGCTTTTCTGAGATTTCATATGGGCCAGCAGCCACAGGGAGAACATTCTTTTTGGATCAAGCCCTAAGGAATGTTTAATAAATTTGCCTGTATATGGCTATTTTAGAAAGAAGTATTTCAGTTTTAAGTTTTAGAATGTACAGTTTCAGAAACCTCTGAAGTGTTACATGTGCTCTCAACCTTTGCACTCTTTTGGAAATGCAATAAGCAAATGTCCTTGAGTTTTTAATGACTCTAAACACAGATGGTTTCATTATTTTATTGTATTGCAAGTTACCTTCTTGCAGATGGGGAATTATTCCCCTAATTGATAGGAATAGAAGAGAGGTTTCCATGCCTCATCATTGTAAGCAGATTTTCATGTGGAAGAAATGATGGTGTAGTAGTAGTTTAGGGAACCAGGCAGATCTGCATTCAAACAAACATATATTCTGTGCCTTGTTTTTTCAGCATGGGAGTGGATATTCTGAAATGCTTGCTGTTTCCTGTATGCCTGCAGCCATGCCATCTCAGATAGCAATCTTCAAATAAAACGGGGTTGGGCTTGGTTAGGGCTTGATTTTCTGTGAAGTTCTCTCTTTTCCAAATACTCTATGAATTAGTAATGACAGAGATTGAGAGGTGATGCCCTTCCTCCTCAGCCTCTCAGCCCCGCGCCAGTTAGGGCTTTCTGTAAGAGAAGTGTGCAGGTGGGCTATTTGAACAATCAGAAACCTGCACAATTAGCACAGCCCCTTTTTCCAGAAGTAGGAGTTTTTGGTCTTGCACACTGGTTTGAATTTTGATACAGGAAGATGCTACTGTCTATTAGTTTAGGATTAGTTTTGAATTTTCACTTGGATGGGCTATCCTTTTTAATGAATTTAGTATGTAATTGATGCTGCTTTCAATCCTGATGCAGTTGTGTTCAATGGTGAACACAGTGTTTTTACTTCAAAGCATGTGCAGAACAAGAGTTTAATAAAAATGGTTACATTACAGGTTAGAACTCCAAAAATATGCTTCGGCACCAGAAAACTCCTTTTGGATTTCTAACCAGTAATCAGTCCTGTATCTGATAAAAATCAGCTCCAACAATATCTTTAAAATGTTGGCTGTGTGTGTACATGACCTGAAAAACCTTAAAATCTGTGGTGTGTACATGACCTGAGCCCTGCAATAGTGGAAGGCAGTATGAATTTGTGGTAGTCATTCTTTCTGTTTTTTGCAAGATTTCAGGCCAGCTCACCTCTTGGATTCCAGTACATCGATTCTGAAGTCAATTCAGCTAGGTGTTTTCATCTTGAAATTACTACATCATTGAAGGCAATTATAGCCCTACTTATATGGAAAATTGTATGGAAATTATATGGAAAATTTCATTTGTTTTTCGTAATGGCACAAGCAGCTTCTTAGGCTCATATTGTGCTAAAATGTTCAGTGGAGTCAGGGGATCTTTTTGCAACATGTTTTTTCACCTTCCCAGTTACAGTATAACTGCAGTTTTTAGAGGTTAAATAACAAAACAAAACAAAAAAAGGCAGCACAACAAAGGCAGCTATGCAACATGGTCAGAGACGTGTGACAATAAAAATAGCTTAATTCTCTGGACAGGATATTACTTCTACTATTTACTGATACTACTACTGGAATCTTCTGTCACTCCTTGGCTCATGCTATCCACTCTTAACTGCCTTTAAGAAATTCTGGTCTGGTGGGAACCTGCTTCTCGTAGTCTTTTTAAGATACTGGCTTCAAAATACATGCAATGAGAAAAACTGCAAGTTTGCTAGACTGTAAGCTAAGTCATGATATACAGTGTGATACTACTTTTTCACTGCCCTTCTAACTGTGAATAGTAGCTGTATGTCGCTAGCATTCCTGCTGAAGTTAGAGCTTTTTGTCAATGTTGAATGCTGTAGAGAGCAGCAAGAGCTGATCCATAAAAAATTTGCTTTCAAAGACTCTGAAAAAGAACCAGTACAATAAAATTATTTAACCTGTAATTGTAACAGTTTGAGAAACTGAACAAGACTGTACCAGCATTCAGAATTTTACATCACATAACTTCCTTATTTCCCTGCTAGTATTTTGCATTCAAGTGTGAAGGTTCTAGCTTTTCTTCTCACAATAGTTCCCAATATTGACCATGTCTCACAGCTATTAAGTCTACCTATCGCTTTACAATTCCTCTTTTCAAAGATCCAAAAGTAAAAGGACATTTATACAAATTACTTCCTGCACTGACTGTATCCTTAATCTTGCTTTATAAGGTGCTCCAAATCAAGTCTGTATCAGTGAAAAAATTAGGTATTTAATAATACCAGGAAACAATGTTATGTTTTGGCACTAGACAATATACAGCAAAATGCAGATAGGCATTCTATTCATAAAACAAACAAACAAAACAATTAAATCAAAAGACATTAAAAAGGCTGGTTAAAGATTTCTAAAGTCAGACATAATTGGTGAGGTTTTAAGTAATTTGAGAGCAAGCCTTTACAGTACACATTAGTGAAAAGTGAAAATATTTTTCAATAGGTTGTAAAAACTTTTTTTTTTTTTTTTCTTCTTTTAATTTCTTTATGCTTAAGACTATTCTTGTAATTCAGTTATTGAAAGCACAGCACAGGAACAGAGAGGAAGATGTATAAGGAATGGGACAGAAGTAGCTTTAATATCAGCTGAAGGATTACTGAAGGTTTCTCTTGTTTGCCAACTACATAATTGAAGCTTGATCAGAACTGTTGCTCATCTTAACCCATTCATCTTTTTTTCCTTAATGGCAATGATCACACATGGCAGTGTTACAGTTGGAAAACATATTTTTCAGAAATGATTTTTCTTAAAAAAAAAAAAAAAATGTTAGGAGAGAACTCTCTTTTTTTAAATATATATATATATATATATATTTAACCCTCCTTGTACAAGAAAATAAAAGGAAATACAGGAAAAAAATCTGCTGTTACTTATAGATTTTGGAAGTTCCTTACTCATTATAGAGTTAGGCTACATTGGTTTGGGCAGAAATATTCTTTTTTAGAGAACTGAGAATTCTAAGGATAATGAGAGGTACTATAATGTATTTCACAGTGTGCCATCTCTAAAGCAAGATGAGTTTTAGTAAATGACAACACTCCATGCTTATATCAGGCATGAACAACATGGACAGCAAGGTGTTATCATGACCATCAAAAGGTACAGTAAATCCTCTATGAGGAATAGAATAATAAATTATCAAGTGTGTTAGTTTCTGTACTGAACAGATCAGAAACATACCAAGAATGTTAATTAAAGGCTCTTTAGCATGTCAATGAAATGCAAGAAGTGCATTAGGGAATGCTTAATCAAAAGACAGTAAGACTTAAACTGCACAGACATCACTGTATATCTTTTTCTTGCTGTTGTGGTTTAACCCAACAGACAGCTAAGCACCACATAGCTGTTCGCTCATTCCTCCACAGTGGGATGGGGGAGAGAATGGGTTGAGATCAAGACAGTTTAATAGGACAGAAAAGGAAGGAAATAATAATGGCAACAGCAACAATGAAGAATATACAAACAAGTGCTGCACAATGCAATTGCTCACGACCTGTCAAATGATGCTCATCCCAACCCTGGGTAGAGGCTTCCCCAGCCAATTCCCCCCAGTTATCACCACTGAGCATGACACCATATGGTATGGGATACTTTGGTCAGCTGGGGTCAGGTCTCCTAGTTGTGTCCCCTGCAATCTCCTTGCGCACCCACAACCTCCTTGCTGTCAGGGCAGCATGAGAAGCTGAAAAGTCCTTGACTCCATGTAAGCACTGCACAACTAAAACATTGGTGTGTTACCAGCATTATGCTCATCCTAAATCCAAAACACAGCACCATACCAGCTACTAGGAAGAAAATTAACTCTATCCCAGCCAAAACAGGGCACTCGCAAGCAGTGTAATAATGTGAATGTGAATGTTAAGTCTTGTTCAGTAGGGAGATAAACTTTGTATGGTAGAAGACATTGTCTCACATCATAAAGTCAAAATGTTCTACAAATGTCCTGCTCCATACAAGATCTTTCTGTTTATTCTTTTCCTATTTAGAGTTAATTTCTGAAACAAATTATAGCAGTTTAATGACAAAAAACTTCTATTTGCTTATTTATTTATTTGTGAAACCTGGGTGAGAGTAATTCATCAACAATACCTGCTGTGATCAGGTGGTAAACAGTAGTACCACTCAGTGGCAGTATATCTTTCCTGCTCCCATTTCATTATTACAAGGAGAGAAACATGCTATATCCCTCTTTAAGCTATGTAGGTGTCCTCACTGTTAACAGTAAGAAAAAACTGAAAATTCTTGAGACAGAACCGAATACTCTGTGTATGTGTATGTGTGCATATGAGCATGTATGTGTGTGTGCTTCTATATATAAAATTCTACAAGTGCTTTTTATTTTTATTTTTTTAAATTTATTTATTTTTTAATATAATGAGCCTTAGGACTTACTGTTCTCAATGGTAGCTTGACTAATCTACACTTGGGTAAAGGTCCTCTCAAGTCAACCTAACTTGAATCGAGAGGAGCTGTACTTCAAAATAGAGGTATTTGAATAAGCAGCACAGAAGTTCAGTTTTGTCTTGTTACTAGCTCCAGAGCTGACTGCACATTTGTACACTGGCTTTAAGCCACATTTCACTTTCAGGCCAACTAAAAACATAAAACCAAATTTTTCTTGGAAGTCTCCCTTTCAGTGTTTCAGACTGTGCCTGATGAAGGAAATACAGAGGGGAAAGTTTTCCATTGTCAGAGGAATTATTGTGCTTTCTCCAGTTTGTCCATTCTTAGGTTAAAAATGAGAAGCAAGGAAGAAAAGAAAAGGAAACATCCTTTTTTTTTTTTTTTTTTTTTTTTTTTTTTTTTTTTTAATGGTATGGGTGTGGCAAGGGAATGTAGAATATGAAAGAGAAATGTTCTAATTTCCTAGAAGTAAGAAAGGAAAAAGCAGTAGATGTGAAGAGAAGCTGTAGAAAATGAGAACAAGAGGAATGTGAGAGAAAGTAAAGAGGGAGAGAGAGAAATCCACAGAACTACTGGTGGAAATAAAGACATGCATGTATATCATATGAGTGACAGCGACTAGAAAATGAAGAGATGATGGCATTGGCATAGCCTCATTCAGAATAATTGCACAGACCCATGGCTCTCTGCATACCCTCTGCACTTCCTCCTGTGATGGCTTTTCAGCTGGGAGAGACTGACACTGGCTTGTATATCTAAAAGCCCAACAGAGTTGTCAGGATAGGCTGCCATATATAATAAATGTACTCAGATGGATATACACAGAAGTTTTCAGCGTGAGTTGTCAGGTGTATTATTTATACCCAGACTGGTAAATAATATCAGAGGTGCTGGGTGTGGCAGCTCTGTGGGGCTAGTAAGAAGGAAAAGCAGTGAAAGTGAGTCTTCTTCCCTCTGCCCTCCTTGTTTGACCCAAAAAGTAAGGACAGGTTTCTCCATATTTATCAAGGACATATGTCTCAAGTGAAGCATATGGCTTTTACAGTCATTTTTCTGATTATAGTGGCAGTGTTTTGTTAAATTAATGGGAGAAAACAGTATTTGCCAAAAGAAACTTGTTAAGAACAGTATTGGCCATTGCCTTCCAAAACAGTAGATATTCCAGCAGGTGATTTTTTTTAAATTATTTTTGTGTTTGTTAGTTTTGTGGCTTATGGCATTTAGGATGCTTTGAATCTTTCAAACATTTGGAAGAGAAAATCAGCAGTGTGTTTCCAATATTAAAAGCTGTGTTAATTCAGAAAAGAGGATAGAGAAAGCACAACAAGCAATGCTTGGTGCACCTTCTCTTAAGAAATCAAATTCTCAGCAACTCTGTTAGAGCAGCAATTTGTGCAAACTATGGATCCAAATAATTCTGTTGGCAAATAGGTGGCATTTTTGTCTGTATAGGCTATGATACCATGTAATCTCAAATTCAGTCAAGTCAGTTTATGCAGTAGTTATCAGTGTGAGATTTCCACAGAAACCTGGGCTTCTCAGCTCCCTTTTAATAAGTAGTTACACCACTGGGATACTTATTGATTATTAGTGGTTCTTTCACTGCAGTGCTCCAAAATGTGCTCAAACTTGAAGGCAAGGATAGTGAATCATACACAATTATCTTGGTATGAGTAAACAGAGGCTAAAACAATAAAGCATGGTTTCTTATATGTAGATTTTTATGTAGATATAATTCAGCACCCCACTCAACTGACAGTCTGTTTTGTCCAGTTCTGTCTTTTAATGGAAACAATGGTAAAATCCTCATCTGCGTTAGAGGTGATGATTTTGTAACTAAGGTGGTCGTGTAAAGTCACTATAAACCAAGACAAGGTGTGTTAATAGAAATGTATGCCGGGACTGGACTGTTGTATTTTCCAGCCACTACAGTTCTTAGTTCAATGCTGACTTAAAAATCGAGATACTAATAAAATAAACAATTTTTTAGGCAGTTTATGGATGGTTAACTAGGAACACACTGTACTGTTTGTTAGTTTTCATGTGTGCATTAAAAGATTGCTTTACCACTGTAAAGTTTTGCTCCTCAAAACTTTAGCACCTCTGCTCGATTTTCAGCTTTCATTTGATCCTGATTACAGTGTACTTTTGTCTGCATATTATAGTTTTAGGACTCTGCTGACACTGTTGTTAACTTGTGTGTAAATGTATCTATATATATTTATTAATATTCTCCCTCTACTAATTGTGATCTTTTTCAGTGTACCTTGAGGACAGTTTTGTAAAATCTGGAGTGTTCAACGTGTCAGAACTTGTGAGGGTGTCCAGAAGTAAGTTCACATTTGCTTTTAATCATTTCCAAATCAAACAAAGAATTCTTTCTTGATCTCAGTATTTGTTTGCTTCATTTTTTTTCTTCTTTTTTATCTTTTCCCCAAGATATGATGTGTAGGCCTATAACCACTCAGGATTTTAATAACTTTGACCACAGCATTACAGTGCATCTTGCATGCATTTATAATTAAACACAAAAAAGTCTTCTTTTGTTTCTTCATTATTTAAGGATTGAAACAATTTGTTAGGTGTCCCCCTCACATTAATGGATTCATATGTCAGTAAAACTATGATAGGTAATGAAGCATTTTATTTGTTAGACATCCAGCTTTTTAAGGTTGCCCAGCACATCCTTGGACTCTGATAAACCATTCTTTTAGGTTGTTTTTGAATTTGTAGCTCTTGAAAGGCAATCATAGTGAGGACAGAAATGATGATTAACAATGTATTGTAATTCTTTTACATGAGGCAGTGGTTGTAACTAAATTTCTGATTACATTGGTTTCTTTTGGCATCAGAAAAGTTATGCACACAAATATTCAATAATAAAAAGAAATATGCTATAATAGGATGGCATAAACACATTGCAGAACTTCATTTAACATTGTTTTCTGAACACTTCTTTCCTCACTGTTAAAGTATTTCTGTTAAGACTTAATTAAGAAGTGAACAAAAATACTTGAAAGTTATAGTTGGAAGTGTCTGCAGTGATAACACCAACATTATAACAGCTGAATGGTCCAGGAAATTCTCTTTTCTGATGAGGAGAGGACAAAAACAGTGATACAGAAGTCTCCAAAATTCTCTGTCCAAACATTATACAGAAGCTAGTTCATGCCAGGACATGATGCTTGATGGATAAATTGAATTTAAGATGTGAAAGCAATTTTATTTGCCACAGTCAGAAATTAGCATTCAGCAATTAAAATCAAGTTAAATCCTTCAGGAAAATTGTCATGCTGCAGTGGTAACACCTTCCCTTCCCTTCCCTTCCCTTCCC
>CM021797.1:32849925-32890883 GCA_011076525.1 Nettapus auritus | reverse complement strand
TAGGTTTGCTGAAGATATGGTTTTTCTTTTTTACGAGGCAGAGGATAAGTGAAATACAGCTCTGCTTGTAGCAGTCAAATAGTTAAATATATTTTAAAGTATTGGGCCATTCAGGTTTTTTTTTTTTTTTTTTTTTTTTTTTTTTTTAAAGAATAAATATTGCAGTTACCTTATGAAATCATACCTTCTGCAGCTGTTATACGTGATATACTTCTAATAATAACTTTTAAAGCATGTGGTTTCTGTGGGATTTCTTACCATGCATTTGTTTAACCTCAAGCCGCAACAGTGTTGTACTTTAACTGTCAGGAAAAATACAAACCTTCAGATATACTATACAACATGCAATTATTCTTTTAAGTGCCAAAGGTAGTTAAAATGCACAATGCACAGACAATGAACAAAGGTAAGTATACCACAAGATGTAACATATAATTTATTCTTGAAATGCTAAAATGTATGCTTCACAGGCTCAATACGGAGAACTGATTAAATGTGTGTTTGTGTGTAGGTGTATATACGCAGAGCAGTATCTAAGGCTCTGGGTAAAAGAAAAAGGGACATGGTACAATGTGTGTCCCCAGGTTTGTTCTTTCCAGTTATTTCATTTTTTTAACAAAGACTGTTAGCAATCTGTATAAGCCTTTCCTCACTCACTGTAAAAGTCCAATTTCAGAAGGTTTAACTCTGTGCCATAGTTTATATTATCTTCACATTGATGACTACAGGTTGCCTGCTATAAAGCAATCACATAAAACGCATGCATTATGTATGCATAACTTCTTAGGGATTTCTAGGGACTGGGAAAGGTAATTCACTTTTTAGATATATAAACATTGATAAAACTTGTCTATACTTGGTTTCTGCAACAGGCAGAAAATTAGAAACATGTAGCAACATCTTGATGTTTTTCCTGGTGTTAAAAATGAAAAGATGGCTAAAAAGATAGAAGATAATCTCTGACTCTTTATAATGATATGTTTTTCAGCACCTATAACCCAGGGAACTGGAGTGAATTTCCCAATTGGAGAACTTCCGAGCCAGCCATATTACCATGATATGAATTCGGGTGTAAATCTACAGAGGTCCCTATCCTCTCCACCAAGCAGGTAAAAAACTTGAAATAGGTACTACTGTGAAACAGAGTGGGACAAGCAGTTCACAAATACTGTCAACAGCCAATATTTTAATTGTTCCTCTGTGATTTTGTGAGGTAGGCTACTTATGCAGGTTAACATAAGTTATGTAGAGATATATATGTTAAAAATAGTCATTTGAAGTGGCATTTACTACATATCATTGCTGTTGATATTAAAGATGACAGGAGCTTGTGCCAGGGGCAGAACTGCTCACTAAATCATCTGCCAAGAGAAGAGCTACATACCTTGGCACTGCTGCTGAGCTGCAGGCAGGTTGAGCAACCTGGCACTGGCCAGAAGTGCTTGATGCCACCAGGTGGTTCCAGGCACAAAAGTCATCTTTGAAGGTTTGGACTTCTGTCCTGAAAGCTGTGTTGGGACAGATACTGTTTCTAGTGAAAAAGGCATTAGGGTAGGTATATAAAGCAAAGGGAGTCAAATACAAAGGTGCCTATATCCTTAAGTATCACCCCAACTCATTAAAGTGTGTTTCCAGCCTCACAAGGTGTGTTTCCCAGCACAGTGGGGATGAAGATGAGTATGTGAGATTGTCACAGGCATTCTGATTTTTCTTAGCGATCTCAGTGTTTTTCTGAGGGACCCACTTCTTCCTTGCTTCAGCACACTTCCTTCTCCTGACACTGAGAAGGACCTACTTCCCTACCTCAGGAATAGCTGGCAGACCCACAGAGCTGAAAAAACTTCTCTGCCCTCCTCTTGACACCCAGATAATTTACTGTCCACACCTTGGGGCTCCCTGTTTGTCTGAAGCTGTTTGGTGTACCATGAAATCAAGTACTTCAGGATTGCTCACAGAATCACAGAATTGTGGAATGGCTTGGGTTGGAAGGGACGTTAAAGACTATCCAGTTCCAGCCCTCCTGCCATGGGCAGGGACACCTTCCACAACACCAGGTTGCTCAAAGCACCATCCAATCTGGCCTTGAACATTTCCAGGGATGGGGCATCCACAGCTTCTCTGGGCAACCTGTTCCAGTGCCTCACCACTCTCTGAGTGAAGAATAATTTCTTCCTATATCTATTCTAAATCTACCTTTTTTTTGCATTACTTGTCATATCACTACACTCTCTGACAAAGCCCCTCCCCAGCTCTCCTGTAGACCCCTTTAGGTACTGGAAGGTGGCTATAAAGTATCCCCAGAGCCTTATCTTCTTGAGGCTGATCAACCCCAACTCCCTCAGCCTGTCTTTGTAGGAGAGGTGCTCCAGCTATCATCTTCATGGCCCCCTCTGGACTTGCTGTAATACTTCCATATCCGTCTTGTGCTGGGGGTCCCAGAGTTGAATGCAGTGTTCTAGGTGGGGTCTCATGAGAGCAGAGCAGAGGGGGAGAATCACCTCCCTCAACCTGCTAGCCACAGCAAGGTTAGGTCACACTAGGTCATCTCCTAGGTTTCTGAACTCCAAGGACTCTGGAACTGTCTGTGCAGTGGGATAGGACAGAAGGACTGTCACAAGTCTAAAGTGTTATTCCACCAGTGCCTATCACTTCTGAGTTATTGAACTCATATTCTGCCATTTAATTCCATTGTGTCTTCAGGTTGTCATTGTATTTTCACCTAGTACATTAAAAAAAAAAAAAAAAAAAAAAAGATAATTAATTCTCACAGTGTATAATGATGATGTGATGATGATGATAAAATAGAAGGAGAAGAAGAAGAAGGAGAAGAAGGAGAAGGAGAAGGAGACCATTAAAACTTTCATTCTGTTTTTCTTTGACAGTCTCCATAGCAACATCAGTATATATTGTTACGAAGAACCTTGAATTCGCTTCACTTTTTGGAAGTGCTGCCTCTTTTTATATAGTGACATGAAATACGAGCCTTTTGTTTTCAATTAAGTTCATCTAAAATGAGAAGACTTTGTTTCAATTATACCTCTTTGAAAAGCTTAGGATTTTGACCTGTTAGAATACAGTGAACTACATTTTATCCCTTACTAGCATGCTCAGAAAAGTTTCCATTTTACCCTGACTTTGTTAGTTAATCTTTTCCAGGACTTTATTTTGCTTCCATGGTTTCTGTGCAGATGTAACATTCTCATGATACAACCTTTCATTGGTAGGTTACAGAAACTGTTTTCCTTTTTTTTTTTTTTTTTTTTTTTTTTCAGAAGAATACTGGTAGAATGAGAACAATTTACATGTTACATAATCATGCCATCTCTGAGGTATTGTCATGTGAAAAAATCAAGCACGTACCTGAATTACATATTATTACGTTAACATGTTCTATGGCAGTTAGCAAAAGATCTAAAATCCACTTTTTTGTGCTTTATATGCCTGAATTACTTTTTATTGATTTGTTGTTGTTAAAATCTAAATAACTTATATAACACTACTAGCTGCATATCATTCTCACGACCAAATCTTATATTACTTAACAGCAAAAGGCCCAAAACTATATCCATAGATGAGAATATGGAGCCAAGCCCAACAGGAGACTTTTATCCTTCTCCAAATTCACCAGCTGCAGGGAGTCGGACATGGCATGAAAGAGATCAAGGTGAGTAGTATGGGACTGTTTTACTTCCAAGTATATCCAAATATACAATAAATCTCTGCATCCACCTTACTGTTACTGCAATAAAGTAATGGGTTTTTGGAAGAACTATTATTTTTCTGTGAAATATGTGTATTTGCTGGTTTTGCAAATGTAGTTAAATATGGTATAAACAAACACATAATTTTTCCATCTGGTGTTTGCCTTATCTATTGTTTGTGATTATGTGTTGTAAGTGAGGTACTTGATACTGTGTAAGATGTAATCATCCCAACAGGATTTTGATTAAAACAATCTCAGTGAAGAACAAAACATCTCCATGCAGTGGTTGAGACAGTACTAATTTATTTGGTTTTTGTTCTACCATGAATTCTGTATGTGTGTTTTCTCTACTCTGTGACTCAGGATAGGTCCAATAGACCCCCAAGAAGCCTCACTATAGCTCAAGGGGACTATTTCCATTTGCTAAAGGCATTGATAAATCCTGTGCTGTGTTTTGGGTTATCAAAAGTGAGGAACGTGTTTGTTCAGAGATGAAAATAATGACTGTCAAAACAGTAAAGTGAACTGTCATAACACTCCCTTATAAAGCTTGGTGATTTATAAGCCTTGATGTCAGTGTCTTTTCCATCACCTTTGCGATGTGAAAAGTTATTTAAACTTACAAGTATCTGAACACTGTATTGGTTAATTTATCCTGTGGCTGAGATGCTGTAGCTCTTTGGACAATCTGTGAAAATGCTCATCACAGTATGTAAAAGTGAAACAGAGAAGATATACAGCTGCTTCCTTTGCCGATCTTCTGTTGTTTGCTCTCCTTTTCATCATGCTCACTGTTGGTCTCAGTTCTTCGCCGCAGATCAACCTTTTGGGCTTCCCTCATTTTTGTATTGATTTCGGTTTGGGGTTTGTTGTTGTTTGGTTTGTTTTATTTTTAGGTTATTGCTAAGATTTGTCTTTCATCTATGCGTGCAAGGTAGCATGTACTCAGTATTTGATTTAGTTGTTTTTTATTTTCACATTTTGGTTACAGTTGGTCCACTTTTAATATGCTGCTTCGTGCTCTGACCTGTGTTCTCATCACTAGGCTGTTATTCTCACACAGTTTGCTTGTCTTTTTTATCCTTCTTTTTTCTTTTTTTTTTTTTTTTTCCCCCATACATTCTATTTTCCTCTTGGAGGTTCTTTCTTACTTTTAGCTGTTTGCAGCATTCACTGTTGAATTTTGAAAAAAATCTATGGTTGAGTGTAGCTAAACTTAAGAACAGCAAAACAGCAGTTTTGTCAGCTAGAATGTTTTCTCCTTGTGCAAGATATTCTTCTACTTCACTGTTACTG
The DNA here is from genome assembly GCA_011076525.1 of Nettapus auritus. Taxonomy (NCBI): domain Eukaryota; kingdom Metazoa; phylum Chordata; class Aves; order Anseriformes; family Anatidae; genus Nettapus; species Nettapus auritus. The sequence goes on along the minus strand of CM021797.1, from coordinate 32,885,884 downwards.
TTTTGCCTTGACACTTTTATTATGTTTCTTTTTTTTTTTTTCATAAAATATGGGGTTGCACCTCAAAATAATTTTTGTGCCTTTTAAAATTTTTTGATGCTGTCTGGGGAAAACAGACCAAGGTTCTCCCCTGAAGTATTCTTCGCATATCCCACTTGTGAAGCAGTATTCCTTTGTGCTTCTGCATGAGCTGTAAGTTTCCAAGAAGTGCAGTGGTGCATGGACAGCTGAGAGAGCATTTAACAGATGGTATCCGTGGTTCCTCTTCCAGCTATCTCAACTGTTTTTTAGCTCTAAGATCATTTTGCTTGCATAGAACTTTGCTCTGTGAATGCTGAATTTGTTCAGTTTTACCTGCTTGCTTCATTTTGCATTTATCAGCATTGAACAATATTACTGTTCAGTTTGCTTAAGTGTATTTATAACGAACCTTTCCTTAATTTTTGTGACAGTGAGTAACTAGATTTCTGGACTGAAACAACCTTTGAATCTATGTTTACAAAGACAAGACAAGTGGGAAAGAAGCACTTTGGGCAGTGTATATTATTTTTGCTCACTCGAATTTATATTCCTTACTGAGTGTCCTCTGTCCAGCACTGTGGGCGTAGTGGAACTTTATCAGATCCCTGGTAGTGAGGTTGTCTTTGAGGCAATATAAGTGTCTTCCATTCCTGTAAAGGCACAGGTATGCCACTGTCCAGTCTGAAAACAATCATACTGAAGGAAACATAAGCATTTTTGTTTTATGTTTGGCTCCAGACAGTTCCTGAGGTTATCCTACTGCTTAAGGAAACATTGTAAAATAGTCCACAATGCATACCCTTGGTAACTGGTCTCATGTGTAGTAGGTAGGGAGCAGCTCCTGGTATATTTCTTCTATTTCCAGTTTGTCAGGTGCTTGATACTGTTCTGACGATAGCACATATCTGTGTTAAGCTCTTCAGGATCAGAGGTCTTATCAGGGTATGACATTTGTGAAAACTTACATTCTGTTTTCCTATGCCTGTTAGCACAAAGAAAATCTTGGAGGGGTTTTCTAGGCCAGATAACTCACTGGTACTTCCTCCTTTTCTCCCAAGGAAGGAGGGAGATCTCAATTTCATTTGAAGCTAGGCATAAATGAACCCAGGACATTTGGAGCTATAATTGTGATCAACCCGTGTCAGTCGGGGATGTAGTCCCAACAGACACTGTTTTTCCAGGCATCCTGCAAAGGTCACCAACACTAGAAATAGGAATCAAGCCATAGAACCCACAAATGGTAATATGCCAAGGTATCATGGTTTTGGGTCAATAGCTTCTGTTTCACTGTAATGCAATGTTAACTTTTCTAGGAGAAATAAAATCAGAAATAGAATTAGTATTAATCATAGAATGCTTTGGGTGGGAAGGAATCTTAAAGAATATCTAATTCCACCCCCCACCATGTTTTTTGTTTTTGTTTTTTTTTTTAGTTTAAAGACATTACTCTATGACTACATCCCCTGATATTAAGGAATAACATTACTGATTTCAATTTCATTGTCTTTGTTTTGAATATGATGGAAAAAAGTGTCTAACTTCTGACATGAAATAATCTAATTTTTTCATTTGCATACTTAAGTATAATGTATTTTCATAGAAATAGAAATTAAATAGATTTGAAGTGAACTTCTATCATAAAAGCTATACATATCTTTATTTAGCTGCATTTGTAAAATAGCAGAAATGACATTACAGTGATAGTTTGGAACAGAAGATTGTGTCAGTAAGGGAGTAGTAGGTAGCTGAACCAGGCTGGCATAGTGTACTTGAATTATGAGTTTCATTTGGTATCTAAGAGTCATCTAACATTTCGGTAGTCAGAAAGAAGGGCACAAAGCTTAATGAATACTATAGAAATATAATGAGATTAAAAATGTGGCAGATGAAAATTTGCTGTGGTGTGGAAAAGGATAGAGCAAACCTTTACTGCTGTGAAAAATAAGTATCATTCACTTCAGTAGGTACGTAAACATCAGGATAGTTGACTGTAAGAGTGATTCTCATAGCATCCTCATAGTTTTTACAGCTTCTCTAATGTGTAGGTATGCATCATGAAGTGCAGGCACATGAACACCAAGTATTTATGGTTGGGCCAGGATGTGGCATTTGTGAAATTAAGAAAAAGAAATCTAACCAAACAAAATCTTCCTCAGACCACAGTCTACTATCAGTTGTAAAACTTCAGACTTTGTCCTTTTGCTGTTAACAGTCTTCTTCCTGGCATATTACTTCAGTAGGTGTTCTGGTAAGTTTTCCAGATGTTGTATTTCTCAGAAAATTTTGGGACAGTTGGCTGTTCGAAAATTCAATTCTGAGCAGAAATCAATAAGCATATCTGAAACAAACAAACAAACAAACAAACAAACAAAAAAAACCACTATAGATGGTGTAAGGTTGGTCAAAACCAATCCATAAACAATTATGAGCTTAATTTCCCCAAGCTCTATTATTGCTATGTATGCCATTATCATAGAATCATAGAATATTGTGAGTTGGAAGGGACCCTCCAGGGTCATTGAGTCCAACTCCTGCTTCCACAGGATCACCCCAAAATCACAGCATGTATCTGTGAGTATTGTCCAAACACTTCTTGAACTTTGACAGGCTCAGTGCAGTGACCACTGCCCTGGGGAGCCTGTCCCAGTGCCCGACCACCCTCTGGGTGCAGAATCTTTCCCTAACACCCAGCCTGACCCTCCCCTGTCCCAGCTCCATGCCGTTCCCTCGGGTCCTGTTGCTGTCCCCAGAGAGCAGAGCTCAGCGCCTGTCCCTCTGCTCCCCTCGTGAGGGAGCTGCAGGCCGCCATGAGGCCTCCCCTCAGCCTGCTCTGCTTTGGGCTCAGCAAACCAAGTGACTTCAGGCACTCCTTACATGTCTTGCCTTCCAGACCCTTCACTATTTTTGTAGCTCTCCTTTGGACCCTATCTAATAGTTTTATGCCTTTCTTATATCCCTGTGGCCCAAACTGCACACAGTACTTGAGGAGAGGCTGCATCAGCACAGAGCAGAGCAGGACAGTCCCTTCCCACGACTGTCTCACAGTGCCATGCCTGATGCACCCCAGGATATGGTTGGCCCTCATGGCTGCCAAGGCACACTGGTGGCTCATGTGCAACTTGTTGTTGACCAAAACCCCCAGATCCCTTTCTGTGGTGCTACCCTCCAGATTCTTGTCCCCTAGCCTGTACAGGTAGCCAGGTTTCCCCTTCCCAGGCGCAGAATCTGGCGCTTGCTCTTAGTAAAGTTCATAATGCTGGTGATAGTCCAGCTGTCCAATTTGTCAAGATCTCTCTGCTAGGCCTCTCTACCCCTGATGGAGTTCACAGCTCCTCCCCTTTTTTGAAACGTGAGGTCTTCCCTCAAAGCAAGCAGGCAGAATTATAACTGCAAAGACTTATCCCAAACCTTTTGTATGCTATTAGCTTAGCAAGTAGTTAATCATCCTCCAAAAACGTCAAACCATAAGAAAGTGACATAAAGAGTGCATTACTCAGAAATAGAAACCAAACAATGCATTTAGGAGTTCAATTTCTATGCCTACTGTAAGATCTTGTGCAAGACTTTTTTTTTTTTTTTTTTTTTTTTTCCAAATGAGTGTCAAAAATGTCTGGCTCATGCCTTAGGTTATTTCTACTGATTGGAAATATATCTAGATCTAAACAGTAGTGTTCTGTAAATCTCTAGTCTTCCTTTTTCCAAGTTATTGTTACTGAATTCTGTATGTGTATCTTTAACAAAATTCTGATTTCCTGCAACAGTGTACAAATACGTTGTGAAATAGATTGATCTAATTTATGCAGTTAAGCTTACAATATTTATTTCATTGTCTCAGCCAAGTTCTTTGGATTCTCAGTATTAATAACGTTCTATGGCTTTGCATTTTTCCTTGGATTTTGGATGACTTTCTGTAGGATAATTTAATAAATGACTAAAATGTACTCTAAACTCTATATAATTTGTTTGGCATTTTAATTAGATTTTTCTCACAGTATCCCATAATACTCTTTTACCACAACTATTTCTTGTAATTACATCTATTAGCAATGATTCTTAGATTTTATTTTTGTTCCCCTACAGAAGGGAAGAAAAATAAAAAAGTAGTCAAGCACCTAAAGTATATTCTAGTTACTTATTATTTATGGCAGTACAGAGTACTTGGAGCATCATGTGAGCTTGGAAATAATGGTATATGCATTCATTATATAATATTCTATGTAGCAACAACATTGTGTGTTTGGTTTCATGCTTTTTATCTCTGTTTCCAAAACCAGCCTATTTGCTGTGCCTACTCCATGTTTGACTGGTAGCCACCCCACTGAGCTTTGAGTTAATCCTGAATACCTCCCACATGACATCTGGTGGGCTGTGCTGGTGTAGAGGATGTTGGATAAACAGCCTGAAGTTTTGGGAAGAAGTGAGGCAGGAGGTGCTGTGGATGTGAAGTCTGAACTCTGTTGCTGGTCCCTGTGGGTCACTGCAGAGCTCGTGGGGGCAATCTAACCATAAATTAGAATTTTACTTTTCAAATGGTAGAGCACATATATTTTAATTTCCATGAATTGTACTGAGTTGTTTTGCTTTATGCTCATAAAAGGTTGGATACATGTAAGTAAATGAGGCTAGTCGCACACAGCAATAAAAACATCCATCAACGTGTTTGCATATAGACTTTATTTATCCACCCATCCACCCATCCATCCATCCTCCTAATGTTCTTGAAGTTACAAGGGTAGGTAGATACAACCCTCCTGTCTTCTGTCTAACCTCCCTCCTGTTTAGGAAAAGAAAATCATCAAGGTTATTAAATACCACAGAATGTGAGGACTGGGCAGGTAAACTGTTTGCAGTACTCAAGAAGTTTTAGGGGTATAGGGATGAGAAAAATGACTTATTCCATCTGAAGAGTTTCTGAACTCATGGTATTTCAGTTGGCTAAAAGTTTTTGCATGCCTTTTTTCTCTTAGGTATATCAATGTTTTCTGAGACATGCAACATAAAATAATCTAATTTATTAGAAAAATAGAGAATGAATGAGGAAGTAATTCAGTTGCCATTGGAATAAAGTTATTCCTGTTTTGCTGTCACTTTTCTAAACTGGAATATCATTTAGTGTTTTGCTCACCAGCTTGCAGTATTGAAAATATAACTGGGAGAAATTCTAGTCTAGCTCCTCTTATTTTTTTTGCACTACCAATCAGGAAATACAGTGTAATGAGATGGTTTAGCTGCAGTGAAATAGCATAACAGCACAACAGAGTTAGATTAGCCTTGGGCATGGCTACGGATAGGATAACCAGTGTCACAGTCTGGTAGACTGGTTTCTGCAACATTGGAGGTGTGCCTGTATAAATAACATTGGAGATATAGGATGATCTGAAGATAAGAGATTACCAAGTGTTTGTACACTGAAATGTTCTGCTCTACTATAAAATTTTCATACATAAACTGCTTTTCTACACTTGATGTCGAAACAAACATAAAACTGAGGTTAAGTTTTTAAACTTGAAGAGAGCCTCTTTTCAAACATTCACCCTGGTTGCTACTCAAGTTCAGAACACTCAGCTAATAAGCAATATGCATATGTGTCTTCATATAAGACCTCACTGCTTCTCATAAAAGAGAATTCACAGAAAGGGAGTCTTCACACTGAGAGTTCCTAGGCATGTCTCAGAGAGTCATCATACAGAAACTGGTCATGATGATTTATTGGTTGTTTTTCCTCTCACAAAAACATTGATCATCAAAACTGACTTTTTCTTTTATTTTTTTTCCTTTTTTTAATTTTTATTTTTTTTATGTTTTTCATGGAAATAAATCAGTTGTTAGGATGGCTTCTCTCTGGTCCAAGATAAAACTTACAATGAGGGAGAATGAGACACTAATAAAACTAAGGTTTTGGAGGGACACATTGTAATAATGGGAGACCCCGATATAAAGTCTAATCTCTGGCTGATGCTGAACAGGAATGTAAGCAAAGTCTTTCTCTATTACAGGCATCAATTATTTGAGACATCAAGCTGTTGAGGTCTTTTTCTCCATTTACTCAAAAAAAGTCATGAGTCCCTTTTTGTGAAGAATAAGAATGAAAAATGTCTTGATTTTTAGGATTCTAGTTTTCCATCCATCCCCAGTGCTAAGCCTTTAGAACAGACATACCAAAGCCACCTTCTTATATGAGATGTGTTTGTGCTTTAGAGTCACCTAGCTGTCCATATTCTGTGTTAAGTGCCTTATTAAGACATACGGAAATACTAAATATCTACAATGTTAAAGAAAATTCAGCTGAGCATGTCTGAATGTTGGTGATGCTGCTGTGCTTGTGGCTCTGCTTGTTCTTCACAGGCAGTAGTGTAAAATAAAACTTTTTCTCCTGAGCACAATGGCATTTGTCTTGATTTATCATCTTACAACTATCCAATGTGAATTCAAAATCTTACTTAGATTTACCTATGTTCTTCACTATGTGTGGTAGAAGCAGTGGAGGGTAAGTCCCAACTATATGATGTATGTGGTGTACTCTGGCACCAGAATTAGCTCAGGTACAGCCTCTGGAAAACGATCAGTTCATTTAAAACTCTAGCTTGAAGAGATGACTCTAATAGCTTGCTGCTGGTGCTATGGACTCCATAGCTTTCCTGCGTTCACTACACTTCCATAAACATTTGAACATGGTTTTATCTTGATTTCTCTAGAGGCAATGCAACACTAATGAGTTGTAAATGATCTTAAAAGATTGCTGTCTGCAGGACTGTACCATGTAAGGGAAGACCAGTGAAAACAAGCTGTACAAAATATATTAATAAGTAGAGATAAAGAATAAATTGGATTAAAATAAATTTAATATTTGTTTATGGCTTCTTCATACCCTGCTCTTCAGCATGTTTCATGAGCAAGAAAGAGGAACTGCCATGATGTGGTATTGTACAAGAAAACAGATCAAGCTGACCGGGAACAGGCCAGTGGATGTTTGAACTTGCCCTGGACCAGTGCCTGATTCCAGATGAGTTCTCCTAACAGGTGGCTTGCTGACTGGTGTGTCAATGTGACACTCATCCAGGGAGATGACTGGATCAAAGGTTGTTTCACACTGAGAAAGAGGGTCTTTGCTTTGATGAGGAAATTGCCAAAACTCATGTCTCATTAGTGTTTCCTAAGGTTCTTAGGAAGCAAACAACAGTTTAATTAAAGGCTGATGTAAACACGTTTCTGCAAACTTTCCCTGCAGCATTTTATCACATTAGAATTGATCAAAATTGTTGCCTTGGGCTGTCTTGAACAGATATACATCTGGAGCACCATTTGTGCAAGCTGGTGAGGAGAAGACTACATACGCTATGCTTCACAGCATCTCCACTGCCTTCCTATGCAGTCAGATTTACCTTGTTGAGTAATGAGATAATATAACTCCTGTTTACTTGAAAAAGCCATTATTTCTTTGATGAGATGCTTTAAATTTAAAACATAATACTGTTAATAATAATAATAATACTGTGTGTACTGTATCTTCACAGTCATATGAGAATACAGAAAAGAATGATTTGGAATAGAATGGAGAATTAAAAAAAGAAACAAGCCCATATTTTACATTTGAAGAAAATTCGAGGCAGTACAGAACACAGTGTGTTCTGATTAATGCTGACCTTTTGATAACTTTGTCCAAGTGTTTTTGGCATCTTTCTGCTCTTCATATATACTTAGCCTTTTTCCGAAAGTCTAAAAATAAATCACACTGTTAACTGTTTTATTTTCATTCTCCATGTAATAACGATTGGAATCTAATTCCTGAAACTTTGACACAAAATTGAGAGCAAGTGGCCTATTTTTGAGATTTCTTGTTGGTCACTCATTATGCAATTAGCAGTACAAAACTAAGCTTCATGAGCAACTAAATGATATCTCATGAAGTGGAAAAAATCACAGGTTCAAAATGAGAAAACCTGTGTTTTCCATTATGTAAAATCTACTGGTAGAATTACCTGTAGTCTCACTTTTGCTTTAATTCGTTCTGCTTTACTTAAAGTCACTGCCTTCTGAGGAGTAAAACTAAAGAGAGTGAAAAGCTACTTTGCCTACCCCACCCCCTGCTCCCATTTTCAATTTTGTTACTGGTAACTTTCCAAAGAACCGTAACTAGCATGCTTTCTTAAAACAGCAATAAAACACTTCTCTTGGTCAAGGAGAAGGTGGTTTCAGCCTTTCCTCCTAACCTGTATAACCAGTTATTGTTCTTGCTGTCCTGTCAGCTGCATCTGTTACTCCACAGTCAAAGGACCTTGAGTGCTCTGCTGTGACGTCAGGGCACACACGGGGAGAGCAGCAGGGGGAAGTGGCTATCTGAATCACTTCACAATGCCAAGGGCATTGTTCTAACAGAGGAGCTGCTGCATATACTTCAGCCATTACTCTTTTCAGATGCCTGTACTATATACAAGATTTCTGAAAGTACTTAATGGTGGTGTGCCATACAATGTATGTACATTAAAGTCTTTGTTCTGGCAGGTAACGAATATTTTTCTGGCAGTGCTGATTTTTCTACTAATGACTACCAGTGGCATTCACCTTGATGAGAAAACAGTTTTCTGCATGAGATGTTCATTGTGTTTGCTTTGTAACGTGCTGTCTGTCTTCAATGTGCTGACTACAATTCTTTTCTCTGTAAAGTAGGAGCAAAGAAAAAATGACACATTTTTAAAGCAAACACCAGGGTTATCATAGTCACCAATCTCCTTTTCAGTAGATTATTTTCAAATTAGGGATGCCCCTGGGGGGTTAATGGATACTCTGAAAGCATTGCACTTCATATAGCATTCTTCTTCTGAGCAACTAAAATATTTTGCTTTGAAAAACACAACTTTTGCTTGTTTAATGAAGTAACAGTCACCGACCAAATTAAATCTCTGCTGCATTCCAGCAATCAGAGCTGCTGACATATGCAGAACTTCAGGAACTAGGCAGCTCTTTCTTTCATAAGTTTATTTGCTGAATATGGGCTTTACGTAAGGAAGAGATTTTCCACTTCCAACTCATGGTGTTTTTTGTTTGTTTGTTTGTTTTCCTTAGGGAGACTCAACTGCAATATTTTTAATTTGAAATAAAATTAAACTCTTTGTCCATTCTCTTGTTTGCAATAGACTATACATGGTGAAGTCAGTAAGATACATGGTTACTTGTAACTTCTGTGATAAGTACTGATGAGCAGAGAGCTGTAGTGGGAGGCTGTGTCTACAGGCTGCTGGGAACACTTTTTCTCAAGCTTTAACTCTGCAGTGTTTCTGCAGAGACAGACTGTACAGACAATGAACCACAGTACAAAGATAGTAGTTGTTTGATTTTGTCCTGTAACTCTGATAAAACCTTACTTCTTTTGTGGAGGGATGAGAATTTTCTTGCTCTGATGAAACTAGGACCTTATATTAGGAAGCTAGGGCTGTTATACAAGCAGAAAACAAAAAACATAACAAAATATTTCAAAGACATTCCAGAATTAATGTGTCCTTTTGTCATGGGTTGCTTATGCAAAACTTAGTTTAAAGGAATTGAGTCTTACAATTTTAGAAAGGATTTCTTGGCTTAGAAGAATGTGTTCCACCAAAACTCTAACCATTTGGCACCTGCATTTTGCTGCCTGCTGGTAGATTCAAAGAAATAAAATACCTCTCCATTTTGTTCCTCAGCAGTAATTAATTTGCAAAGTTTCTATAAGACAGCAAGATGTGCCCCTCTCTGTACTCAGTGTTTATGATAACAACAAACATTTGTAATATAATAGTATAATATGTCATATCTGTTAAAATTCAATGAGTGCTGAATGGCTTTATTGTAAAGCCATTGCTTGCTCTTGTTGAATACTTCCCTGAATAAAATCCTTTCTCAGTAGCTTTTCTGAGGAGGTAAATATTGCAGGGTATCAGCAGACTTTGTGGTCAGGACCAAAGGAAAATGGGGAAGCTGCAGGGAGGCAGTGGTGGGTTCTTGCAGGGTCTGCTCTGGGTCTGGTGGCAGTGCCTCTGCAGAGCTCAGCTGTGGTGGCAGGGCAGCTGGGTGAATCGGTCTCTCAGTTTGAGGGTAAGGCTCTCACAGTCAAACCCCGAAGTTAAACTACAGCCTGTTCAGAAAGCACTGGTCCAATTTGGTCTCAGTAAGGTGCTCCCATTTCATGGGGATCTTCCAAGAAAATTTTTTGTCCCCCAGAATAATACAATACAGTGTGTTAGTATTTAGATGTGCCAAAATCACTTTAAGGATGAACATGGTACACATAGGAAAGTCAGCTGCAACATGGCCTCAATCCAGTAAAGTACTTAAGAAATGAGCTTTGCTTTAAATATGAGTTAGTCCCATTGATTGGAAATGAAACCCACTTACGATGCTGATTTGTGTCCTATAAAAATATTACAATTAACTTTGAAATAATTTACTTCAGTGCAAAGTGAAACAAATGTCTCTTAGTTAATTTAAACGTCTGGAAGGAATTCAGTGTTTTTTTGTTTTGTTTTGTTTTGTTTTGTTTTTTACTTTGCCTTATGCAGTAACACTGTATGATAGAAATTGTTTGTCCCTTCTATTGTGTTATCTTCATGTATTGAGCTCTAAAGAGATGGTTTTGTTGATAGGGAAGGAAGAGGTGGGAAGGCCCTACTTGAGACAAGGAAAACGTGAAATAGAGAAGTGAAAGTATCCTTTATTCTTAGGAAGGTTACATTGTTTCACTGTGGTTTTGGAAAGGGTAAAGGAAAGGTTTTGAAATAACAAAATAATAAATACCATAAAACAGCATGTGTATAGCAGTTGCCCTACACACCTGAGTGTAGGTGTTCCATTAAAAAATGCAGTAACTATTACATGCCTGTTGAAGGAGCAGATGATTTGGTGATGTTTTGGGGAGTTGCGAAGTGTCTAGGGAGGTTCTGAAGACATTCATTTCTTCAGTTTGGCTTGTCTGGTATGAAAGGAATGTAGTTTCTGTTTTGCAGGACAAAGACCAGTTAGTGGATTATTATTCTTTCACAAGTTGGAAAGTGATAGTTTAAAATTAGTTTATTGGTCATAGGGGAGTTGGGTCACCAAGCAATATTTATGCAAGAACTGCAAAAATAAACATCTTCAGTTTACAAAATCATGTGTTCTGAGATGGATTTCTAAGCTAATGTCACTGTTCTGTTTTTTTTGTTTGCTTGGTTTGTTGTTTATTTATTTATTTATTTATTTTATTTTTATTCTGGTTATTTTGTTTGTTTGATTTTAATGTATTTATTTACTTTTATTATTGCAGATATGTCTTCTCCTACAATGAAGAAACCTGAAAAGCCTTTGTTTAATCCTACTTCTCCCCAGGATTCTTCACCAAGACTGAGCACTTTTCCCCAGCATCACCACCCAGGAATCCCAGGAGTTGCACAGAGTGGTGAGGACTATGGAGGAGGAAGAAATTCCTCCGTTTCTGTTGTGTGTTCTCCTTTCATATTCTCTGAATGTGATGTCATTTTTCAGTATTACTTGGAGAGCTAACCCCTTTTATATTACTGGTGAGAGTAGAAACAGAACTGAATATGTTGCAGAGGTTGGGGTAACCTTGCAGAAATGCTCATTAAGCTCAGTTCAGGTAGTTTGACTGCTGCAAGTCACTAAAGGGATTTAGGATTAGCCAGTGAATAAAACAAGCTGTAAACTACAAAAACAAAGTGATGGAGGAAAAATAGGTGCAGTCTTCTCGCCTTCCACTTGCATCCTTTTTTTTATTATTGTTGCTATGATTGTATTGTAGTTAAATATCAGAATAAGTAGGATTTCAAACACAAAAGAAATCATAATCATATTCATTTTGTGATACATTGTATGAAATAAATACCAGTGCTTCTTTTCAATGCTCTCTAAAGAAGTAGAGTTCTGAGGAATGTTTTTCAACCACTGTATTTTTGAAACCCATAATAAAACCATACTAAAATTTCACTTAATGTGTAAAGGAAATGTGATGGACTGCATGTTATCTTGAGAGCTTGAGAGGAATGACAGAGAAATTCCAGCATCAGTGTCTGTTTAATTTTAGACATGAGAGCGACCCTGATTCTTCATATGAGAACATGATACTCAGAAGTCTCCCCTGAGTGGCTCATCATGACTCCTATAAATTGTATATAAAGGGATTCATGTATTGAGCAGAGCTGGGTGACTTGAATCAAATCTGAGCACTCCCTTTTATTTAGCATGCAGTTCTTTGAGAATTATCTGTTTTGTGATTTCTCTGATGATTTCAAAGTCCTATATTTTAATTCACATGTGAGGACTACTTTCCCCTTAGCATCCACTTACTCTGCATTGTGAAAGTTAGCCTGGACTCTTTCTGGTCCCTGTAAGGTTTCCACTATACTGTCACATCAGAGATGATGGATAAGATGGAGTGGATAGACTTCTACTAATTTGTGTTTGTTTTGCACAATTCTCCCATATCAGAGCAGTAACTAATGTTTTATGATTAAACTGAGCTGATGGGTTTGTGATTAATATGATTCTGTCAAAAAGTAAGTTTCTGTAATTATTTTTGATCCTACCTATAAATGTAGATATTTATATTTGCTTTAGTGTATAATTTTTAGATGTATGTGTTCCAGAGGCAAGATACAATTGTAAACTAATTCTGTAGATCAGCTGTTTACTCAACAGGAAATCTGATTGCTATCTGCATAACCAATTCTATTATGTCAGTGAGCAATGGATTTGAGATTTTCAAAGTTTTGACTCCAAAGTACAGCGATTTTGGCACTTTCTACTGCAAAGACAAGTTTTCATTTGGTCTTAGCTCAAAAATAGCAAGCCATTTAAAATTTTAGCTGAAAAAACAAATAAACAAACAAACAAACAAAAAGGCAAGGGAGGTGGTCCAGTAGAGCACTGTTGGCGTGCTTGTGCTGATGAACTGTGATGTGATATTTGTGAGCAGTTTGTAAAATACCTTGCTTACACAGATCTGATTTTGTACCCTCCCACTAATGAAAGCCAGCACAGTGTTGTCTTTTGTCCTCTTCCCTTGAAGTCAGCAGCCCCCTTTTACCAAGCCTCAAAGTAGGTGCCCACTGGATGTGCGGCCAGGAGGGAAAGCACGTGTCTGTGCAGCTTGGGGAGAGGAACGCTCTCCAGTTCCAGCTGGACGATGCAGCCGTGGCAGGACATGCTGTACATTCCTTTCACTGTGAAAACATTGCTGGTTGTTTAGACATGACATATACTATATAGACAGAGAAGTGTGTGTTTGTAGGGGCTGGGAAGAAAGGGAATGCAAAGAAAAATATGTACAGGGTGGATCCTTTTTTGTTTGCTAGAGATATTTTCATTGGCTGGACTGGATTCCCAGGCCCTGAAGTTGAATGTTCATTAGCATTTTCTCAAAGGTCAGCTAATTATTCATGGCATTATTGCTGAGTTATTACCCCATCCCCATATGAAGCAGGTAGAGTGCAATACAGTGAGAAATTACTATTTCTTAGTACTTCGTGATTCTATGTTGGAATGATGTGAACACAAGTGTAAATTTTATTTATTTAGTAAAATATTTCTTTTGTTTACTTGGGCTCTAAATAGGAAAATTTTCTAGATAGGAAAATTTTCTAGTTGAAATATGTTTTATGCTGGAGAGTAATTACTGTGTGAAGGAGAAAAAAAAAAAAAAAAAAAAAAAAAAAAGAAGCCATAACCCACAAAATTGAGAGTAAGATACTGTATTTACGAATTTGAAGCAGAAGCACTGTGCAGTGCCTGGGATGGTGTGAGGGGAGGACGTAGAAGATATTCTGTAAAGATACCATGAAGCAAGAGTACAGTGTACTGACTTATTTTTTTTGTAACACAGAGATGAAGAATTTTAGAAGAAACAAGATGCGAAGTAATTTTAATTTTATTTTATCTTCTCCAGTCATCTCAACTAGAACTCCACCTTCACCTTCACCATTGCCATTTCCAGCACAAGCTATTCTCCCTCCTGCCCCGTCTAGCTACTTCTCTCATCCAACGATCAGATATCCTCCCCACCTGAATCCTCAGGATACTCTGAAGAATTATGTACCTTCTTACGACCCGTCCAGTCCACAGACTAGCCAGGTACTGTAAAACAACGTGAACTCTCCAAAAGAAATCCTTTGTGGAATGTATATCTTTCAGGGCGTTTAGACCAATATATCACTATTTCTGGTCTCAGAGCAAGCTGAGAGATAGAGCACTTTTCCTATTCAACATGGTTGAATAAAGGGAGTGGGATATTCATATCTACTCACTGTTGCTCTGTCATGCACACGAAAAATATTTGCACTGACTGACCTGGCAGCCAGTCCCAGTCCTGCACCCCTCCTGCAGGCTGGGCACCTCTGTGGCCAGAGAGCAGAGAGTTGTCCCCACTGGCTTGAGTGCCAGGGTGGATGTGAAGCTCCTGCTGCAGGATAGTGTGCTGCATGTGCTGATATGTACATGCACATGTATGCACACACACAGACATACAGGTATATTTACAGACTCGCAATTAAAATAAACTCTGTCAAGGTAATGTAATGTTTCACAGACATTGCACAAATACAACATTATCATAGTGAGCACAGCACAGACCCCTGGAGTTGATTTTCCTTCCTTCTGTAGAGAACATGCGGTAACAGATGAGTTCCTGGCTGCTACACTGACTGAGGCTTGTCTCTGATATGGGAAATTAGTGTGGTATTCATTAGAGAAGTAATTTGTAAAGGACTGTGTGCAAAACTACTTTCCATGATAATATCAGCACCTAGCATTAACTTGCGATCTGTACGATGGAATAAACTGCAGCTGAGCCTTGGTCTGTCAATCCTTGGAGTATTTCCAGTGTCAGTGTAATGTGATCTTTGCTGGTTGGGCAGGTATCTGTTTTTGATGTCGCGTCTGAAATGCTCCTGTGGAGTCCTGTAGCTTGTGCTCTAGCATGTTTTTGGAAGAGCCTTGGGAATGCAAGCTGAAGTGATAGCAGTCAGATTTTCCTGCTCCTAAGAATTAGGTTCCTTTGGAAGAGCTGTTTTATCAGGGTTGAGGGGATTATGACGATAGCGATTTATATGTATTTTTTTCCCCACAAGTAATGACAGGCCTTTTCAGTAAGAGTTTCAGGCACAAGAGCAGTAGAACTTGAGATTGAATCAAACTTTCTATGTTGAATAAGTGATTGGGACCCTCTGAGCTGTTCGGAAGGTCATTGTGGCTATTGTCCCCACAAGCAAATGCTACAGTTCAGCCGCATGACTTTCTATGCATTTTTTTTTTTTTTTAAAAGGTGGGGCTCCATAAAATAAAAAATTACTTTGAAGGGAGAGTCCTAACAATGTGACTTTTGCTGGTTACAATATTAATGCAAATTAAACCAAAAAGTGAAAATCAACTACATCAGCTTTAGAACACAAATTGCTATTTGTGGATGAATTCAAAGTCTTTCAGTCCCATATAGCATTTTTGCTGAGACTCAGCTGGGAACATTGCACGCAGGACCTGATTTTAATTTGTGTAAAATTTCCATGAATAACAAAGTCTAATTAAGACATCCATTAAAAGTCCTTAACGTTAATTCAGTGTGGAAAATCTTAGAGTTCTACTGGACTTTTTTTTTAACTGATGTCTTAATTAGGCACTATTAAGGGAAAAATTATGCAAATTAAAATCAGGCCCTTAGTGTTCTGTATTTCTTTAATTATTCAGTGTTTCTTTTACTTAGATTTTTATTTCTTATATATATTAAAAGAGCAGATTAGGTGATAATCTCACTGGATTGTTCAGTGTTCTGGTTTGGATCATTATGGAAAAAAATACAAAAAAAAATCTAAATGAAGTATCTGACTTTCTTTCAGACAAGTGTGTCATCTTTTGTTTTTAATATTGGGGAATGTATTCACTGAGTAGAAAAAGCACTTTCAAGTCTTTGCTCAAGAAAAGCCTTACTCTCTTCCCTTATTTTCCCTTAAAAGATTTGTCTGTAAACCTTAAAAGACAAAATTTTACTCTCCTGACCATTTCACAGTAGTAGTGAACTGAGAACATTTCCTACTCTTGTGTTGTAGTACCATAGGGAATACCAGGACAAACTGGCTTCAATTTACTACTTTTGCCACCTTTCATAACCTTTATATTTGGCTAGTGTTTTTCATTTCATTTGATGTTTGATATAGTTCTTGAGAAGAAGGGCCAGGGTTAAACAACACCAACTATGGGATTCCAAGCATCTGCACCAGCTATTCTCTGCAATTTGTTGTCATTAATCACTATTATTAATGGAATCTCTTTTAAATTTAATTCTTGAAAGTTCACCTCTGAGAAATGCCTTATATTAGAGGATTTGCATACACAGTCAAAATATCTCCAAACAGAGCCGTTAAAGGATGGCTGTACAAAACAGTAAATAATGAATATATTTTTTTTTTTTTTTTGCTTAGGAAAAGAAGCAGCTGTCTGTGAAGTTTCAGTGACAAAAGAGAATTGTTCTGATACAATGGCATGCTTTGAGCCAAACCAGTTTTTCTTTTTCTAAATAAAACATGAATTTTTATTCAAAAAAATTTAATTATTGTAAAATGCAAAACTGCATCTGTAGAAATACCACATCAAATTTAATTATACTTTCCCACCTCAAAACATATTCATTTGGATTTCAAAAGGAGAACTATGATGATAGTTTTAATTTCAGCTTTAGAAATAGAAAGAATGGATACTCTGACAGCATTTACCTAAAATGAACTGTTCCTCCCCAACATCTTTCAGTAATACACTAATTTAGATTGTTACGACAAGCAACTGAGATGCCTTGTACTCCCCACAGCAATTTCAGGATTAATTACATTACTACTGCAGTGATTATAATGAGACAGTCATCCTATTCAATGGAATACTTTAAGTAAAATTAGTTTAAAGCTATAGAACTCCCATAGGTTTCCACAGGGGGAAACAGTGGGCAATTTTCTTGACATAATGTTAAATACTCCAAATTGTGATGAACAGTCAGGAAGTTCAGATAG
Source organism: Nettapus auritus (assembly GCA_011076525.1). NCBI lineage: Eukaryota > Metazoa > Chordata > Aves > Anseriformes > Anatidae > Nettapus > Nettapus auritus. The sequence continues at coordinate 32,868,851 of CM021797.1, read as the reverse complement.
GCCCTTTGGCTACAGTGAAAAAAGATGCACAATGGATGATCCTAAACAAAAGATCCGTGGCTGTTTCATGAGTATCTGTTTATTATCCCCCGTTCAATCTGGAGAATAAATAAACAAATTTATTGAACAGAAATGGATCTTATCATTTATAGAGCTAGACTTGCCTCCAACCAGGAATCTGAAAAGTTCCTGAGATTTTGAGAATTGCTGTACTTTCCATTAATTAATTCTGCTGAGACATTTTTATTGTATTTATTTTAACATTTTTCATCTTAACTTAGCATGTTACTTGATGAGATTTTTTGTGTGAGTACATATCCGTATCATGATGGTGTGCCGGTCTCTCTAGTTAAATTGATATTGGTTACTCATTGTATGTTTAATCAAAAACTAGTCATTTGGTATGTGTTTAATCCACCTACATTATTAATCCATCTGAAGTATACTGTGGTCATCAAAACTACCCCAAATTTTGAACATGTATTTCCTTTTTTGAATGATTGTAGCTGGATGCTTGAATTTTTTATATGACTTGGAAAAATTTACCTTGTTTGTGTGTGTATGTATTCATGTACATGCACACATACAGATTTGCACACACTTAAAATGCGTTACTACTTGAGAGTGTATGAAACAATACATAATATCAAGATCAGACTTCCAACCAGGCTGAACAAATCACCAAGCGCAACAAAAATTATGTGGCTGAAGACAAATCCAACAACTCCAAACTTAATGCACTATCAAGTTAAAGGGAATTGTTTCCTGATTATGGTGTGGCGAATCAGAGAAGGGTCAGCAAGTATAATGAAGGAAATGATGGTAAAGCAATCAGCTAAGGTGAATCATACTGAAGTCTGTCCTGCCATCAGTGAGATTTTTTTTTTTTTTTCTGACTGAGCCAGGCAAACAGAAGTGGAAACTCTTGCAAACCTTTTGAGTTTGGATTATGAAGGGCACAGTTTACAGGTCAATTTAAATCAGATTCTGTGTATTGTTGATGAAATATGCAGATCCCAGTAGCATGGTAAAACTGCTTCCAGTCTGGGGGGAATGAACTATGAGACCATTTCTTCTCTTAACAATAAATGCCTTGTTATATACTAAGGTTCAAGTGAGCGACTGTCCATATATTGACTAAAATTCCTAGGTAATTAAAACATACTTTGGTGCAATGTGGGCTGGTTTGCAGCTTTATCTTTTAACAGTTTTATCTTTGTCTGAAGACAGAAATATCTGAACTGCTAGCGAAGAGCTGCTTCTGGAAGGTGGTGAGGCCACTTGTTTTCCTCTCATAATCGATTGGGATATTCATTTTTTTTGATTGTTTTTCAAAGATAGACACACTTTTAAGGAATTCCAGGAAGACGCTTTTTCATTCTTCAGCACAGTAACTGTAGTCATCTGGCAATGAGGACGGAATCTCGTGAGAGTCTGTTTGGGTTGGGCAAAGGGTTTCCAATTGATTTGTAGAGAATACTAGCAGAGTAAGCCAGCACAAGTGATATTTATGCATGTGGTTTCTTTGGTACAGGTAGCAGCTTTCCTTACTGACATTTAATAGTTTCAGCTTCTTATGTGAGTCCTTCCTTCTAATTTTTAAGTAATTTCTGGAAATGAAATAATGCGATGTGCTTTTCTTAATTGTAACCTGGAGGTGGATAGAGAGTACTAGTTTAGGTCCAAAACTGACAAGGGATGTAAAAATGTAATTGCAATTGTAAATGATTACTTTGTATTTATTTTGCACATTTAGTTTATTAAATGTAGAGTTATAAGTCTGTGGATTATATGAAATACCATTAAGTCCAAAGATATCTTTTGAACATATATCTGGGAAGAAATTTGCTTTCCCATGCTTGTGTAACATGAACTTGCCCTGTTAAGACAAATATCAAAGGAAAACTAAGTATTTCCTATTGCTTTATATGGCAACAAATAATCCAGATTTCATGAGGTCACAGGTACAACTGTTGTTCGGGGTAGAGGACTCTTCACCTAGAATGTCTTTTGATAACCATGTCTGAATGCTGGCTGAGGAAGTTCTGCAGCTGCTCTCAGTTTCAGCTGCACTGTATCAAGTGGAAAGTGTTTTCTCAAATGGATGAGATTCAGAACTTTATAGATCAAAGTCAACACCATGATTGCTTTCAGAAGATAGTACAGAAATGATGTTGTCAGCCAAGAACTGGCAATAACATGTTTTTTTTTCTGAAGCTAATTCCTCCAAGCAGACAGGTAGCTGCGTGTCACACCACCTGAAGCTTTTGTGTGGGATCTCCCAGTGAGGTCTGTGTAGGATGTGTTGCAGCAATCAGTTATTGAGGTTGCAAGGATATGGAAACTTCACTGAGATACATCCTTAAGAAAAGTTGTGAGGGGAACATAAAAGGGCAAAATATGTTTCTGTTGTGACCATACTGTCCAATAGCAGGGAAAGAAGAGGGGAAAAGAAAAAAAAAAAAAATCTACATAGCCTTGCTTCTTGTTAAACAAGTACATTATGGAACCTGTGAGTATCAATATGAGGAGAAACTTCCCTATAGTATCTTCTACAGTCTCAATAGTAGCGATCTATTAATAGCAAAATTTCATGTTATGCAGATTATCAAAGACACTGTTGTAGTACTTAGATAGGTAATATCTTGGGGATATGTCTTGCACACATTTGTTGAAACTGTCTTCTGTACCATTGAGCTATCTCCCATGCAAGATATTGGATGGGTACAGGTGGCATAATATTGGGGTGTCCTATGCAAAACCTCAAGTTTTGTAAAAGTCTTCCACTTTCTTTTTCTTGTAGATTTTCTGAAACATCCATAACCCCCTGTAGATATCACAGACCACAATAGCATGGGCTTTTGACAGAATTTATCAGTTATGAATTCCAGGTTCATAGATGTGGCCAGTAGATAACTTTTAAAACAAAATATTTTGTATATAAGCAGGGGAGCAAAATATGTAGAACAGCTTCTTACAGTTTCATCAACAAAATGAATTCAATCAGTGGTCTCAAAACTACTCTACGATAGGATTTTGGAGTGATATTCATCACGACTGTACATATAATTGAAAACCTACAGTATAAAGGTACTGGTACTTGGGAAAATATGTGAACAACAGTCTGAGAGGAAGTTGACTGACTACTGATTATTAATCTGTTAATAAAACCCTAGCAGTGAAAACAGCTACACTAAATCCTGATTTTAAGAATGCCCATATTCACATCTGTTAAAAATTTCTGTTCAGACTTCAGACCTAAATATTAACTGAAATTATGTGTAGTATAGACAATCAGATATTAGCTGCCTGATTATTCTACAGTTATACTATATTTATGACAGTGAATGTAACCTGTGGCTCTGGGCACATAAATGGGTTAATCTGTGTAATTCAAGATACTATGATATTAAAAATCTGGAAAATATAACACATCTAAAAATCAAATTAGCCTCTAGTCCAACAATAAAAATACATTTACCTGCATAAACTGGGGCTACATTGCCATTGTAGTTGCCTCTTCTCATTTTCAACTGCACAGCTTGTTTATCTAGCACAGCTTTCTTCCTGCAATTTGTTTAAGGTTTATGCCTCAGGCATAATAGTTCTGTTTGTGAATCCATTATACAGATATACTGATGCCCCAGTTGATGTTAACAGTTGATTTTTCACCTGTAATGCATTAGTGTGAAGAATCTCTTCAAAGAAAATTAGACCTAGAACTTGTATTAAACGAGGACAAAATTATTTTATGTTAAATGATGTGCTCTAAATATTTGAACTTGTAATTTAAGTGGATACTGTTCAAATAGGTGTGTAGTTTCTATGCTAAAATACCTTTTGACAGAACTGCAAAAGTTAAAATGGGAACAGGTCACAGAATTGTTTCTAGCTCCCAGTTTTTAATAAAATTATGAATTACGAACTTAAGAAGGCTGTTTCAGCACAAAGAGTCTCCCATTTTTTTAACAAAAGCTTAAAGTGGGACAGAGGACTTGAGATGTCCAGGAAAACTGGTCTTCTTGAGCTATCCACCATCAATTTCCATGCTCCACTATCTAGACTTTTATTTTAAAAGCTTTTAGTTTTGTGTTTGCAAAGATAACTACATATGTGTGAGCTGAGTATAAATCAATGCAGTGTCAGTGTGAGCCTGAAGACAGGCCTAAACAATAACTCTGAGACTATTAAATTATCTGTTTATTTAAGATTATTTCATGATCTTACGCTGCAAACTAATTACAATAACTTAAACATCAGTACTTATAACTGCTTGACTGTTGCTCACTGCAAGCAAGAAAGACAAATATGAATATTCAAGAAGGTTTATTAGGAGTAACAGAATTTGAGAGAGTACAAGGCTTTTTCATACATTCTGTTTTCAGATATAACACACCTAGGAAAAACACTGAAGTTATAAGAAAATTTCATATATGCCATTTCTTAGGTCAAGCTGTGGTAGATGGAAAAGCCCTGTTCACACCTGAATAACAGCTGACCAGTTTTTTGAAGAAAAACTATATATAGTCCTGGAGTCCTATATACCTATAGTCCTGATAGGTATTCACTTACCTACAGCTGAGTTTAGTTTAATGTTTAAATACAGGAAGCATTTGGTTATGAAAGGGAAGTTAGACATGGTGCACTAAGCTCTGTCACCTATCCCTTCCTGTCTTACCTTGCTTGTCAAGCAGTAACACATGAACAGTTACTGCAATATGCAGTACTTGACTTGCAAAATTTCAAATCAGATGTTTCGATAAAAATGTGAAAGCAGAGGGTAAGTACTTAAAAAAGGAAAGGAAAAGATGTCAGAGACTACAAAAATAAAAATAGAATAAATGATAAAGTGCAGACAGAAGGTACTTGGGGAAATGTGACAATATGTAATAAGATTGTTAAGAGGCAAATAAGTTATAATTCTATTTTAAATCTAATGTACAGTCAGACTTTGAAATGTTAGCACCATAAGGAGTAAACTTATTAACGTAACAAGTTTTCCTTTTTCTTTGGAGGTTTGTTTGATTTTTCTGTTTAGAAATTACAAAACCTGGTTTCCCTGTATTATATCTTTACTCAGTTTTGCATTTAGCACAGATATGGAACAATAGCTACCATTTAAGAACATAATTAAAAAGAAAGAAAGAAAGAAAGAAAGAAAGAAAGAAAGAAAGAAAGAAAGAAAGAAAGAAAGAAAGAAAGAAAGAAAGAAGGAAAGAAAGAAAGAAAGAAAAAAAGAAAGAAAGAAAGAAAAAAGTAATAGAAATGTAGTTACTTGGGGTGTCACAAACCGTATCCACTAAAATTGGTAGAAAATTCCTCATAGATTTCAGAAAGGACAGGATTTCACCCTCACTTTTGATGAAGTGGGGAGATGTACTGCACTGTTGTTTTGTAGGGAAAATATGGTTTACATGAGAATGGATTTTAAATATATTCTGTCTTTTTCTTGTAATTCAGCAAGGAAAGGGTTTGCTGTTTTGGACCATATATGCAAGGACTAAGCTAGAGTCCATGTGAGCCATTGCATTCCTATTGTCTGGGATCACTAGGGAACAGTAGAAGGTGATACATTGCTGTAAATTGTCCTGGATTCCAGCTGTGTCCATTTAATTAATTTGAGTCTGGCTTTGGAGACAGAGCTGCTTTTGGAAGCTGATGACACTGGCTGTTTTAATCCATAAATTCCTTGGAATATACTTTCTTAGTTTCTAATGAAAGCTTATCATTTTAGTAAGGGAATTGCAGTTGTTTCTGGGGGTATGCTAGCATACCACATGAACTAAGTAGCTCTTCTGTCACAGGACTGTGACTCTGCCTGGGAGCCACCAGATGCAACTGAGACCTCCAGACTGCATAGATGGCTTGGCTGCCTGGGAGGAGAGGGGGAACCTGCTACGGCAGGCTTCCCAGAAACATACCAAAGGTCTAGTCCAAAGCAGAGCAAATTGTGTAACTCTTAGAGATTTTCTGAATTTGTCAGTTAAAATTTTCACTGTCTTCTAAGGCAAGCAAAGACAGAATTCTGGCTAATAAGAGCCTTAGTTTTAGGGGTGTCATGTGTTTAAAATAGAGCCCATAAGATAAAAATCCTGCTATGATGGATCTCAAAGAAATAAACATATTGGTGCTTACTTAATGTTTGAGTTTTTGCTGTAATACAAAGTTTTAATTTGTAGCAGATGCTGAGAAAATTTGTAGAGCATGCTATTCTCTAGAAGTTCCCTTTCATATATTCTGGCACATCTCATTTTCATTTCAAATGTATATAGTAAAAGAAATATATCTAAGTATTAAGTTTCACTCAGTGAATAAAACTCTTGATAACATACCAGTTATCTAGAAATTTAAAATGTGAAATTATTGATATTCCTTTGAATCGGTGCTGCTTTCTTATTTTGAAACTACTTTGACAGCTTACTCTCATTCACCCACCCATTATGAAACCCCTAGTAATAACTTTACAATTTAAGCAATTAGGAACATTAATGAAAAGTGGTAAATACCATCTAATTCATATATTTACATGATCTTGGAACTGCATGGCTCCTTTGAGCCACCTCATAGTTGTGTTTCAGAGGTGATTTTTTCATTTTGTAGTAGTAGAATTAGATTAATCTGGGAGTAGTTTGTTTCTCATTCATACACAGTTTTGATATTATTTTTCATTTATTATTATTATTCATAAATCATTGTAATTTTATAGGGGGAATTAATCCGCTAATCACTCAATGTTCCTGTGAATATAGGATTGGTCTTTTGTGCTTATACTTTCCAGCGTTTTCTTCTACTTTAATTTTAAATGTTCTAAAGAATGAGGCTCTGTCTCCTCTGGGGCCATTTGCAAAGTCTAATAGATCATACTGCCAGGAAGTTTTTCCTGTTACTCATTTTAAATTTCCTCCTTCTCCCTTTCATTCCATTACCCCAGTTTATACTTCCTGTTCTTTCCAAATAATTCCTTCCTCTTCTGTGTGTTTATACTTTATGCATGCTTGCAGTAATCATCTCGGCCCACAGTTATTTCATTAATATAGCCATGCTGACCTCTTTTAACATTTCATTGAATCAGTTGAATCAAATTCTTTATCAGTCCATTTCTTTTCTAAGTTATCTCAGATTTGACAATATCCTTCTGATAATAAGATTCCCAGTAATTTTCATTTTATTTGCCTGTATTTAAAAAAACTATGATTCACAGAGCACACCGTTTAAAACAAAAGTTTCCAGGGACGATTGAAAATACTAGATTACTTGCTGATTTTTGCTGCAAGTTATTTAACATTGGAGTACTTACTGTACTGCAGGATGTCTAAGGCATGTTCAAACATTGTATAAATATATATGTTTAGCAGTGAACATTGCCAAATTCAGATGTGCATATATGCAGAAGGTAAAATATTACCCTGATGACCTGTACCATGAAGTCACATGCAGACCTCCTCTTGTACATACTGTGAATTGATCTCTGAAAGAGGCGGCTTTGTTTACTACAATCTCAACTTGCAAAGTTTCCATTGTGAAACACTTCCGTGTAGGATGCTTTTTGGTAGGTGGCTTTTGGCAGAGGTTATGATGTATGCAGTACAGTGAGTTGTATCCTAACCCTCTCCCCTACTCTCAAAAGTGAATTATTAGTTAGCCTTCCAGTATGTGTAATCTCTGTGGACAACTGTGGTCAAGTCTTGGTTACACTCCAAGCCAGAGTGGTATGGCACGTGAAAATAGAGGTTTTGCATCATTCACTTGCTCTTAATAGTTACTACATCATGGCCTATGCCTGGTCAATTTAATCCTATTGTCATGGGACTTAGTATGGTTCACAGCCACTGTATGAACAGCAACTATATTTTGAAACGGTCTGATATATGCTGCATCCAGAGAGAAAGAAAGCTTACCAAAAGGTACTGCTTTTATATACATAATACATATCTGAGGAGGGCTCTGCTGCATAATGAAAAGATCTCATAGCAGTACATAGATTTGTTAAAAGAGCACATTCCAGCAAATAGGTACTACAGTGATGGACATTCTGAAAAACCATAAGATAGGTGGGTAGGTTCCTTAAACACAATATGTTTGTTTCACAAGGAATTCTTTTGGTTTTGTTTTGTAGCCTAACAGCAGTGGTCAAGTAGTAGGGAAAGTGCCTGGTCATTTTACTCCAGTTTTGGCACCCTCTCCCCATCACAGTGCGGTGCGACCTGTGACCCTGACCATGACAGATACTAAACCCATCACTACATCCACTGAAGGTGAGGCATCTTCACCTACAGCAACCAGTAAGTATTTCTCTAGGAAACAAAAAATGTCCATCGAAGATTCAATATACCAAATTGAGGCCAGAAAAAGGTGCCTTTTCCTACTATTTGACCAAGTGGATGCTCATCATTTGCATGGAGAGCAAATATGTGATGCGACTGCAAGCTTTTCCTCTTCAAATTTTAACTGATGTATCATGTTACATGAACTATTACTTGTGACATGACAACCAAAATGAAAGGGAAAAGTCTGCGTATTTGACCACTATTCAAGAGAAAGAAAACATGATCTTTCATCTAAGGTGGACGTTGTAAAGACATTGAGAAGCACACGAGACAGAAAGGTATTACAATGACCCACAGATGGAATTCCAAACAGAGATTTGATAATTTGCTCCTCAATGAGCTTTCCTACAGAAATCAAGCCTTATTTCAATGCATACTGAATCCAAGCTATGACAATTGCATGCTGATATAGGTTGTGTCATTTTTAGCAAAATAAATGATGTGGCAAAAGAAAATAATAATTCCTTGTCATTTTTGCAGTGGATAGTATATTCAGTGTTCTTTTTTTAAATTAAAATAATTTAAAAAAATCTTTAAAGTTTTAAGCTCTGTTACTGTAAATTCAAGACCATATTATTTATCCTATTCTCATCAATGGAACTGCAATTTTGGAAATAAGAACAAATATATAACTAGGCATAGGGTAACTTTTTCTCTTTTAATTATTCATCTTATGCTCAATGATGCATCAGGTTGTCTTTTCATGATCTTCTCCATATCTGTTGTCTTTGAACTTTTATTTGGACTGGAGATGTGTTGCCAGTATTTATCAGATGTGAAGATTTTTAGGAGACACTTTGGTAGAAAAGGATCATATGATTTGGAAGAAAAGTTACTATTCATTAATCGTATGAATGTCCTTAGCATCCATTGCATTTAAATAACTCGCTTTAGAAGCATTTAGTGTTTGAACTGCAAAACTAGTTCCTGACTTTTGGATTGCCATTAACAGATACCATAAACATTTTTTATTTTTCAGTATATATACTACTTTGAACCATCTGATTAAAATAGGAAGCAGAGATGAGACTCTAATGCATATGAGTGTTCAAGATTTAAAGTTAAACTGGTTATGTGTTTATTATAAAAGGATAGAAGTAACATCAACAAATTACTGCTTAATTATAAATTTATAATTATATAGATAGTTTTGTTGAAGTGTTTTATCTATTCTTTTAGTATAGCAGAAAATTTGTTAAAGGGTTAAGTGGTACAGTGTATCTGTACCCTGTCTGGTGGCATATGGTGCAGTTCTTGTACTTCTCGAGAAGAGTTAGTTTTAGCAGCAAACCTAAAGCAGTTTAGAAGCTGTTGCTCTAAATTTTTATTCTAGAATAGGTGAGAAAACCAGGTTAATGCATAGTTTCAAGTATTCATGATTTCATCCTTTCTCCTGTTTAACATGATTGTGCCTGACCCAAATACTTGCCTCAGATGAGGTCTCCAATACAAATGGTAAAAAGAACAAATACTGTGTCAGGTCTGCATTGGGATGCTGGCTGGTAATCTGACCATATTAATGATTATTACAGGAAAGCAAAGCTAATCTGTTCATTAATTCTTGTCCCACTAGTAATGGGAAAATTTGGACTATATTTTCAAATGAAGTTGTCATTCAGTTTCTTTTGAATTTTATTGGAACTTAGGCACTCAAATTACCCTGTGAACCTTAGAAAATCTGTGCTTCAGTATTTCAAATAATACTTCCATGTTATATTTGAATCTTCATGCTTCCACAGCAAGTTTTTGCCTAAAGATCCAATGTCTGTCATTAGAGCATGTAAATAATAATAATAATAAGAAAAAACTGTGTAGAATTTTAAATAGAATGTGCCAATTCTGCACAAAATGTCATATAAATGCTACATGTTCAGCGTGCTATGCTTCTGAGAACAGTGCAGTTGTGCACCTACCTTGTAAAACCTTTTAAAACTGGATTGATGACTGGAAGGGGAAAGTTCTCTTGGCTTGCTGATGAAGAAAATTGCAAAAATGAGGGATTTTTACTCTACTAATACATAAATTATATATGAAACTATACTGATAGTATTATCAATCTTAATATACCCGCCACAGAGAGTGTTAATATGCTAAATTGTTTTAAGGCATAATTTTACTTTTATTTGCAAGAACTTATTGATTGATTCAAAACATATATGAAACATACGCTTGGCCAAGAAGTTACCATTATTATTCAGTATGATGATACTAAAATGACAAATGATTAGCACTGCTTTTCGTTCTGAAATGTAACAGCAGAATTATTTTGAAAGAGAATAGCAAATTTTGATATTTGGGAAGCCCTGTGGCTTCCACCATAAATTCTTTCTACTATGTGATTCATTTTTTTAATGGTAGTTTTTCAATAAAGCCTGTTTTACTACAGAAAGGCTGTACCATTGTTATTTTTAAACAGATTTAATTTGCTTATATATGCAATATGACTGTAATATTAATGGCAATATTTAGTAACTCTTCTCATCTAGGTCCTCACTGGTTTGTCTGTTCAGTTTTATTAGTTATGCTTTGTCTACTAGCAAGTTTCCAAGCTATGATGCTGCAAGTTGCAGAGAGGACATCTCCACACCAGAGTGGAGTAAAATCACATAACCCGTTTCATAAGTGCCACCAAAAGCCATGAGAAGGTAGTGGCTGTCAGGGATTACCAACAGAAACCAGACAGGAATGTGACCTACAGATGAAGGATCCATATTGCGTAACTAATCCCAGTATCACCTACATCCTCTCACACTTCAGAATTGGATTTCTTTAAGTTTCTGTAGCAGAGAAGCAAGAGACTTCCTTAAATTGTCCCCCTCCTGCAAAAATATTGTTTACTGATGCATAAAGGAGTTGAATATGTAGTATTATCTTGCACAGTAAAAGTTAGCTCTCACTCATGAAAATACTGATCACATTGCATCCTTTCTCCAAAGGACTCTAAAGAATAACGTCATGCTAAACAAGTAGCTGAACTTCTAACTCCATTTTTAATTGTTCTCTTTCAATTTTGTGTTGGGCATTCACAACAAGACTGTATGGACTAATATTTCCCTATTCTTTTTCTCACAACGTAGTAATCCCAATGATTTAATTTCTGCCTTAGTTGGTTGTAATGCAAATGGGAATCAGGCTTGTAATTCTTTCAGAGACATACTTCATTTAATTATTTATATACATATATATATGTGTTAAGCAGAAAAACTTTTATATAACGTGACTGAACACTGTGATTTATACATGCAGTTTCCATTGATGTTTATAGGAATTGGCATGTGCCTTTCTGACTTTGGTCCAACTTTTCTTTTGCATTCTATTAAAGCTTAAATTAAGAAAAAACAGACACATCCTATATATTGCATAATCATAACTCTGGATCTCTCATATTTGTACTGTACCTGCACAGGGTAATAGTTATGATAGGTTGGTATTTTTATCAATCTGTTCTGTTCTTCCTTAATCAGCCTACACAGCCTCAGGCACATCCCAAGCCAATCGATATGTGGGACTAAGCCCAAGAGACCCATCCTTCCTACACCAGCAACAGGTGGGCAAGTTTCACATAGGTGTAACAATACAGAGAAGCTTTATATATTATCTTTCTACATGCTGCCACTGTTATTTTGGATTAGAATGAGATCTTAAAGGTTTTAGTATTTGTAATCTGAAGATACAGTTTACTCAAACCAAAACTGAATCATTTAAGAAACATGAATTTAGCATATACTTTATTTCTTGGATTTGTGACATCTTAAGGAACTTTTCATCATATTTATTCAAATTGCTTCATTTTTCAAGAGCTCATACATGGAAACTTTAGTTGGATTTTAGGAGTAAGAATGAGGTCTATAAGGAAAAAATAATCATTTCAAAATAAATTAAAATTAAGCAAAATTTCTAAAGGGAAATGTCCAACTTAAAATTCTCAAGCTATATTTTTTGCAGATGTTTAGAAAAAAAAAATCTGTATTTTATTTCTAGGAAATTAGTTATAAAACCAAGTTCTCAGTGCAACACATCACCATTTATATTGTAATAGGCATACTGCTGATCAGCAGTCTGCTGATCTCAAACATGATAAAAACATATTTCTAGTTTCTTACATCATTTATGTTTCAAGTAACATTTTAAATTTCACATCTCATTAATGCTATAAATTTAATGCAAATGAAGTGTTTACCCAAACTGTGAAAATATACAGCCGAGATTAATGATGGTTTACAAACAAATTATCTGTAGCCAATAGCAAGGCCATGCACATACAGAAATCCTACATTGCTAGTAACAGGAATATATTCAGGACCTTCAGAAATTTAACATATTTTATGATGTGTTTTTGTTTTGCTCCTAGATCTTAACAGTAGAGTAGTTTGAAATTAACAGCATGTAAGGAAAAAAATATGGCAGTTACAAAAAATATGGCAGTAACAAAAGGTCTGTTAAATAGTCCTTGGTATTTATTGTACTGTATATTTTTCTCAGTCTTGGGTTTCTGTCAACTGTTGGTACACATACCTGTTTCATTTCTGAGTAAAATCTACCTTTTCTGGGTTTGCCATGATATAGCTGATGTGTGCTTCATCTGGAACTCCCTATCCCTACCCACTCCCATGGCAAGGTGGCAGTATGGCCGTTTTAAAGGTTACCACATGCAGAGTTCAGAGAAAATCATAAAGATAATAGTTTATTCAAGATAGCTGACACATTGCTGACTTTTTTAACCACTGAGACCTAACTGGAAACATCTGTCTACATTTATGAAAATACCAAATGACAATTAGTGGTTTTGCCAGCCATTGATTTTTCAATAATTTTTCCGGTGTATTGTTGTTGTTTTTTTAGCCTCTCAAAGATTGTTGTATTATGAAATGTGTTATAATTACTATAACATGGCTCTTTTTGACAGATACGCAATATCACAAAATATAATTTACTGCATTTTGAAACATACCCAAGATCTCTCTTTTTAAGCAGTGCAGTGTAGTTTCTGGATTTTTTTTTTTTTTTTTCCATGTGATGTCTTAAACAGTATCCTTTGAAAATTCTTACATCCAGTTAATTTATGGATGTGAGAAAAAAAAAAAAATCACTACATGTGTATAGACAGTTTTTCCCCTTAAAAATTGCTACTACTTATACCCACTCTACCTTCTTCAAAGTTCATTGAAAGAGTTACAAACTTCTCACATGCCCAGAAGTTAGTAGAAGCACATTTAATTTTCTCTTGGCTGAGTTCATAACACATACATTATATAATGCTTATTTCATGCATCTCCTATATATTTTTGCCTTTTGTAGACTGAAATAAATTTGGAGATTTTAGCAGTGTCATAGGAACATAAAAGTAAGAGGGACCTCAAGGGCCATCACAGTCTTTGGTGTTTACATGCACCATGTCTTGTACTCCCTTTTATGGTGAAATGTGTGGCCAGATGGTGCAGGTGAAAGGGGAAAATAAATTAGGTCTTGCATACATTTCATAAACAGAAAAATTCTTCAATGCCACTGTGCTAATCCAGAGTTCTGCCTTCTGAAGTACATAGCTTCATACTCTTGTTTTATTAATTGAGACATATAGTAAATTGAAAAATATGTCATGTTTTCCTTTTTGTTGTGAATTTTTTATTATTTTCTAACTTATACAATGAATATATATGTAAGCTTGCCTGAGTGTGCTTTGTGTGTGTGTGAATTGTTACACAAGTAATATGTATAAAATTAGGGAACAGTGTTTTAAACCATCTGAAGGAACAGAATAATAACAAAGCTTTTTCAAGTGGATAAATACAATGTGTAAGTGCATATATATAAGTTTCTAATAAATTAGTCACCTTTACCCACTTAAATCCTAAAGAGATTTCAGAGGTGATGGTGCCATATATGTTTATTACCCAGAAAGTGAGGTAGAGCACTGAAATTGTCTAAACAACTTCAATAGAGTAAAGGTTATCCTTTGGTAAGTCAGAAATTAGATTGATTTACTATGTCCTTTCATTACTTTACAACAATTTAAGAGAGCACTCTTCTTGTGGCAGGTTTTAAATGCATTTGCTTTAAAGCAGCTCGTGATGAATGGAAAGGAAAATCAAGGGGTACATGAAATAATGACAATCAATCATTCTGTGTTAGCTGAGAGAAATTCTAAATTAGAAAGCCAATGGTTTTAGTTCCAGAGAGGTCCTTTAAACATTCACTGTACCCTGTAATGTACATTGACCCTTCAAGAATAAATATTGTCACTGCTACATTTTTTACTTCATTGGAGGAGTCTTTATGAAGATTTATTTTTTCTGGTTATTAGAAATATTGGCATATACTGTTGAATATGTTTCTGTTGTTTTTAAAGAGAACCAGGATATAGCCTACTTCAGGTACAGTAATCACAATAAATTAAAAAGTTACCTCTACAGTTTGTGACATGTACTTAACACAAAGTCTTTTGGCAAAGTGATAGTTTGCTAGAACTTCCAATAAACAATTTATAGCACAACCTACCTGGAATACTCACATTCACATGGGAAGCACTAAATAAAATTTTGAAAGACAATCCATAATTGCATCTATGGGAACAGTTTGGATACTGTGAAAAATATTCTGTTGCATGCATTACTTAGCATGCTGTGTCGATAGTTAGGAAGACAAGGCCCTAATGAGGAATTATAACAATGCAGACTGATTTCAGCTCTAATTGCTGATAGGTCTTCCTGCTACCTGACTTGAAATGCCAGGTATTTCTATACTCTGACATTAACAGTTACAAAACAAATCTCTTGCTTGAGTGGCAGCTAGAGAGTCACGTGTCTTAGCATTCTGTTGTAGAAAATCATGTCATGACAGCTCCCCAAAATGTCTATTATAAATCACTAATGACCACTTGGGTTGCTTTACTCAATTCAGCAACAGCTTCTGAATATTTTTAAGTGTTAATAATGCTACTGCAAGGAGGGAACTATAGGACGAGGAAAGGGAAGTGATAGGAACTAGTACCTGAGTGAGACCGTTTTACTTAATTCTGCTTTTGGTGGTTGGTGGGGTTATTTTATGAAGTTGAATATAGTGCCTGGTGCTCATTATCCATGCTGAAAATCATCTCAACTGAACTATGGATAAAAGAAATGTTAGATAATCTTCATAATGGTAGGGAGAACCTTCCTCACCCCCACCCTCCACCTCCCCACCCTTTTGCTCACAGTTTATCTATGCATCTACACTGAGGATCTATGGTTTCTGAGACTAAATTAGAGGAAGAAGCAACAAATTGCAGTAACTTCAACAAATTCAGCTTTCTACAAGTTGTATCTCCATTCTTATGGCTATACAGTTTTAATAGAACCATAGAATCAATTAGAACAATAGAATCCATTAGTTCAGTAACAAAATCTTAATGAGCACAATTCTCCAGGTTAGGACATTTCTATAGCCTGGTGTTACTCTTCTCATCTTTGTGAACTTATTAGGTTCTTGAAATTAAAGATGTTACATACAGATTGATATTGTTTCTGTCTCTGAAGTTAGGATGTTACTAGAAATAGAAGTCATGGATTTTACCAGTGAAAAAAATAATGAGAAGTTCAATGGATGGGTAGATAGACAGACATACAGACATTTGTATTTATTGGAAGTACAGATAAGTGCATTCACAAATAATAAGGATTTCTGAAATGTAGCTGTCAGGTTTTATTTCTTGACCATTTATTTAATTTTAATGAACTCTGCAGCCTGAGATAGGTGATTGTGCGTCTATTTTACATTGGGAAATATAGATAAGCAGGTTAGATATTAAGGTCTGTGAAGACAATGACCTCTAAAACATTACTGTCTGTCACAGTAATTACTGTCACAGTAGCTGTGATAGCTAATGCTGGCCCAATTGTCAAGGAACTAATAAACTCCTCAAGCCCATGCACTGGCATGGTTTCTGACAAAGCTTGAAGTTGCTGGGGGTGCTATATGTTATGCATGATTTTCACACAGCTTTGACATTTATGAGTGAAACATTTGCAATGTATGCAGTAATAAGAAACACTTCAGGTCTCTAAAAAGCTGTTTTCTACTACCAGAGTAACCTGCCTCTTTGGTAGGAAGTTGTTCTTACCAGATGCATCCTTTAGTTACTGAATCCCACAGTTCAAAATGGAATTCTGTTCGTACTATTATTCATCATGGAAGTTATAAACTCAAATGTCCACTGAAAATAGAGTATCTGTTTTTAAAATGTTTCGGGTGGATGTTGCTTTTGCTTTCAGCAGAAGGCTGAAAGAAGAACACAAGTGGACTCTTAAACAGAACTTCTCAGTAAAGCCAGGAAACAGGTTATCAACACTTAAGCTGTTCTTATTGTGTCCCTTATCATAATTGACAGTTTGACGTAAAACTTGGTCACATGACCACGAAGGAGGTATGTAAATGGATAAGAGGTCACTTTTCACATATGCTTGCTGAAAAGGAAACACATTTAAAGGAAGTTTCATTCAAAACAATGACAATATGCAAATGTTCCGTTTTATGTTAGCTGTTTCTTTTTCTTTTTTTTTTTTTTTTTTCTAACTAACAAAAAAAAAACTACAGCAGAGTTTCCAATTACACTTTCTACAATACTTATTTAATTTCACTAGTGATCACAGGACCTTGGAATGAACACTTTTCTTTGATGGGTCACCTTTTCAATAGCATACAAAGCCTGCTTAAATATTAACCCCTAAAATTATTCAGTCTGCTTAAAGTTTGAGCTGTTGACTATGGGATTATAATATACATAGGATTTGCATACTTAAAACTCTGCAGGATAGTTGTACTTGGAAGGTGCCCAATTAAACTGAAAAGGTGGTTATAGCGAAACCTGTCTCTTGGCTAGAGCTTCACGTCAGTATGTCTCAAAGTGCTGGAAAGTGCAAAACAAAATCACTCCTATGGCATTTTATGGAGGGAAAAACAGGAGTAGGGGGTGGGATGACTTTCAGGCAAGTGGCAGATTTAGGAGAAGTACTAGTTCTATTGCTCTGCTATTGCATGGGCCTTTGGCTTCTTCCCATGACACTGCTGAGGTGGGTAAGGGAGTTGCAATGTCTCCTAGACAAATATTTGCAGGCCAGGTAGTTGTTAGTGCAGGCTTTGAGATCCCTGCTACTTCGTAAGTGAGAATATATCCCGGGGTGAGAGACTGCTGCAGCTCCACACATTGGGGAAAGGTTAGGCTGCATGTAAGGTTTCCAGGTCTACAGCAAAGCTGGGCATCCTTTTTCTCCTTAATATACAGATCCATGTTCTTTCTTCTGTATGGTTAGGTGAGAGAGGAATAAAAAATCATTGACAGTGTTTTGTGGATAGAAGGTGTTATTGTTTCTTGCCTGTCTGAAAATGGCAAAGCTGTGGGACTGAAATGAAGGCCACTTCCAGAGGTCTTCTACAAAAGACTTTTTACCATACCATATGCAAAATCAAGTCATTTATTTTGTATCCACAGCATATTTTTGAGAAAGTTCGTGTTTTTCAGTATTTATTAACTGTCTCATGGGGCCTATTTCTAAAGTCCCTTTACTGAGAAATCTAAGTTTTCTCAAGTAACCTGCAAGTAGTTTCCTGCCTCTCCCTTTCACATTTCCTGCACCAAAACTCTTTTAGGTGGCTAATTGTAGGTGAGAGTGAATGTGCCTTCTCATCTCCAGCTAACGCTGTGGCGTACTTCTAGAGGTCACCCAAGTTCCTCTGAGGACTACAACTGGCCAGAAAGCTTTCAGTATGACTCCAGACAACACATAGCACTCAAAATACTGTACTGGATTGCCCTACATCTTTCCAAAGCTAGGTATTTGAGTCAGGTCTGTGCTGCCAAGCTTTCCCTACTGTGCTGTCTGGATGTCCTCCAAAAGCAGTATTCCTGCTGCAGTTGTAAGTAGACATCATCTTCCATCACATGGAGCCAGGGCTCATAGAGGTCTTCTAAGCTCTTCCAACCTTTTTACCCAGAAAGCACTTGACACACGTGAGGGATGCAAATGTAATCTTTGAAAGAGATATGTCCAAATACTTTCAAATGTATATTTCTAAATCCTGGCCTGTTTTCTTAGACAACCTGGCCTCCAAACAGAAGTGACTTGTGAGAGGAAATTTTATGTGACAGTGGAAAAAAAACATTTTCCTGGCAGGTTACTTTTTAAAGACAACATGGCAGCTATGTAAGCCTGCAGAAAAATGCAGAGCAATAGTTTATAACACAGGGAAGATGGTTTTCAGTGCAACTGATGCAGTCCTGTGCTTGTCATAGAAGTGGTTATCAGGAAGACCTGCAGTGGTTTGTGTCATTGTCAGCACCACAAGAAGACACCACTGGTTCAGTGAATAGCACTTCACTTTACAGTAACTGTAGATTTGGCCCAGTGTGAATATTCATATACACATCCATGTAAGGGGTCTACAGCATGTATAAAATGTGTATGTTCTATAATTACCATGTCAGGCTTTAGTTGTATATGTGTTGGAGCATGTATGATTGTACATTATATGAACTATGTTATTACTAACATTTGTGAAATAGATTGAAATAGATTTCAAAAGACATCCTGGATTTTTTTTTTTTTTTTTTTTTTTTTTTTTTTTTTT
>CM021797.1:32814238-32849825 GCA_011076525.1 Nettapus auritus | reverse complement strand
TTTTTTTTTTTTTTACTGATTAATATATTAACTGTACATATGAAAAGTTTTCATTCAGACTGTGGGCAGAATATCACAGTTTAGTGTAGTAGCTGATTTTACTAAAATGTAATGTAAACTGTTTTCCCCATATGGCAAGTGCAACCAGGTTCTATTGCAAACTAAATGTTTACCACATTTTTGAGCTAGACCTAGGGGCAAAAAAATGATTTGGTAACACTAAGTTTGGGATTTTAGTCTTCTTTATGCTTATAATCAGCTGAAGAGTTTTTATTTGTAGATTTTATATATATATATATATATATACACACAGAATAAAGAATAAAAGGTTTATGTATTTTTTAATCTTTCAGGCTTATATTTCAGCTGGAATTGAGTTTTTATAGTTAAGTTATAAAACTTTAAAATATGCTTCTGTAGTGAAATTTATCATATTCTTAAGGGTTATAGCAAAAATAGAGCTTCTGTACAAGTAACTGGGATGACATTTCACTACATCTTCAATAAGAAAATTTGGTTTGCAATATGGTTTTGTATAGTGAATAAACTAAATATTTACTTACTCCTTTCTTTAAAAATATTTAATGTATTATTCACAGTTACCTCTAGCAAAATTTCTGCATGCATATTTCCTTTTCTGGTTAATTTCATGTGGTTTAGTCATGCTTTTAATGGCCTTAAGAAGGTCCCTAAGAGTTTTTTAGATAACAAACAAGTAACAATCCCTACGAAAACATCAGAGGCTTCCATTTCCATTTCTCAGACCTTAACAGCAGGAAGCTTATGAGTATAACAGCCAAACAGGGTCAGGTTTGCAATATTGTCTTGTCCTTAGCATTTGTATTTTTCAGGAAAAGGCTGCAATTAACTGTGCTCCTGTGAAAATATTGTAGTTTCTTTGCTATAGCTTGTTCTATCTGAAGACTGTGAATATGAATAGAGAAAACCAGAATGCACTGAACACAATTAAACTCAGAAACAACGTTATCCAGAGAACCAGAGTTCTGTATCATATATAATGGTACAGCAATTTATATATAGCATGACTATACTGAGGTTAAATTGTATGTTTGCTTAGCAAGCCAGATAAGTTCACTTTCTTAAACTTAAAAATAAGACGTATATCTTTTCAATAAATCTGCTAACACTACAGAGCAGCTGTTATACAAGCAGAGCTATAACAGGGTTGCTAGAACAATCCATGAGCAGAACTGATGATTTGAAGATCTGGGAAGAATTTGTTTCAGCTTACATTTAGTACATTCTTCATTTTACTAAAAAGCAATAAAGTTTTTTAAATGCTATTATTCTGAGCCTAAACCAAGATTAGATTATTTTATCACCTCTTGCTAAGTAATACTTCTTTCAGTAACACTAAATTAATAAACTTCAATTACAAAATACCTTTACCCTTCTTAAATAGCAAGATAAGGACATACAGTTTGTTTAATTTGGACAATATTTCTATAAATTGCATGTCTTCTATGTTTCACGAAATGCATGCTACAAGATATTGACTATATTAGACCTTTATTTAATACACAGTTTAGAGCATTGCTTAGAGAAAACAGCATTTATATTTTCTTTCTTAAAATATTTCACTATTGAATATTAACATTTTCTTTTATTCCAGCTCCATTTGTAATCTAATAATGGCTAATTGTTATGTGCTAAACACTAGTTACTCTTTTACGCTTTATTAATAGAGGAGCATATTAAAATAGCATTATCTTAAGCAAATCTACAGGCGTTTATTTTTAGAGTAATTATTTTTGTTTGCTTGTTTGTTTTTTCCTTTTTTTAAAAAAAGTTTCTTCTTGGGAAAGTAAGGCTTTTGCCATGTACAATACTATTTTGCATGTATTCATTTAAATACTAAAAACTGTAGTACTGCTCGATCCATATCTGACTGCTAGGTTTCAATTGACAGCTGAGGATTTGTGACTGGACCATGAATCAAAACGGCAGGCATTTATACCCCAGTGCCAGTGAGGATACATTGGGAATTACTTGGCAAAGGTAACATTTTAATTATTTCCCCTACACCACATTAAAAATTTACATTGAGCTACAGTATCTGTTTTAGCGGGCCTCCAGAGGAATATGTGACAGAATCTGATCAAAATGTGTGTAATATTTCTCCAGTACACATTTAGGTTATCTTTAATGTAAGTTGAATTTAGGAGCTACTCTAATTAAGCACCTGGAATGATGATGCTGTGCTTTCAAATGCAGAAGTGCTTACAAATTTAAGAGAATACTGATTTTAGGTTTTAAAAATGAAAATGTAATTTGGAGAATTAAACATCGTATTTTGGGGGACTTAGGGGCTAATACAAAGAAAATGGTGCTGTGAGAGGTATAGATGTGTATAAGAGTAAATGTCTGAAATGGTGGTCGTTTTGAGCAATGAATAACCATACTATTAACAGAAACATTTGTGACTAATAAGCCAGTGTAGATTTAGGTCACTAACATACATGAAGGTAAGATATAAACCATCATGTTTCTAAACTACATACCAAAATAATTAGGAAGTGTTTCCACAAAAGGCAGTTTATTTTGTATGCAAAAACAAAAAAGAAAACGAAAATATAGAAAGCAAAAAGAAGCCCACCCCCCCAAACCTTTCACATGGGTGAAAAAAATACCTTCCTCCCCACCCCCATACAAACCCCACAACTTTTGGTACATTAATCAATTACTTGTTATTATCCTCTACATCTGTTAGCATATAATGAATTATGGTAAAAGTAGGGGTGTGTGTATCTAAATAGATGTGTAAACAAAACAGCATAATTGTGATACATCTGTTTTCCACCTCTTTCATCTGCAACAATTAATGGGGGTCATTTGTGTAAAGCACGCAGGTTGGGAACCTGTCAAATGTAGCTACTAAATCTCAAAATACTTTTAAATACTTCTTAGGTATTTGTGTGCATGTGACAGTATAGGCGCTAGGCACTTACACTCTGTGTAAGCATGCATGTAAGTGTGAGTGTGTATATGTGTATATATATGTAATGCTTTTTAATGTACTATATTATGCTATGGATTTCTAGAAGTTTGGGGATTTTTTGAGTATCATCTTGGAAGGGTAATGACAAAATTTGAAAATTAGTGCTGATCAAAATCTGAACTTGAAATGCCTTAAATATTGTTGCTTTGCTTTCTGCAGTTTTTCTGATATAATGTTTATCTGGAAAAAATGTTGTGCGAAAGCAAGGTGTAGTTATTTCTTCCATTATAGATTATGGCACAAAGGCACAATGCAAAATTAGCTAATGGATTCACCTCACCTCCTCAAGAGCTATGATTCCCATTACAATCCCCATCATGCAATAACTGCCACAGTTTTCAATATACTGTCAAGAGTGAATCCGAACTGAGCTAGTGTAGCATGGGGTTGGCAGTGGTGGTGATTTATTCCTCCCCTACAAAGGGTGTTTTTTTTTCTACTGGGCATTGACAGGCATTAGGAAATTATCACACAACTGCCTATGTAGGAATATCTTCGAATAGTTTAAATCAGTCGTCACTCATGACCTCTTTAAAGCAATGACAGTGTATATCAGCTGAAGCACTGTCCAGGTGTTTGGTGAATTTTTTATTTTTTTATTTTTTTTTATTTTTTTTCAGTACCTATCACTTACAATCTTGGGGAGTAATTCATGAAAAGAAAGGAAAATGGGGGAAAATTTTCCAGGTGATGACCAAGGAATCTTTGGTGATGAATGCAGGAATATTTTATTACTTGTTCATCTTTACATGCCAGACTGGTTTGCAGGTAGCTCCTGGAGAGCTACCTGCCAGTTTGGCCCTACCAGTGGACACAAGTTCTGCCAGGTGAGCGTGGGCACAAATTGGTGCTTACATGGGCACCTCCTGATGTTCCTGGGCCATGCATATTTGGCCTAGAATGAAGCACAGCCTTGGAGGATAAAGAAACTTCATGTAGTTCTCCCTAAGTAGACATCTTTAGGATTTGGACTTTGGAATACAGACTTCTTGAAATCCCCGTGTGAGTGGGGATCTAAGAACAGAAATGATATCTAAGAAAAACAAGGAGCAGTGAGCCTTTCTAACACTAAAACTAGTAATCACTGAAAAAAAAAAAAAAAAAGAAAAAAAAGAATGAATTGCAAAAGGAATTGCTGCTCACTGTCAGAGAGAGCAGCAATTTGACTGTCCATACAGTCAGCTTTTCTCTCACAAAATTGTTTGACAAATGTTTGCTTATGTGAATTTGTCAAATCTGCAATACTTTTTTTGGTGGTACTCAGTCTGACCTTTCATAGCAGGTTTTTGCCATTCTTTTAAGTATACTTAAAATTTTTAAAAACGGTTTTCAGAAATGTCATTGACCTCAAGAAAGTCAAATTCTGGCAGTGAATGTTATCCAAATGTTAGTTGTCTTGTCTGTACAGGAATCAGGTAAGGGAAGAGACCAAGCTGAAATCTTTGTCCTGGTACATTGTTGGTCACCAGCATTTTCAGAATTTAGGGAATATGGCAGAAAATGAGGAAACCTCTGTTATTTTTGTGTTCTTTGTCTCATTAGTAGCTGCCTTTTATATGACAGTAAATATGATACATAGACTTCAAAATAAATTTGCTGTGATTTTCGTTCCTTGTAAAATTATGTTAGCATTTATAGTCCCAGACGTAAGATACATCATATCGATACACAGAAGACTGAAATTTGCCAACAAAGAGAATATGAGTAATACAAGATTAAAAACCAAAACAACAACAACTACAACAACAAACAACAACAAAATCCTTTAAGTCTGTGACGTACCATTTTCCTCAAAAGTAGAAGAACTGTTAGGAGTATTGATAACTAAAAATACATAAATACCTTTCTCACATGAATTAAACATATCGGTATCTTCAGAGGAGATACTTGTATAAAACTTTCTGTGAACATCCTAAAAAATGGCAAAAAACATTATTTGGTAAAGTATTGGAAAGTCATTTTTATTTTGTTCCTGATACCCTGTCTATCTACAATTAACTTTTTGCTGTTTGTATAGTGTTTATTATGTATATTTTATCTGCTGAACTTTGAACAACATTCAAAGCTCATCAGCAGAATTGGGCTCTGAAGTTCTTTTAAGATAATTTATGTCAGTTTTGCTCTATGTATGAAGAAGATACTCAGAATCCATTAAAAATACACCTTCTTTTTTCATAATTGCTGTCCTCTAATAATAACTTTCCTTGGAGACAGAAATTAAGGGGAAGTTGTGAAAACCTGTAAGGCTGAGTTACGAGAAGGCAGTCTTAGTCACTATCTGAGAGCAAGAGTATATGCAACAAGTAAACCTAAGACATGAGTGAGAGTGAGGAAGAATTGTGCATCTGCTGGGGAGGGAGCCTAATAACAAGAGCTTGAGTCTCAGACACTCATTACTGGATGGTATTACTGGACAGTAATTCCAGTGAGACCACTCTGCCAGCCTGCATGATGGGGCTCTTTAACTGTGTGCGGAGCATTTGCAAGTCTTTCACAGACTGCAAGCAAAGTTTCATTGCCAAAGTGTACATTTTAACTGTTATTGTTAAATGCCATTTTTATTTTATATAATACAAATTATTATTATTCATACTAGAATATAGGTTACTTTTACGAGTTAACTGTAGCTTTAACATTATATTACACTACCCAGGCAAATGCACTATATTAGCATTTCCTGCTTTCAGCCTGTTATCTTGACACAAATGTACAGTACAACAGCTGGTTTGTTCCTGGAGATGATGGGGAAAGTTTTATTCTCAGAGTACTGAATTTCATTCCCAGCTCTAGCCGTAGGGATGTTCAAATGCTCAACTTTCCAGGCAGCACTTTTCCACAATCATTGTTCTGGGTTTATAGCAATAGTGTTGATAAAATGGCCAAATGGGATAATCTCTGGTTTGTGGAAGAAGCAGGAGGGCAAATGAGAATGGGTATAAATTCCTTTTATCTCACAGTACCTTGTATGTGTTTGGAATCTAGCAAACACATAGCTAAAGTAACACAGTCATAACCACATGCTGATAAATGTGACAAGCACGTTTTGGCAAATATGGACACCTGATAGATCAATGGTTCATGTCGTTAACCTCCCCCTCCACCGCTCCCCTTCTCCCCTTTCCTCCCTTTCTGCCTTGAGCAATGTTTTGGAAAAGAAATATCAATTCAGGCATTGTGATTTAAGAACAAAAATGCTTAAAGTATAATTACCGTAAAAGTATTCATAGAAAGAAAACCTAGTGATTTCTGGTCTTTATCAATTTAAATTGCTAACTCTAATAGTTTTGCTCAACTCTGTAATAGAGAAAGATGTGCAGAACATTATGTTTCCTCTCCATCTAGGCAAACATCTTCAGACACTTCCTAAGAAATTAATTGTATTCAAGCCAGACTTGCATGCTGCCATCCCACAGGAAATGGGTCAGCAATCCATTAAGATGCCATTAGATAATCTAATTTGGAACTTAATCTCTAAATTAACCATGCTCCATACTTGAAGCATACTTGAGAGAAAGAAAAAAAGTTTATGTTTGAATCGATAGGGGAGCCGAAGCGTGAAGAAGGCTGTTTGTTTTTTCTGTAGCTGTGGTCACGTCTCAAGCTGTCTGGTAACCAGGAGAAACCAGACATGATGTAATTCCAGATTGAACTTGAACTTCAGGGACTAAGAATGGGGGAACAATGGACTATAGGAATCAATAATGTCCATTTTCCACATGATTATGTTTGGAGCTTTAAGTTAACCTTTATGGGGGAAGCAGCAAGAACTGTACTGTGACCAAAATGAATGAGATGATCCAGAAGCAAGATGTTAAAGTAAAGAAAACAACTTTAGTAATATTTCTGAGCAGCACTGCAGATTCCAGCAGGATTAGAAAAGTTCCCGCTCTGCAGTGAACTGGTTGCCTGTTCTGAGCACTCTTTGTTCACTTAGGTAGGACAAACTTAATCTTATGTTTCCTGTCAGATGATTTTTGGCAGCAATGTTCGAAAGGAGGAGCATATTATAGAGAACTCCCAAGTGTAAACTGTATCTTTAACCCCTTGGTTACTCCAGATTTCTACTTCACCACCTTACCTCCAAATGTTTCCACTAAAGCAGAAAAACTACTTTTCTCTCTGTCTCTCTCTCTCTTTCTCTCTCTCTCTCTCTCCTCTCTCTCCTTCTCTCTCTCCTTCTCTCCTTCTCTCCTTCTCTCCTTCTCTCCCCTCTCTCTTTCCAATTAGAGTTATCAGCATTAGTATTAGTCACGCTAATTTGGTAAATAAACATTTGTTTATTTAACAAATAAACATGTTTTTGAAAAGTACTGAGTTAAAGAATCTAACAGATTGCAATTGGAAATATTAGTGTTCCACTGGGGGAAGCAGTGTAAATGCTGCTGTGATTAAATTTACAAGTATCTTTGCTGACATTTATGGAAGAGTAAATCACAATAGATCTGGAGAAATAAAAATTGTTTGGACATTGAAAGGAGGTCCTTTTCTAAATCTTTCCTTTGGACATTCACACAGTTATTTTCTTCTTGGTTTGATAAATTTACCTGAAAGTGCAGAGTCTATTTTTTTAGATTACCCAACAGTTTCTGCTAACCCAAGCCCACATTCTTCATGGCTTGTCTCTATGGGAGGTGACCTTCCAGTTGGTGATAGTCTACTGTATGCATGTGCATGTTTACAATCCTCCTTCAGCCCTGACCCTGCATCAGACACTCAGACACATATGGTCCAGGTGCAGAATGGCCACACACCATTTCTCCAGGCCCTGTCTCTCCTGTGGATTTTATTTAGCAATGGTGAGCTCTGTGAACTCTCCATGGTCTTCCTTTCTCTCTTTCCTTCTTTCTTTCTTTCTTTAATTATTTATTTTAATTTTTTTTCAGTTATGCTATCACAAAAATTGGTCCACAGGGAGTAATAGAAGTATAATTACAGCATAATTCCCTTTTCCCTCCTCTGGGCATAAATCTGCAGGTCTTTGCTTCCTCCGTCTGCTAGATGGGTGGTATGTGCCCTGCTAAACTGTTAAGTTTTCCTGAATTAACTTGAGATATATCTTATATATCTCTTGAAATAAATGCCCACCTTGGAGGTGCAATTTGGCAGCTATTTAACTGCAGGTACAGGTTTAAGATGGAGAATAACAGAACAACTACATTAAATAGATGCTAGAGGGGTGGTTATTCTTCTGTCAGAAATGTACAAGTTGGAATTTAGCCAGGCACTGAGGTTAATACAATTACTTTTCCAAAGTTCATATGATCTTAACAGTTTAAATGGTAAGGTTCCATGTACTTCTGGGGGGGAGCACTTGCTTTGTACTGTGACAGAAAAACCTTGCTTAGTGACTTGCTAGTGCCATTTCTCTCAACATAATTCTCTCAAAGTCATTTCTGCCTCTCACCTTCTGCCTAAAGACTGACTTGGCATGATCTGGTTTGCCTCGTCTAAGCTGGTATGTATGTTCATTTATACGATAGTAAAGCTGCAAGAAGGAAACTCTGCCTTGAATTCACTTTCCAAATAGTGGAATAATCTTACAGACTTTTGAGGCTTTTAAAAATACAGTAACTGGTGGGAAATAATATTAAAATTCTTCAGATTTGCTCAAGTCTGATTGGATTTATTTTTATTGCATTTAGTTAATTGTTTAATATTGTTATAGTCTTTATTTTATTATAAACTCCGAAGTGGACTGTATATACATATAATGCTAGCACTGCTTGTAGTCCATTCCAGTAATGTCTTACTCAGAGGTTCTTGAAAGAGCAATTATCTTTAAGACGAAATCATGGAAGAAATCTTGATTGAATTAGCATGTGAAAACTGTAACAGAGAATGTTTACCCAGTAGGATGTTTGCAGAATCTTCCTTTGCTATTTTATTACATTTGATCAGATAAATAATTTATACTTGCCATGGATAGAAGGAGGGCTGGTGACTATATAACACGCCTGATAGTCTAGCTATGGTGAGAGAATACTGTTTCTGGTAGCAAAATTACTTAGATGTATAATGCTTCATGAAGACAGTTCTTGCAAACCATACTCATTTTCAAGAGCTACTAGTCTGAATCACACAGGTAACTGTAAGCAGTATCTGATGGTAGTTCCTGTGTAATTTTCTTCAAAACTTAGGTTAGAGCAGTTTTTTGGAGGTCTCATTTCATATTCAAAGGGACATGCATTTATACCAGCATACGTATCAGTGCAGGGCACACAGATTTCCTAAGGAAAAGTGAGCTGGAATGCGGGTAGACCTGCTTTATTTTAGCCATACACACACAGTTTTATTTATCTGAAGGAGGAGCCAAGTGGACAGAGGGACATCTCAGTAACTTCTGCAAGGACAACCAGCTTCACTGTGTCCTGGGCAACAGCAAGAGCTTCAGCTTACCTTGCTCTTCCCTCAAGTTCAGGTGCTTAGTGAATAGAGAAGTGTTGCCTCTGCTTTTGTGAAATTTAGCACTGGAAGTTTATCCGGGACATATATCAATCACTGAACAGTGTGGTGAAGGGAAAGACACGTTCCCCTTTCCTACAGTTGCCACCTGTGTGGGCCCCAGGCAGAGTTTGTTTTGCAGCCAGCACTAACTGGCACTTTTGCTATGAAGCTCTGCAGAGGAGTGTCTCTGGTTTCCACGGCAGAAGATAAACTCCCCGGTTCTCACAGAAGATTCCTTCAGAGCAGGTTTGAGAAAACTGGTGGGAGACCTTGGTCTGGGCTGACAGTCTGCTTGTGCTGCACACAGAGGCATGGGGGAACTACAAAGAAAGGAGTGGCTCTTATGTAGCTGAAAGTACAATTAAATTTATTGCAAATGTTATGGGGCATAGGTGGGAATGCTAGATAGACAACTGTATATATATGTAGCTTCACAAAGTCTGAGCTATCTTTTTGGTTATGGCTTGTATCACAGCTGTTCTCAAAGCTTTGCACTTTGGTTAGTGCTTCACTGTGATATTTACCTCAACATTTTTCACTTGGGTTTCCGCTTATGTCTGCACTATATGTTGGGTGGTGGTGTCAGGCCTGGAGCATCCCCAGACACAGTCACATAAAACTGCAGTATGATGCGTTTGATTTCCAAAATACACCCTGATCACACTAGGCCTTGAAGATCCTTGTGCAGGCAGGAAGTGTTGGTGGACAGGCTGCAGGGCCTGCCCCTGCCTGGTGGGTAGGGACTTCGGCCCCCCTCCAGAGCTTTCCAAGTGATTGCTTTTCCAGCACACAGATGGCATCTTGTTGTCCTAGCATCACAGGTGCCTTCATCATCGTCCGTGGCAGGCGGAAGGCAGCTCTGCAGTGGTGGTTGGCATCTTGCGAGCAAGAGGCTTCCCGAAGTCAGATGGGATCAGCATATTGTTAAAATACAGGAGATTTATTACTCCCCGAGGATTCATAAGCAGCATTGACAAATTTACTGCATGCTGCATTTTTGTGAGGATCATAATGTAAAATGGAAGGTTTGGAAGGTTTAAAGAAACATCCCTATTAAATTTGCTAGTCATACGGCAACAACAGTCCTATTAGTCAGTTGCTGTAATTTATTTTTATTGAGCACTTTCCAAATAATCAAGCTCTCTTTCTCCTGTGTGAAGTACTGGATAAGAGAGCTGCTACAAATAGCAATTTGTTCCTTATCAGCTCTGACTTCTTTCCTTCACCTGCTGTAATCATTAGAAGGTTTTAAACTTTAAAAGGAAGAAAAAATAGTCACATGTATACCCAGCCTCTGAAGTAATTCTCTAGAAAGATAACCTGAAAGCAGTGTATTTAGCATTTGCAACAGAAATTGTTTAAATACCATGTTGACATCACAGAAAAATTACATTATTTTTGTTAGTGTTCTGTTTTGTTTGAAGTGGCTAAACACTGTAAATCCAGTGTAACAGGACAGCAAAGCACTACAAACTGTAAAATATGTATTCAGACAGATCCTGAGCAAACCAATCTGCTTTATTATTATTATTGTTATTATTTCCTTCTTTATTACTAGTTCCTATCTTTTCAATCCCTGTGCTTGTGCTTGGAAATGATTTGCATTGTGTCTGTTATTTCATAGTTTACTTCTTAACATCACTGAAATCCAAAGAGGAAGGAACAAGAAATGCATTCTCAAACTAATTGTGAAACAATTAAGCCTCTTGAATGAGGCTTTGGTACTGAATATTTTTTAAAACCTTTATCATTTCATCAGATCATATTGGACAGAACTTTCATATATAAATGGGCTTAAGTCTTCATGTAAATTTTAAGATTTGTTTTATAACTGATTTTTCATTTTCAAAAAGGAGCTAGCTGTTTCATGAACCACAGAAAATACTGTATTTGAAATACTCAATAGATACTTATATATATGTATATATAATCAAATAGATTAGCTGACTTTGTGTTTTGAAAATAATTGCAAGACTTTTTTAATTACTGAAAAGGTTACAATTACACAGATTTTCAGGTAAACTTCAAGAATATACCCAATGACAAAAACAAACAAACAACAACAACAAAACCAAACCAATTGAATATTATTTTTACCAAAAAAAAAAAAAAAAAAAAAAAGTTACAAGCAGGTCTGTGACTTTTCCACTTTGTGTGTGTGTGTGTGTGTGTGTGTGTGTAAAACAGAGAACTTGAAATAATTGGTAGGAATCAAAATAGTGAACTACCAGATTCAGAGGGGTGTAAAGAGTATCGAACAGAAGTAAATTACAGAAGCTCTTTCCATTATTTTCAGTATAAATCACCTGAGAAACATGTTCCCTGGGTTTTATGAAATAAGACGACCCCTTTCTTCAGTGTTCACACAACAGCAACTCAAAGATCTCATAAATCTGCCAAGTGAAATGAAGTTATTATGTATGCATTTAAAAGAGATAAAAAGGGTCTGTTCTCTCTTTATGCCTGCTGCCAGCATTACACAGAAGTGCACGTGCTCATCCAGGGAGGGTGTGGTGCAGAGGGTTGACCAAAGAGAGAGAAGGAAGAAAGTTTCCAGTGTCCATCCTTCACAAAACATGTCAGAGACTTTAGTCTTCAGACATGCTATAATGAAGCATATCAGTTTAATCCCAGAGTGTGTTCTCAAGGAAGCTGTTGTGTTTGTGGAAATAACTAGTGCAGAGAAATATTTGCTACAATAAAATGTGCAGGATGTATGTGTTTGCACAATGTGTGTCCAGTTTTGTTTCTACTTCTTTGGCAATGATTGCTGACATAATGATGCTGTTTTTCTTCTGAATGCATTTAACCAGACTTTCTCAAAAGCTCATTATTTCTGAGTTGCCAGAAATACATCCAAGGAAAAGGCTGCCCAGGTTCTGCTCTGGCTATTGAATAGAGGCAGCTGAAGTCTTTCTTTTGAGGACCAATCTCACAAATACCGGTGGCTACAGTACCTACTAGTAGTCCATGCCTGGCAAACATGTGAATGCCATTGGAGCTTAACCTCCTCAGTGACATTGTGCTTTTGAAATGGTGATTTTAGTTCCAAAGTCATGGACTAGTCTTTGAAAATATTTTCTTTCTCAGACTTCTACTGAAAAATTCATGGTACTCAGTGCTACCCTTGACTACAACTGTTTATATCATTGGGCCCTTTGTTATGGACACTGTAACATTTTGGGAAGAAATATGTAAAAAACAAAACAAAACCAACCCCAAAACAGTTTTTTTTGAATATTAAAAGTTCTCTAGGCCAAGTTCTCTATTGTCTTGGGGACTCACGCACCTCAGAGACACATCTTGAGACTGAGACAATGTAAACTGCTGGTTTGATAACAAGTAGGAAATTGCACAGGAAACTTAAACAGTGAGCTTTTATTTATTGTTTGTTTGTTTGTTTATTTTTGAGATGAGAAAACTTGTATGCTAATAAATTTTACTAGCTCTTAAATAACATCTGTGGTGCCATATAGTGTTATATATATGGTTTAGTGGTGTTTACTTAATATATCACCTCTAGAATTTTGGGAGCCTTCCATAAATAAACAGGCTACTTGCAATTGAGTCCAACACGATTGTTTTTCTTTCAAATAAGTCATACTTTTACAATGAAAACTATAAATTTGAATCTCAAGCAATAGTCAGAAAATTGTTTTATTTATTTTTTTAATGTTAAGTAGTGCTGTTAATAATGAGTATTTGTTTTAATCCTGATTCAAATTCACTGTGATCTGGTTTTTGCAAAATGCCTAATTTGTGTTTTATTTTCTCTCTCTTTATCTCTTTATCTCTTTCCCCCTTTTCAACAGTCCTGGTACCTGGGCTAGCTTGGTTCCTTTTCAAGTATCAAACAGGACACCGATCCTGCCGACAAATGTCCCAAATTATGGTTTGAACATAATTGGAGAACCTTTACTTCAAGCAGAAACGAGTAACTGAGGAAAAAAATAAAAATAAAAGGAAAATTAGAAAAAGGAAAAAAAGGAAGACGGGACGAGAGAAGAAACTGAAGAAAGAAGAAAAAAAAATAGACCAGCAATTGCAGCACTTACAATCATGGTTAAAACTGAAATGACATACAAAGGGTCGATGATATTTCACTGATGGGTAGAATGCAGCCCCTGCTAAGTAGCCTTTGTTATATGAAGTCCGCTGGGAAATAGATGTTCTGTCTCTGACAATATATTTTAACTGACTTTCTAGATGCCTTAATATTTGCATGATAAGCTAGTTTTATTGGTTTAGTATTCATGTTGTTTACGCATGGGATCACTGTTCCTGGTTATCTCACAAAACAAAGGCTAGGCAGCAGCAACAGAGCTGCAGGAGAACAAGGGCTGTGAGCCAGCCATTTTCTCAACACTCTGATTTCTAAATGTTTTAAAAATACTCTCTGTAGCCTTTAGTTATCAGTATGGATTTATTAAACTTTGGCCCTTAACTCAGCCTTTTCTAGTGTGTTACCCAGTTTGAAGTTTTCAATCAGAATGAACACATGGGCTCTACGTAAGAAATGCCTCTATGCAGGTCAAAGTGTTATCTTTTCATGCAACAGTAAAAAGAAAATGAAAAAGCAAAACAAAACAAAATAACCCACACAAACTTTTCCCACTAAAGAAACACTTACAGAGGCAAGTGCAATTTAAAAATCATACGTAAGGGGTCATCATTATAAGTCCTTCAGCCCTTGGACTCTAAATTGAGGGGATTAAAATAAATAAATAAATAAAAGAATTAAAAATTACTTTGAACAAATTTATTTTTCCCCTCAGTTTTTGAGGGCATTAAAAGGCATTACATCAAGACAAATCATGTCCTTGAGAAAAAGAAATCAATGAAAACACAGCACTTATGTTGGTTTAGCTGCTGCCTCCACAGAGGGGTAGGATTTATTTATTTAAAGTTACTGGTTGCATCAAGAACCCATAGGGTTTATATTTTGTCTGTATAATCTGCATCATAGAGACAAAGAGATAGGCAAATCCATGCCACAAGGGCAAAGCTTACTGTTTACAAACTGGTAATACCAGGATGGGGATAAGATTTTATTTAAATAATGCACTCTTAAAGTCTAGTTACAGGGTGCTGAAAACTTGCATGGTGCTTTCAGAAGTTAGCCTTGTTCAACAGATTTCACATATTGACAGAAATATAATGTGCATGGGCAGACATTTTGCCTCTATCTCTCTTAAAAAATAATCAATTAGAATACTCTTTCCAGTAATCCTGATTTGCACGAAGATATAATGTCCACATTACGTGCCTTGCCTTGAAATCTAACAAATGGAAAAAAAAAAAACACACACAAAAAAAAATAAAAAAAAAAAAAACATAAAAAACACACACACACACACACAAAAAAAAAAAAAAAAAAAAAAATTGTCATCACTACACTTGTTTTTCTGCATTTATTATCGTTTTAAATCTTTACCATTTTTATGACAAAATATTTTGTACTCCAGATGGGAAAAAAGTGTGACATCATGGATTTTTTAGACAGTTATATCTTTATCTCACATTTATAAAGCATATCATGGCTGTGTATAGTTGCCGCTTAAGAATTGTAATCGACCAGCAATATTTTCAGTATTTTGGTGTTTTTTCTATTAACCTTTCATCTTTTTCATCTTCCAATTAATATTGGGGGGAGGGGATTCAAATTTATACGAATTATGCAATACCAAGTTTTGCCTATGTAGGTAGTGCTTTTAGCTGTATTGGTTATTGTAGGTAAGTACACAGATTTAAAAGAAAAAAAAAAAAAAGTATGCTTTTTTTGTTTGTTTTAATTGACCAAAGTGGGTACTGCTATTTTTGCAGTGTGATGAGGTCCTTTTATGTACTGAGAGATGGACGGGGATTTTTTTTTTATACATATATATATATTCTGGGGTGGGTGGGGATGATTTTTAACACTTTACAGTGTAGCTGTGAAGCAGTGCACCCTTAGCCAGGCAAGGGCTGCAAAGCGACTGTTCTGCCTACTGTGACAAACTTTCAAATCGGTTCCCTCTTTTAACTTCCCACCTGGGGTGCAAGCTGAAATCATTTCTGGATTTAAAAAATAAATAATGAATTCTGTTGGAGGCAGACTTGACTTGAGGAAATTGTTGTACTTCAAATTTCAAGAGAGACAGAGAGAGAGAGACAGGGAGAGAGGCAGACAGAGAGAGCAGGAGGTCCATACCCACAGTGAGATGAAGCCTTTCCCACTCTGGCAAATCTACTACATCCTAAAGTGTTCATGTAAGAAGATGTTTTTAACTTAGAATAGAAAGACATTTGCTTTGTCTAGGAAATGTGTGTAGAGGGCCAAAATCTTTGCTGGCATAACTCCACTGACTTCAGTTGACTCGAGTTGTTCCAGCAGAGAATTTGCCTCTCTTAGTCTGCTTGACTCATAAATATTCCTTTTTATTTTATGATATTTTTTCCCCTACATCAATTTATATATATATATATATATATATATATATATATATTTATATATATATATATAACACACAGCATCTGAGTTCTAATCTTCAGCCTGCTCAGGCTGTGTCAGACTTTTCTCATGTCTTCTCATACAGCAGGTCGGATGGAGAGCTCTGGGCTGTAGTAGGAAAGGAGCTTCTGAACTGGTATAATTAGAATGTGGTGTAAATAAAAGTGCATTTCCAGTAAAATCAGAACTTACAGATTAGTAGTAAGCCTGTTGCTGGAGACGTATGGGGATGCTTGTTACATATGGCTCAGGATAAGGTGACCTTTTCCTTAAAAGCATATCCATTTTTAAGGTGAAAACAAAAATGGAATAGACTTGAAATGGGATACCCTGGTGGGACAGTTCAGCCCTTTGTGCTATTCTCTGCATTTTGGAGGTTTTCCTATTGTGGAGAAGCTCCAGCAAGAGCCACCCCATGGAGTGCTAGGTACTGGCAGACCTCATCGTTAGGCTAGCACGTGGCTTTTATCTGTAGCTAAGTTGGAAAAAAAAAAAAAAAATCAAAATCAAAAATCAACTTTACATTGCTCTTTTTCTGAGCCTTATAGTAAGTGAATTAATTCCCTAAGTACATGGCTATTAAGACTAGCAGAAATGTAGTTTAGCCACCCAGAGCATACTCAGGCTCTGCCCTGGTAACATTAACTATGTTATTGCCCTTTCTGCTCGCCACTGATATTGAGCAGTTCAGGAGCTCAGGTGTCTGCCTGTGCTCTGACCTTGTCCCTTGTCATTAGCAGAGTGTCCACCTTAAGGTTTTAATAGCACACCAGAATGAAACTAAAGCAAGTTCAGACTTTGAAACTGTCGGATGGTCAAAAGAATGATTACCTTTGTAGGAAGAAGAATGCCTTTAACTGAGCTTTTCTATTTCTGACCTCTTGTATGAAAACATTGAATTTACAGATGCAATATTTTTAGAAGAAAACTCCTTCCATGTGAATGAATTGGTTTTGTTATGCATTTTTTTTTTTAATGTCTCTCTGATAGAAAATTCTGCTTTGAAGAAACTTCTCATTTATGTTTTTTTATTTTTTAAGCTCAGCAGTCAAATGATTAAGATAACACTGAGAACTCAAATCCAGTCTCTGGCCTCCTCCTTCACTAGGAAGTGTATTCTGACTAAATCAAGCCACCCCGTTCTATGTGCACTGTTCTGCCTTTATTAAGTTGCTTTGCAGCCCTGGCCTCATGGCTGTGCCACTGAAGTGTGTTCCCCCTGGAGTGACATGAAAGTTTAAGGCTTGACTAAGGAAAAAAAAAAGGCAGTGAAGGAGACTGTACATAAAGACATGGCAAAAATATTAATTATAGCAATATAATTGTGGGGTGAAGTTCAGGTGGGCAGCTCCGTTGAAAATATGTGAATGAGTTTGTGAAGCTGCAAGTAGCAAGAAGAAAGGAGGATCTTCTGAATGAACCGCCTACCTTGTAGACAGTAATTTGTACACTGTATAGTTTTGTTAAGATTTTTTTTTTTTTTTTTAATTAAAATACCCTTGTTTGTAAACTAACTTTTAACAATTATAATGGAAATACATGTCATTTCCATTTTTAAAGTAAACAAGAATATTCCTTGTTTGGAAACTGGACTTGGGTTAAAACTCTCCAGTTTCTTAATTTATGTGTTAAAAAAATAAAATCTGTCCATGTTAGCAGTTATTTCACAGATTCCTGTGCTTGAAAAGCATAGGTTACTAATCCTTTAAAAATGTAAATGGAGAAAAGTTATATTTTATGAAGGTTATTTTGTTGTATTTAGTATTGGAAAAGTTGGTTTTCAGAGCATTTCAAAATGTTGGAAGCACCACTGTCTTTTTATTAGTATATATGGCCTTTAGCAAAAGTTTTTGTGATTGTTACATGATGGTATTTAAGATTAGGTTCACAGAGCAATTCAGGATAGGCAGAGAATAAAAACAGTACTTATGTCTCACATAGCTGTGTCCTCAGGGAGCAGAATTTTGGATTTGCAACTTGTAGCTTCATAAGGACTTAATGAAAGATTGCACAAGGACATACTCAGCTGTGACACCAGAGTGTGTTCTGTACCTAAATCTAAATTATATTTACTGTGTGAGATTATGAAGGCTGCAGAAAGTTATCCCATATTCAGTGTACAGTATTCACATTTAATGAAACAACTCTCTAATGTTGCTGGCAGTAAGGTCCCAAGCATGACATTCAATATAATTTATATAATCGTGTCAAGCTATTTTGTTAACATTAACCAGCTGCATGCTCCTGGACTTTTTTATTGGGTTTCTATAGAAAACTTAAGAAAAAAAAAAAAAAAAAAAAAGAAAAAAGAAAAAAAGAAAACAGTAAAATCGTATGCAGGCTAATAAAGTTAAACAGGAAAAGCTCAAAACTGAATGTTCTACTCCACACTGAAGGAGCTGAAAACTGTCTCCTTATTTGCACTTTCTGCTAGTTTCCCCTGTTTTTTCTAATTCTCAAAATTGTGTGGGTGTGGTAGAGCACTGCAGTTGGAGGATAACACGGACCACTGATTTTGCCCTTTAACCCTGCACAATGACCTTTGCATCAGCAAAACTTATTGCCATGACAACTCTTTGTACTGTTTCCACACCACAGCTCTGTTGGTCACATTGTTAATAGTAAAGGGGACAAGTCGGGAGACGGTCAATTTTTACATTTTTTTGTTGCAATTTTTCCTTCAATGGTTGTAAGTAGGTTTTTTTTTTTTTTTTTTTTTTTTTTTTTTTTAATGAAAGGGTTCACTAGTTATTACTCTTTAGAAATATCTGTGTGTTGCAATTCAAATGTATGTTGAATTTGTGAAAAGGTCTTCAGTGCCACTAGCATTGTGATATCCTAGAATAAGCCCTTCATACTTTTATTGCATGATACAGTAACAGTAAAACAAAAGGTGGCCTAAATAAATGGAAAGCAGTGTGAGCTAGTGACACTAAAGCCAGTCTTTGTATTACTGTATTTTTGACAGAAATGGTTTTGAAAACTGTGCTACAGGGACTGATGTGGCAAATGTATCTCTATATGCAGAAAGAAGGTTTTTAAGAAGTATGGCTTATTATGCATTCTTCATTGAGGGCATTGAAGTTGCATGGACTGATAAAAGTTGATGCAAAATGCGAAAGAAACAAAACCAGCAAAATGTTTACCAAAAAAAACTCAAACAAATGAGCAGTGCCTGTTCAATTTCACAGTCTCTGTTGAGTTCAGTTGTAAATATGTTTCAGATAACATTTTCTTCTTCAAAAAAAAATCTCTACAACATTGTAGAATGTGAGGGGTTCCTCAAGTCCCAGGCATAGGCTTCTCAAGAGCTGCATTAGATTATGTCTTCATCAAGCTGTTAATTTGTGCTTGTATCATATAGAACTTTTAGCAAACTGGGCACAGGCACCCCATCTCAATGATATTTCTCTGAAAACAACTTTTGTAGGGCTGTGTGTTTCTTTAGATACATTTAGTACAACTGTAGGTGACAAGTAGTCAGTTATTGCTTGCTAGCTACACACCAGGGTTGATCCATTTTAAAACTTTTGGCATTTTTCCCCATACTGTAGGCCATAAATCCTGAAGGTTACATTTTAATTAAAAAGTAGGTGCGTGCGCAATCCTTGTGTAACGAACCTTCACTTGTGGGATGTATTACAGTACAACTACTTAATTTTGGAACTAAGGCCCTCTGGCATCAGACCTGCTTTTAGCCTGAGTGTTAACAAAGGTTTTTATTGTGCGTGGTTGGAGGATAATAATGTTCTTTTTGGTACTTTTTTTTTTTTTTTTTTTTTTTTTTTTTCTTTTTTTAGGTTACAAATGAACTCAACTGCCACAAGTT
The DNA here is from genome assembly GCA_011076525.1 of Nettapus auritus. Classification (NCBI taxonomy): domain Eukaryota; kingdom Metazoa; phylum Chordata; class Aves; order Anseriformes; family Anatidae; genus Nettapus; species Nettapus auritus. The sequence continues at coordinate 32,830,043 of CM021797.1, read as the reverse complement.
TTAAACTGGTGTAAATCAAGCTTGACTTAATGTGATTGTTACTGTTATATCCAGCCTATACTGCTAGCAGCTGCTCATACTGCAGTCAATTACTGGAAGCGGATATATTTCCTATGCAAAAACTGTTTAAACAATAAAAATGAGCTATGCTACAGGCCCTGGTCTCATGTTTTCTTTTCTATCTCTGAGAACGGTAATTAGCAATATTTTAGAAACTAACCTTGCACCTCGTACCCTGGCAGCATGGCACAACTTAAGAAGATCTGTGTATACTTAGGTTAGATTTAACATACCTGTTTGCATAAATAGATATTGACTTAGTGGTTATGCTAAAAAAAAAATGAATATAACAGTAGCAAAGAGATAGAATCCGATAATCATATCAATTAAAAAACTTATAGTTAGTTTTTGTCATAATGTTTTACCAACTCAAGTAATTATACAGGTGACCTGAACTGCTTCTCTTGCACTGTAAGATGAAGCACAATCAGGATACCTTTGTTTTGCTTCAAAGTATCATAGACTTGTGAGAGACGATTCATGAATCTCTTTTCTTTACGGTCTTCTTGAAAAAACTTTTATTAAATACAGATAGCAACATTCAAACTTCCCAAAATTCTTTGCATTTTTCTGTATTTCAGTAAACTTTCTTTCAGGCCAAATTCTTTGAAAATTGCAAAAGAAGAATTCTGTTTCATAAGTGTGAATAGGGGATGCTTCACTCAGCTTGTGTTCCTAGAAATACACTGTTTTCATCTTACTCAACTGGGAACCCAAATTCCAGTAGTATAGTCATTAAGCACTATGAATATGTTCAGGAGATGACTGACTGGATCACAGTACAAGGGCTAAAAAAACCTCAAATTTGGCTGCACGGTGAAGCTAAACAAATCTCCACCTACTTAGATAAAAATATTCTACATGTTCAGGAGTGAAAGTTTTGACTATTAGTATGCAAAATGTGATACTATTGTTTACTAAATGAACTAATTTATATGAAAATGTTTTATGTATGACCCTGCAAAACAAATTGTCAGGCACTGAAAAGTTAGAAAACGTTACCAATTTGTACTGCTAGAGTTCACTTTAATGCTGTTATTTGGATGTGATTTTGAAGATTATGTCCAATGTGCTATGTCCAAAACTACAGAACAGAAAACTTTCCTGCATAACTCACAGATGCTTCAAAGCCAGAGCTGCAATAGCATGCTGAAGATATTGCAGTGTCTTGCCCCAGAACACCAAGATCCAAGGAGCTGGGAGGAGAGCACACAAAGACTATGACTTGCAATACCATAGTGAGGGTGTGCTGAGCAGGAAAGCTCTTGGTTCAGAGCATTTTACTTTCTTATTTGCTAAGAGTCTGAGATGAAGTGGACAAACAATCCATGCACTATTGTTCAATTAATTAATTAATTAATTAATTTACTCCAGTGTTATTTTTGTATGCTTTCCCATGAGCTTAAAAATGAGAATGGAAAAAGAGCAGAAATCTTGCCACCATATCTTAATGCATGGGTAAGGAACAAAGTAGAAATGTGCAGTTCCACCTCACAGTATTTTGTCCCTTTAAGTCATTACATTATCTTTGCTGTGTATGAGTTTATTTTTGAGTATAATTTTTCTTTGTGTTCTGGTTACTGAGCTTAGTTTGCAGACTATACCTGTTGCTCAATCAGCTCCTGTCTGGGTATCCAAAGAGCAAAGCTGAAAACAAAACAAACCTACTGTGTGCTTCTTGTTTGTGAGTTTGGGCCCACTGGCTTCCATTTTCCTGGGGATGAAAGCACTTAGTGGTGGGAAACCCTGGGGAGCGGTAAGAATCAGTCACATTTGTGAATGTCTATGAAAAGAAGGTTACTGAATGCTCAGGACTGAATGAAATTTTGTCTGCACTTCACTGAAGGAACAAAAGGCTCATCACTGCTATCCACGTAACTCTCACACTCCTCACATCTCCACTTAAAAGATCAGCAGCCATTTATCTTTCTGGTAAGGTAACTGCAGGATTGTTTTATACATGGCATATCTATATCACTTTCAGAAGCAGCAGAACTGTGCCCACTGAGACTTAACTATAACATAAGCAAACACTCAGGCAAATTATTGGCATTGTTGGCCAAATTTTGACAGATGCAAGCAGGATTTAGCAATGGGGACTTCCGCCTACAATTCACTCTAGAAGAGCTATCCCACTTCTGTCTGCCAAATCTCTCTCTCTTTGGAGCATCTATTGATAGTTTCCTTAAGTTCCTTGTTCACTGAGATCAGCCACTATTACAAAGCTTGTTATACAAAAATATTGATTGACTGAGCCACTGAGAGCTGTAAGGATCTGCCCAAAGCTGTGCACCAATTCAAGTATGACAAACTGAATTTACCTTCTAAGACATTCACTATTACACAACACCTTGCTCCACTTTTTGCACTCAGCCCAGAATATCAGTGTGTTCTCCAGGCAAAGAACGGAGTGAACCAATTTACAGGGCATTACTTGCGGAATACGGGGCTTTAAACATATGGGAGATGGTGATGACGACAGTCCTTCATCTCAGGTTTGACTTGCATTTGACTTCTGCGCATGCTGCTATGCAGGACCAGAGCAGAACCTAGTGCTTAAAAATGGGGGGTAAACCTGCTCCTCTAGGAGTCTGATCTGATGCCACTGGGGTCAATGAAATCTTTCAGATTTTTATTTTTATTAAAAAAAAAATATATATATATTTGAACTAGGCCCACGTTGCTGGCAAAGCACTTTAATTTAGGTGAATATGGGTTTCCAGGTCTTAATGTGTGTGTTGTTGCTGTTGTTTTAAAGCGGGTGCCTCGGGGTGAAAGGAGGTGTTCAAAGCAGAACATAACTGTTTCTGCTTGCTAAGCTGATGTTCACTACTAAAACAATGGTCTCCATTGACTATATTTAGCTGCACTGCAGGCTGCCAAAACCAGCACACATTGCTGTGGGCAGACAAGCAAGGAAGTCTAACACACAACGGGACTGGAACAGGGATAAAAGCTGTATCTCCCCATAACTGACTATTCAAGCTTTGCAGCCCTGTGAGGCTGGAACCATATCAACTGTAAGCAGCTGTCTATTCAACTTTTGAAAACTCTCTGATCAGATAATTACTGATGTTTCAAGAAACAAACTGTGGCCCCAGTCAGACCCCTGAAATGCCTCTGAATTCAAAGAGGTCATGCAAAGGTAAGTGAAGGCTTTAGTACTTAAACACTTTTCAGACATAATTCTGGTTGTAAAACACCTCTCTCCTAAATTATTGGAGACTGAAATATTTCCCTCCGTGTAATTTTCCTCAAAAGTATATTGAAAACTGTCACAGTCACAGTGGATTTCTTTCATAGCTTAGAAAACTTGGACCTGTGAAAAACCTGCAGAAGCTGAGCACATTTTTCTATATCACGGAGATAAGAATAACAAGATAAGGGCTTGGCCTTTGGTTTGTTTCTTTGTTTTAGGTAGATCGATCTCTCTGCCCATCTTTCAAAATAATGTGATAACAGAATTCACTTTATACATAATATCTGAGATGCCTTATGTATGCTGGTTTGTGTTGGTTTTGAATAGGAGAGGACACATACCACAATAGCCATAAAATATAGTTAGTAATAAGAAAATAAATATAACATGATACCCCACATAGTGATCAGGTCAGGTCTTGTAAATGTTCTTTGGAGACTAATGAGCATGACAGGACCCAGTGCTACTGTGAGCATCAGCACAGCAAGGAACTTCCTATTAACCTTCTGTAAACGATTCAGAGCTGTCTGTGAAACTGTATACTTTAGTTTGTCTATGCCATGTACACGAGTGTCAATACAAACTTCCAGGGTTCCTGTGGCTACAGTCACAGTGACTGAGATAGAGTGTGTAGGCTGTCCTGGAGCTTCACTGGTACTGCAGAATTATGCACTTAGTGGGTTGCACAGGAATAGCATTATTGGTAAAAGTGGGTTAAGGTTGTTAATGAACCAGCTATAACATCACGCAGACACAAGCATACTGATCATTTCTCAGAGTGCTAATTCTACATTCAGAGTGTGGTTTAGCAAACAGTAACCTGCCTGTTGATGAGGTGACTTTCCCTTATTTATGCTCTATAGTTATATGAGCATTGCTTTTCTAATTCACCAGTCAAAACCGTTTTCACTGTGAAATAAAAAGAAAAAGCATTCATGATTACATGATTCCATCACCTTTCCTGCTGAGTCCACGCAAGTACTTCTGAATACTTTTGGACTAAATTTGTCTAATATTCAGGCTCTCCTGCAGTTCCTTGTTTCACATACTTTTTTTTTTTTTTTTTTTTTTTTTTTTCCCCTTCGCATTGGGTTCTCCAGTGTATTATTCTAATCTTCAGGATTATAGCTGTGATGGTTTTACTCGGGTGGGCAGCTGAGTTCCACCACAACCACTCTCTCACTCCCCCTCCTCAAAGAGGAGTGAGGAGAAAATACGATGAAAGGGGCTCAAGGGTTGAGATAAGGACTAGGAGATCGCGCAATAATTATCGTGACGGGCAAAACAGACTCAGCATAGAGAGAAAGTAAGATTTATTGCTTATACTAACAAGCTAGAGAAGTAAGAAACAAAGAAAAGAAACGAAAAGCACCTTCCCCCCCATCCACCCTCTTCCACCTCCTCCCCCCCGAGCGGCGCAGGGGAACGGGGGAATGGGGGTCATGGTCAGTCTACAGCACTTCTTCTCTGCCGCTCCTTCTCGGTCACTCTTGTCCCCTGTGCTGTGGGGTCCCACCCACGGGATGCAGTCCTTGCCAAACTGATCCGGCGTGGGCTGTCCACAGGCAGCAGCTCTTCAAGAACTGCTCCATATATGGGTCCGTACCACGGGGTCCATCCCTTTGGAGCAAACTGCTCCAACCTGGGTCCCCCACGGGCAGCAGCTCCTGCCGGGTCACCTGCTCCTGCGTGGTCTCCTCTCCACGGGCTGCAGGTCCGGCCCGGAATCTGCTCCGGCAGGGGTCTTCCACAGGCCGCAGTCTCCTTCGGGGCACAGGCTCCACCGTGGTCTCCTCCACGGGCTGCAGCGTGGAACCCTGCTCCACCGTGGTACTCCATGGGCTGCAGGGGGACATCCTGCTTCACCATGGTCCTCACCACAAGCCACAGGGGACTTCTGCTCCGGCGCCTGGAGCACCTCTCCCCCTCCTTCTTCACTGACCTTGGTGCCTGCAAGGCTGTTTCTCACTCCTCTCACCCTCCCAGCTGCTGAGAGGCGCAGCGGTTTTTTCCCTGTCTTAAATATGCTCTCACAGAGGCGCAAAACAACATCGCTTATTGGCTCAGCTCTGGTCAGCAGTGGGGCCCTTACCAAACATGGGGCAGCTTCTAGATCCTTCTCACAGAAGCCACCCCTATGGCCCCCCCTGCTACCAAAACCTTGCCATGTAAACCCACTACAATAGCAAGCAATCTTTTTTCTACTTTCTCCTAACACTGTTGCTGTTCATATCCATGTTCAGCTTTCTCAGCTACTTATAAACATACTTTTTTCTTGCATACACAAAGAAAAATGCTCCACAGTTTTCTCCTTTTAAAGATTTATTAAAATTTCAGTGCCACTCTGGTTGCTTATTGGCTTTCATATACAGGTTCTTCTGCTCAGAGAAATTTTCTTTAAAAAATGAAAAAAGTTTTTAAATGGTTCCCTACATTGTCAAAATCAGTTCTGAATATCTGTACAAGGAAGAAACAAAACAAAAGAAACAAACAAGCTCCCAAACTTTTAAAAAACCAAGCAAAGGTACACTGAGAATTTTCAGAAAGTAGAAGAATGCTTGTAAACTTCTGCATTTTAGGTTCATTTATAAAAGTGAGTGAATGTCTTGATTATGTTTTCCCATAGGCCTGGCTTCTGGTGCAGACTTTCATATCCACACAACATTCTTGACCAACACCTGAGCCCTAGCTGTGCCTTGCATGCTGTGGTCAGCCAAGACTCTGTCCCAGACTTCAGAAATTGCACAAGCTTAAAATATTAGTGTGGACCCAGGATGAGTTAATGGACTTCAGAGGATGTGAAAGTGAGTTCAGCTGGTCATCTTGTTAAAAGTAGCCGAAATCAGATGGTCACCTATTAGACCATCTTTACTTAGTGTCTTCTGGACATGTTATTCTAACAACACATAAGGCTGAAAGGCAGGTTGTGGCTTGCTCTGCTCAAGCTTGCTCTGCTCAAGACCACTCAGCAAATAGCCATTTGGTGTCAGCAAGTCCAGACTGGTGTACCATTATGAAGGTTTGGCAGAGCCTGCTGTGTGTGGCTTGCTTCTTTGGGTACTGTCTTTCGATCTGTAGTCAATAATCAACCCTGCAGGTGCTGTGAAAGGCAATTAAGTAAAACAAACTTACTGTCAACAGGCTTTAATTCACTATATTACTTCAATTAGAAAAATAATTCAGCACCATTTCTGTAAAGCAGTAGGTATGCCAGGGTACTACTGCATCAGGAGACTGTCTTCAGTCTGACTTGAATTTGGCTGACCAGGAGAGGTTGGGACACGCTGAGCTCTTTTTCTCCTGTTCAAGAGAAGACCTGGCCTGTGAGAAAAATTATCCCAGAAGGATTCAGTTGTCTCACAATTACAGTTTCATATCAAGGTACGTGTTCTGCCACGGTTACACTTAACTCCAGTCCTTAACAGTGATTACTATATAAATAACAGCTGAGGGTTTGAAGTAGCTGTATCTGTGGCTTGTAGTACTTAGGGTATTTTGTGCTGACGAGGCAGCCAAACCACTGATAAGATTGCAGGTGGAAACAGTTTCACTTCTACACCTTTGGAGCAGGGATGCAATGAGAGGGAGATGGACTTCACAAACATTGCTGATTAATGCTCGTAAAGAAAACCTCTCTGAGGGGCCGTGTTAGACACAGCTAGAGGAATGGGTCCAATGTCTGCTGATTTTTCCTGGCAGTATCTGGCAAGGGAAAAATTACTATAGGTTGAGCTAATTATAAGGCATTTTTGTAATACAAAATTCCAAAAGTTAAAGTTGGTTTACTATCTGTTGATATTGATTTACTGTTTCTCACCTTTTGTATTATTATTATTTTTTTTTTTTTTTTGTCATCTATTTCACTGTTGTTGATATGCTAGTAGGTAAAAATTCTTCAGCCACAGGAAATATCAAATAATCTGATTGTTGCTCTATCCTGACACATTTTTGTGTCATCATCACACTTCCCTCCAATTTTGAAGACACATTCAGAAACCATGTTGAATGCCTTTGCTCATTTGTTATAATTCTGCACCGGTATATAACATCATTTAAAAAAAAAAAAAAAAAAAAAAGTTCAAGAGTTGTGCATCTGATGGCAAGGCAAATTACAAGTGACTGTGAACCAACTTTAAAATCAAAGGTGTCCCAGAAAATGATGTTGCATGATGGAGCTGAATTGCTGTTCCAAGAGTGCAAAAGTAATAACTTAGTGTTAATACTAAAAGCAATAATAATAATAGAATTATAGAATAGAATATCCCGAGTTGGAAGGAACCCATAAGGATCATCAAGTCCAACTCCTCACACCGCACAGGTCTACCCAAAAGTTTAGACCATGTGACTAAGTGCACAGTCCAATATCTTCTTAAATTCAGACGGGCTTGGTGCAGTGACTACGTCCCTGAGGAGCCTATTCCAGTGTGCAACCACACTCTCAGTGAAGAACCTCCTCCTGATGTCCAGTCTAAACTTCCCCTGCCTCAGTTTAACCCCTTTCCCACAGGTCCTATCACTGGTGTTTTCAGAGAATAGGTCACCTGCCGCTCCACTCCCCCTCACAAGGAAGTTGTAGACCACAATGAAGTCCTCCCTCAGCCTCCTTTTTTCCAGGCTGAACAGGCCCAGTGACCTCAGCCTCTCCTCAGGTCTTCCCCTCCAGGTCCTTCACCAGCTTTGTCGCCCTCCTCTGGACACTCTCCAGCAGTTGAATGTCCTTTTTGTACTGTGGTGCCCACAACTGCACACAGTACTAGAGGTGAGGCCACACCAGCGCAGAGTGCAATCACTTCCCTCGACTGACCAGCAATGCTGTGCTTGACCCACCCCAGGATACGGTTGGCCCTCCTGGCTGCCAGGGCACACTGCTGGCTCATATTCAGCTTGCTGTCAACCACAACCCCCAGATCCCTCTCCGTGGGGCTGCTCTCCAGCGTCTCGTCTCCCAGTCTGTATGGATAGCCAGGGTTGCCCTGTCCCAGGTGCAGGACTCGGCACTTGCTCTTGTTAAACTTCATGTGGTTGGTGATTGCCCAGCTCTTCAATCTGCCCAGATCTCTCTGCAAGGCCTTCCCACCCTCATCCAAGTCCACAGCTCCTCCCAGTTTAGTGTCACCAGCAAATTTGCTCAAAACACCTTCTAGTCCAAACCATTTCTAAAAACATCGAAGAGGACTGGCCCTAAAATGGTGCCTTGAGGGACCCCACTGGTGACTGCCCACCAGCCTGATGTGGCCCCATTTACCACAACCCTTTGAGCCCTGCCCATCAGCCAATTGCTCACCCATTGTATAATGTTTTTAAGTTGTATGCTGGACGTTTTGTCCAGTAGGAGACTGTGGGAAACTGTGTCAAAAGCCTTACTGAAATCCAAAAAGATCACATCAACTGGCTTCCTTTGATTGACTAGATGGGTGATCTTATCATAAAAGGAAATCAAATTTGTTAGGCAGGATCTACTGCTTGTGAACCCATGTCGTCTGGGACCAGTGACTGCATTGTCCCCCAGGTGTGCTTCAATAACTTCAGGGATAATCTTCTCCATAATTTTACCGGGCACTGACATGAGACTGACAGGCCTGTAATTGCTAGGGTCTTCTTTCTTGCCCTTCTTGAAAATTGGCACAACATTTGCCAGCTTCCAGTCTACTGGGATCTCTCCAGATTCCTGAGATCATTGAAAAATAATTGAGAGAGGTCCCGTGATGATGTCAGACAGTTCTTTAAGCACCCTGGGATGAATCCAGTCCGGACCCATTGACTTGTATGGTCCAGGTGGAGCAGCAAATCCCGCACACTTTCAGGGTCGGTTGGGAGTTTGTCATTCCCACTGTCATGGTCCTCCAGCTCAGGGCAGCCTGGGTCCTGAGGCCATCATCAGCATTGAAGACAGAGGTGGAGAAGGCATTAAACATTTCTGCTTTGCCTATGTCATTGTCTGTGAGAAGACCTTCCCCATCAAGCAGCAGACCTATGTTTTCTTTGGTTCTCCTTTTTCTGTTCACATATCTAAAAAAAACTTTTTTATTGTCTTCCATAGACATGGCCAGCTTCAACTCTAGTTGGGCTTTGCCCACACGAATTTTCTCCCTACAGACACGAACAGCATCCCTGTATTCCTTCCTCGTTGCCTGACCTTCCTTCCAGCAGCCATACACTTTGTTTTTTCTGCCTAAGCTCCAACAGAAGATCTCTGGTCAGCCAGGCCGGCCTCCTGCCCCACCTGCCTGACTTCTGATATTTTGGAATTGCCTGATCTTGTGTTTTTAGGAGGCAGTACTTAAAGATTGACCAGCACTGATGGACACCAATGCCTTCAAAAGCAGTTTCCCAGGGGACCTTGATGACTAGTGTCCTGGTTTCAGTTAGGATAGTTTCCTCCTAGTAGCTGGTGGAATGCTGTGTTTTGGATTAGGATGGGAAGAATGCTGGTAACATGCCGATGTTTTGGTTGTTGCAGAGCAGTGCTTGTACCAAGCCAAGGACTTTTCAGCTCCTCGCTCTGTCCTGCCAGCAGGCAGGCTCGGGGTGCAGCAACAGCTGGGAGGGGACAGACCCAGGACAGCTGACCCAAACTGGCCAAAGGAGTATTCCATACCATCTGACATAATGCTAAACAATAGATAGGGGTGGCTAGCCGGAATGGGGGGGGCAGCTGCTCGGGACAGACTGGGCATCGGTCAACGGGTGGTGAGCAATTGCATTGTGCATCACTTGTTTCATACACACTATTATTATTATTATTATTATTATTAGTGTTTTCTATCTTAATAAACTGTCTCTATCTCAACTCTCGTTTCACTTTTCCGTTTCTCTCCCCCATCCCAGAGAGGGAGGGGGGAGGGTGAGCGAACGGCTGTGTGGTGTTTAGCTGCCGGCCGGGTTAAACCACAACAACTAGCTCCCTGAGCAGCCTGAAGTCTCTCAGCCTGAAGGCTTTCCCCATATCCAGGGCTGAAGTTTTGGTGGCATTTTTCCTTCTGTCACCATAAATTCTAAAGTCAACCACTTCATGGTCACTATGACCAAGATGGCCACCAATTGCCATGTCCCCCACAAGACCCTCTCTGTTCTCCAGCAACAAATCTAGGAGGACACCTTTCCTAGTTGGCTCCATCAGCACCTGCACCAAGAAGTTATCATCTAGGTGCTTTATGAACCTCCTGGAGGAGTTCAGGAGTCTGTGTTGTCTCTGTAGGGCAAGTACCATAAAACAATGCTGTCAAAAAAAGTGTGGGTTTTGAACATGGCTGATTTGACTGTTGCAGAGAACAAGGAAGGCAGAGGAGACACTTGCTGCTTTTGCCTGATGTTTCTCCATTGTTACTACCTGACAACATCTGCATGAGACACCCACCTTTTCCTTTTAAATGAAACCAACCTTCTGCCTTGTTGCACCATCTCTTCCAATTAGTAGTGTTCTATTCGTTGGACACTGATACCTTAGGGTTGTTACCTTGTTAGTCATTCATTCAGTTGTCTGTCATCATGATCAATATCACTTAGTGCTTGGCTGAACATTTGTCTCTTATTGGTGTTCACCAACATCTGTGGGTTAAAGAGAAAAAATGAAATGTAGGACCAAGCTATGGGATTTCTACCTGAATATGTCTGGACCTTGAAGTGTCCCTAAGACAGACAAGACAGAGTTAAGTTTCTGTGTTGACCTTCGTCCTTTCCATTCTCCATTATCCGTTAGTTGTATTTGTCTGCTGAGATCAGATACAGCCTTTGTTTCCCCATCCCCTCCCCCCCCCCCCCCCCCATGCTGTACCTGAGCCAGTGAATTATATATCCCCTGTTAAGGCCCCTGGACACTACCATTCCTAGAAATATTACCAATAGTAGAAAGACCATCTCAAAATCTTGAGAAAGATGATCAGGACACAAAAGAAATTTTTTATTTTTATTTTTTTTTTTACACAGATTCATTTGTGACATCTGGAGGACTCGAATAAAATGGAGACTTACTTACCCAGTGTGGGTCATGCTTATCCCCCAACTACTAAAAGGTAATGTGAGGTCTCCTAGATGGTCTAGCCATACACTTAGTGAGGATGCCATTCCTTTCTTTTAAATTTATTTATTATTTTTGAGAAGAAGAGATATTTATTTACAAAATAAATAAATAAAATGATATTAAGTCAAACGAAGTTGTTTTGATATCCCCAAACATGGATTGTAGTAAAAAGCCTATGTTTTTGGACTCTGATGGCAAATGTAAAAGATAAACAGGGCATTTAATGATCTGCGATCTTCTTCCTTATAGCTACTACAAAAATAAGATCTCTGGGTAAACAGTTCTCAAAACCATGATCTGAACATGACTTGCTGCAACTAAAATGAGTATGCTTCTTAATCCTGTTTATTTGATGTTCTTTCTCTACTGTGTTTCTACTGATGTGAGTTAGAGAAGATATTGATGTCTCTGAAAGTCTGTTGTAGATTCTCAGCTGAATGGTAATTTGAGCTGGGAGATGTGCTATCTCTAAGTTATATTATCAATCAACTTTCTTAATGGATTAATAAGCAGATTTGGAGTCTTTGATAAATAACACAAAATAAATTCATGCCTGCTGAACTGAGGTTGTTGCCGAAGGAAACAGGATGAAAAAAAGCTAGCATCTTCTGAAAATAATTAAGTAGCTTTATTCACTATGGAACAAATGACTGCCACTCTTCACCCTTTTCAATGTTTACACTATTTAACTTGGAGCGGGTTTATATGATGCAGGTGAGTCCAGAACTTGTTGAATCTTAATAACACACAAATGATGTGCTTAGAGCCACATGCTACATCAACTCTTGCTATTAATACATCCAACATAAGTGCAACATCTATTGCTGTGCACCTGTAGGCAGCTTAGAGTATGATCAAAGCTGGTCCTTAGCTGGTCTCTGTAACAAGTCAAACCTCATTTGCTTACGTTTCATTACCTGAAATACTTAATAAGACATTTACCTTCTGATCAGTTTTGTTATGATTGGGCATACCTTTTATTGCTGGAGATCAGCTAATTTATCTGGCACAAAAGAGTAAGAAGTTTTATTGTATTCCGACATCTGTTTTTAGGGTCACCTCACAAGATTATTTTTCTGTGACATTAACACTTTCAGGAATAACTGTAGGAGTTTCAAATGAAAATAAAATAATCTGATGACTTTTTTTCTCTTCTTTTTGAAACCATTTGTTAAATAGCTATAAAACACAGGCTGCCTGCAAAGAAATAAATTTGCTTAAAAACTCACCTCATTTTGGTGGGGAAGTGGAACTCTGCTAGAAATTAATAAATAAATAAATAATGTGTATTAAAAGTGGGAGATATGAAAAGACAAAAATGAGGGGGAAATGAAGGATATTAAGGAAAGTAACATGGTTGGCATGACACAGAATAAGAAGGAGCCAAAGTACTTTAGGAACAAAGAAACCCTTGCAGTGAAATGGCACCATTAGTAAATGGAGATAGTAAAATTTTCGTAGTAATACTAAAAAGAAAGAATATTCCCTGCGAAGTGCTCTATTAAAGGTCTTCTTATTTGGAAAGAGTCAGAAAAAAAGTCCTTGCATGCCATCAGGATGCTGACATGCTTGTCAGTCCTTTACTGAGGAAGAAGAGCATTAACTATTTGCAAAAAAGCAGTAAGTAGATAACCCACAGAGCTACAGAAGGGTTCTTAAAAGATAGTTAAAGGCTTTTTATATCTGCAAATATGGTAATTTAATAAATGTTAAGCACTAATGAGGTTCCAAAGCCCTGGAAAAGTGCTACAGTTTGAATAGGTAGTTTGGTAAGTTGAAAAATGTGTGTTTCATGGAGAGTAATGAGAACTGAAAAACCCAGGGAAAAGAACAGGTGAGTGACTAGTCTAATGGAGACTGAAACTAACAGCAAAATGTTCTGTTGAACAGAATCAGAACAAACAAACCAAGGGATTAGACTACAGCACACATTAAAGACAAAAATGCTGAACTGAACATTAATTATAGCAGTGGGTACTTTCAAGAAGCTTCCACAGATAAAAGCAGAAAGTGAATTAGCACAAACCATGAAGCAGCCAAGCAACATGAGGAAGCCCTTACACCTGATATATAACTGAGTAGTAATGCTGCATAATGTAGCGGCAGTAGAAGCAATACTGTTGTCCTGTAACAGTTCAAAGGTGAATGTATAGAATAAAAAAAAAAATAAAGCGGAGAAAATAGATTTGGAAAGACTTGGAACACAGGAAAAGGCACTGTCATGGAATAATTAGAGATTTGGGCATGTTTCATTTGTCAAAAAATGTGATAAAAATAGTAGAAAAATATATATAAGCTGAAGCTGGGAAAATTTCAATTAAAAATGAGTTTTAAAAATATTAGTTTATTAATAAGACCAAAAAACATGGTATATTATTGAACTTTTGCCTTATAGTAAAATGTGGATCTTTTCTAGAAGGTATGCTTCCATCAAAAGTAATGTTAACATCAGAACAGGAATACCTCGACAAAATTATATAACTGTAATAACTGGAGTTCAAGCCAGAGTGATGCTGTACAGCATTTCTTGGCACCTTTGGCTGCTATCTGTGGAAATGTAGTGCTCGAACTCCTTCTACTATTGTCTTTCTGTGTTACAGCTGAGAACTGATTTACTGATAATATCATACAAAGTACAAGGTAAACATGGTAAGGTAGATGAGGTAGAAACAGAAATTCTTTGGAGATTTGTTTCTAGACCATTTGATTTTATGTATAAATAAAAAGTTATTAACTCTGAAATTAAATGGATGGACAGATATTGAACTCTACCTTTCATTTTCAAAATGAATGGTGCATTTCATCCAATTTTATTTTTAACATTTAAGCCTATTTGAGAGGCTTCCACAGTTTTTATCTTAATTTCCTTTTTTTTTTTTTTTAATTTGGTTGTTTTAAATACTTGTCAAATAAATATTTTCTGAATCCTATTCAAGCTTAATTTTCTCCAAAACTTTTTTTTTTTTTTTTCTTTCCCCATCAGACTATTCACTCTTCAGGTGAACTCTGTGTGGGCTAACTCTTTGTGTATGTATGTTAGAGATTCAAGACGGTACCTTAAATGCTCATTTACACATTTTCTAGAGGAACTAGATCTGACTGTTCAAAATCACTTCTTGCTGAACTGAAGGTTGTGTGGTGGTCTGCTCTCAGCTTTCCTGAAAATGTGATTGCTCCTTTTGTATCTTTGGTGTGGTGACTGTGGCTGGCTATCAAACCCCCACCCAGCTGCTCTCTTCCCCTCCTCAGCAGGACTGGGGCAGAAAATAAAATGAAAAAACTCATGTGTCAAGACAAAGACAGGTAGGTAACTTACCATCACAGGCAGAACAGACTCAACTAGGGAAAAATTAATTTGTAAATTAAAAACAGAGTTGGATGGTCAGAAACAAAGACAAAAAATAAAACACCTTCCCCTCACCTTTCACTTTTTCCCATGCTCAACTTCAGACCTTCACCTCGAGTTCTTGTACTTCACTGCCACCCCAAGCATCACAGGGACAATGGGAAATGGGTGGCTGTGGTCAATCCCAAGCAGTTCCTCACTGTTGCTCCTTTGTCCTCACACCTTCCCCCTGCTCCCTTGTGGGTTCTCCTCTCCACTGGCTGCAGTCCTTAAGGATAAACCTGCTCCAGCATGATGTGCCTCACAAGGCCTCAGTTCCTTCAGGAAATATCTACATGCTCCAGCATGGGGTCCTCCATGGGCTGCACAGGAATCTCTGTTCCAGCTGCTGGAGCAGAGATTATCCTCTCCTTATTTCACTTGGTGATCACAAGGTCATTTCTCACACTTATTTTTCCCTCTGCCCCCATGCTGCCTTTGCAGCATTCTGCCCTCTCTTAAATCCATTTCTACCATGGTGCCAGCCAAAGCTGGAGGGCCTGGCTGTGCCCTGTGGTGGGGCCGCTGGAGCCAGCCATGTCCAGCACAGGGCAGGCCCAGGCTCGCCTCATGGAGGCCCTGCCGCCACCCCACCAGTCCCTTGCCAGGCACACCCAGCATGGTTTCAATTTTTTCTCCATCTGACCAACTTTCCAGATTAGAGGCTGTGTAGCTGTGCTTTTTTTTGCTGCCAAAAGAAAACTGAAATACCCTTATTATCGTATTACTTAGTAGCTGTAGTTGATATTACTCGTGACACAGCTTATCTCAAGTGCCTTCTCCTGTTGGTATTTTGTTTTTTGCTGAAAAGTGATTTCTTTGAATGAAGTGATGAGCTTTTCAGTATCAGTGCTGGAAAGTGCCATAAATTTTAGGAGGATTATTTCAATACAACCATATATATATGGGTTACTGGATTTATGTAATATTTTTACATAGGACTCACAAAACCCAGTTTACCTGGGGGCTCAGAAATAATGTCCATTCCTTTGGGGTAGAAATACTGCAAGAATTACCCTTATTTTATTGTCGTATTATTACCCTTATTTATTGTCTTCCAGTTTTTGTTTCTAGCTGAAACCTGGAAGGGCTGTGCAAAAAAAAAAAAAAAAAAAAAAAAAAAAAAAAAAAAAAAAAAAGC
>CM021797.1:32784372-32797763 GCA_011076525.1 Nettapus auritus | reverse complement strand
TTGTTTCTTTGAATGAAGCGAGACTTTTTTTTTTTAACAAACAGGCAAGACTACCTGCAGCATTTTCTTAAAATGCTGCAGGTAGTCTTGCCTGTTTGTTAAAATGCCTTTTAGGAGAAAATAAAAGAAAGCATTTCTAGCTTCTATGAGTGATGTTGCAGAAATTCCAGAGTGATTAGAGGGTTTCCTAGCTTAGACAGCACTCAGATTCTCCACTTCCTGTGCAAAAGCCATTGCCATTCCCCAAAGCACTACAACTTGGTACATCCACAGATCCCCTTACCAGAAGTGCTGGCACCTGAAGCACCATGTGCAGCTGGGCCGCCTTCCACATGTCTTTCTGACCAAGGGACTGGTTTAACTTGGAGGAACTTTACCACTAGAAGAAGTTTAATGAATTAAAGCTCTACTGAGGTATGTTTTGGTTCATTGCAAAGGCTTCCTTCTTCATCTGCCTTACTTTGCCTCATACTCATATCCATTCTGTAAGCATAAAAGATTGTAATGTTGTTTACCCTGACATGCAAATAGCAATTTATAGGAAGAGTTCTCGCAGCTTGCAAAGTAGCTGGCTGGTGTTCATTCTGTGAAGATGAGTAAAGGTTATTCAGGAAATAGTAAAAGATTTCTAATGTAATTGTCACCTTGTTTTAACATTTCTGGGTTTGGACAGTCATCTTATGGTGTCAAAAAGAAAAATATGTGCAAGCTGGTTCCACTGAAAAGGTGGTCTCATTGCTCTCAGATGCCCTGTTTTTTGCTGTGTTGTCAGATGCAAAGTCAAAGGCTATGTTCTGTCCCCAACCCGAAGAAATGTATGGGAACCCTTTTATTGGTGGAAGTGTGGTGTTTCTTTTTTCTGTTTAAGAAATATGACAAACAAATTAGAGAAGACACAACCTCACCTCAGAACTCTTATTAACCTGTCAGTCTTTCCCTTTTATATGGCCCATTTTGGAATTAATACTGATGGTTGTCTCCTATTCCCCCACCACCCAAAAAAGTCATTTAGTGATCAAGGCTGTTCTTTAAGAGACAAGATACCCTTTAACACTTTCTATGACTCTTCTGTGGTAACAAACATCCCTTTATCTTCTTCCTCATTGATATGTTTTCACGTATTTCTGATTAGACATTAGGAAATAAGCAGGGAGGAATTAAAATAAATTGGATTCTTTATTAAAATTCAATGTTTATAGTTGCAATTTGTTCACTTGTAGCATGTCTCTTCCCTTCTACTCTCTTTCCTTTTTTCCCTATATATAGTGACAGTCATAAAGGGCTTGCTTGAATGGAAACTGTTTAAAAACACCCTGGGAAAATAAGGTTTTGCTCTCCTGTGCTGCAGAGTGAAGCTGAAAATACATATGCAAGATTAATTTTCAGTTACTAACTTATTCAGTAGAACAGGGCTTACACTTTCAAAGATGCATTGTAGACTTAGATATCTGATTTACTGAATTTATATGTCAATGAACACCTAATCTTAACCTTATAGGTAAGTTTATAGAAGTCTTTTGAAAATTTAAACATGAACATAACATTTATTTAGGAGCAAGAAGTCACTTGAATTCTAACACACAGGAGAAAAGAACAAAGGTCAAATGAGATCTTTCATATACCACAGAGCTGCTTCACTGCAGAGATGCCCATTTTTTTCCAGCACAGTACTCCTTTTTTTTTTTTTTTTTTTTTTTCTTTTTTTTTTCCTGTAAATACTTAACATGGTCCAGATATATCTAAATAAAAAATGGGGTTTTGTTGGTAACATGTTCTAGGTTAATTTATCTAACCTCTGTGTCAATACTAATACAAAGACAGATATATTAACATAATATTGACTTTGACACATATTATAGTAATAACCCATGCTACCATGTTTTTATTCCTATTAACTACTATCATGAGTAATGGAAACATGCTATCATACATTACTATTGTACTTTTGTTCTGTTTACTTGTATATCACCTCTTAACAACTATTTGCGTAAGTCATGCTGAGGTCAATAGATGAAGTAACATGTCTTCTAAAACACCAGCCCAGCAAAGGTCTCTTTCAGAGGACACGTAATGTTTTAATTCCACCAGGACAAGAACAAGGTACATCCCATTTTGAGCTACCCATCTGAACAGTTTAGTGGGTAGACCATTCACTCAATAAATGAAAATTTTGATGTATTCCTGTACAGTCCAGTTATGAAGAGTACAGTAAGGCTGTAGTCTGACTTTCTCAAATGTTTTGGTGTTAGTGTTCTGTTGAGACAGGGAAAGTCTAATTTTGTGACTAAAACAATTCCTGGAGAATGGTCTGCTGGTTTCAGTAAGAGTAGCAAGCATCTATTTAACTTGTAGCTCCTCATTTGTGTTTTGTTTGTTTGTTTGTTTGTTTATTTTTACAATGGGGAAAATTATGTGGCACTAGAAATTTTAGTAAAGCTCAATTTATTTTAACATTAACAAGACATTTTGAAATGTTTACTTTACCTGATTCTTTCTCCTATTGCATATGGTAGACCAAAATACAAAAAGTCCCTTGGGATACACAAGTCATTGGTATACTTTTTTTTTTTTTTTTTTTTTTTTTTCCATTCATCAATAGATAATTTACCAGTGATTTGTTTCAAAACTCATTAAGATGAATGGTGAGGCTGCACCTCTAGTACTGTGTTCAGTTTTGGGCCCCTAACTACAAGGACATCGAGGCCCTGGCACATGTCCAGAGAAGGGCTACGAAGCTGGTGAGGGGCCCGGATCACAAGTCCTGTGAGGAGCGGCTAAGGGAATTGGGGTTGTTTAGTCTGGAGAAGAGGAGGCTCAGGGGAGACCTTATTGCTCTCTACAATTACCTGAAAGGAAGGTGTGTGCCTCTTCTCACAGATAACTAGTGATAGGACTAGAGGGAATGGCCTCAAGTTGTACTAGGGGAGGTTTAGGTTGGAAATTAGGGGACATTTCTTCTCAGAAAGAGTCAGGCATTGGAACAGGTTGCCCAGGGAGGTGGTGGCATCACCATCCCTGGGGGTGTTTAAGGAAAGGTTGGACCTTGTGCTTAGGGACATAGTTTAGTGGGTGACATTGGTGGTAGGGTGATGGTTGGACCAGATGATCTCAAAGGTCTTTTCCAACCTTAATGATTCTATGATTATATGATTCTATGAATGTGAAGCTGGGCCTTCATTTGGTGTGCAATTTGGAGTGTGGTCTGCAGTGGTGGTCATCTAACTACCCTTAATGTTAGCAAAGTTACTGAAAACTATTTTTGTCTCATAAACAAATAGTTAAATTCCTTTCAGATAAGAAAGAGGTTCAAACTATGGCACAGAAGTGTACAGTTTCGAGGTTGGCATAACCCAAAGACTACTGCCATTCAAAATCAAAATGTCCACCACAGTCTAGCTTGTCATTAGTCCGTGTACCCTGATGGTGCTCTGCTTCATCTCTTAAGCTATTTTCTGCACAGTTGTTGATTTGCTGATATACAGGTATGCAGGTAGTTCTCTGATCCCTCTGCGTAACAGCTCAAAGGAGTGTTCACAGAAATAAAGGGCCATTAAGGAGACCAAGGCAGCAAGTCTAATACTCAAGATACTGACATCTTCCATCAATTGTGAGCACAAGAAGAGTCTTGGTGCGGTATGTCCATTAATATCTGGACAAGAAACCAAAATCATGTTCTCCTTTGCTGTTGAAAAGGTGGTAAGGAAAAAGTTTTTTGTTGTACGTTCTACAGACTACACAAACAATTATGTTGATTTGCTGACTGCATGGTGGGAGTCACAGATGTCATAGTGGGCGTTTGCTACCGATTGCCCAACTGGGCCGAAGTGGCAGATGTAATATTCTACAAGCAGCTGGGATAAGTCTCATAGTCGGTAGCACTTGTTCACAGGGGGACTTCAACTTACCAGACAGAGTTAGAAATACAACACAGCAGAGAGGAAATGGTCTGGGAGGTTTCTAGAGTGTGTTGAAGATAACTTCCTGACACCACTGGTGAGTGATCCAATGAGGTATGATGTCCCACTGTATCTTTGTTAACAAAGATGACCGCCACTGGATGCTTATTAAAAGAGAACTTATGGGTGATGTGAAGGTTGGAGGCCATACTGGGGATACCAATCACGAATTAATAGTTTTTAATTCTTGGAAAAGTAAGGAGGGGGGCTAGCAGAACTACCACCCTGGATTTCTGGAGGGCAGACTTTGGCCTGTTAAGGAGATTGGTTGGTGGAGTCCCTTGGGAGGCAGTCCTGAAGGGTAAAAGAGTCCAGGAAGGCTGTACACTCTTCAAGAAGGAAATTCTAAAGGCACAGGAGCAAGCTGACCCCACATGGAAAAAGACAAGCTGGAAGGGAAGAAGACAGTTCTGGCTGATCAGAGAGCTGTGGCTAGAACTAAGGAAGAAAAAGAGGGTTTATGACCTTTGGAAGAAGGAGCAGACCACTCAGGAGGATTACAGAGATGACGTGATGCTGTGCAGGGATAAAATTAAAAGGGCCAAAGCCCAGCTTGAGCTCAATCTGGATACTGCCATGAAGGACAATAAACAATATTTTTATAAATATTAAAAAAAAAAAAAAGAAAAAAAAAGAAAAAAAAAATGGAGGACCAAGAATCTCCCACCTTTTATTGGATGTGGGGGGGGAAGTATAGTGACAAGAGATGAGGAAAATGCTGAGGTACTTAATGCCTTCTTTGTCTCAGTCTTTAGCAGCAATACTAGTTGTTCTCCAGATACCTAGCTCCCTGGGCTGGTAGATAAGGTTGGGAGCAGAATGAAACCCTTGTGATAAACAAGGAAATGGTTAGCAACCTGCTACTCCACTTAGATGTATGCAAGTCTATGGGACCAGATGGGATCCACCTGAGTATACAAAGAGAGTTGGTAGAAGTGCTCACCAAACCACTTTCCATCACTTACCAGCAGTCCTGACTATCAGGAGAGGTCCCAGTTGACAGGTGGCTAGTAAATGTGATGCCCACCTACAAGAAGGGCCAGAAGGAGGATCTGGGAAACTGCATGTCTATCAGTCTGAACTTGGTTCTGGGGAAGCTCTTGGAGCAGCTTATCTTGAGTGCTATCACATGGTACCTACAAAGTAACCAGGCAATCAGGCCCACTCAGCATGGATTTATGAAAGGCAGGTCCTGTTTGACTAACATGATCTTCTATGACAAGGTGACAGGCTCAGTGGGAAAGGAAAAGGCTGTGGATATGGTTTATTTAGACTACAGTAAAGCTTTTGACACAGTATCCCACAGCATTCTCCTGGGGAAACTGACTGCTTATGTCTTGGATGGGTGTACGCTTAGTTGGGTTAAAAGTTTTCTGGGTGGCCAGGATCAAAGAGCTGTGGTGAGTGAAGTTAAATTCAGTTGGAGGCCAGTCACTAGTGGTGTCCTGCAGAGCTCAGTACTGGGGGCAGTTCTCCTCAATATCCTTATTAATGATCTGGAAAAGGGGATCGAGTGCACCCTCAGTAAGTTTGCAGATGACACCTAGTTACGTGCAAGTGTTGATCTGCTTGTTGGTAGCAAGGCTCTACAGAGGGATTTTGACAAGCTTGACTGATGAGCTGAGGCCAGCTCCATGAGGTTCAACAAGGCTAAGTACTGGGTCCTGCACTTGGGGCACAACAACCCCATGCAATGCACAGGCTGGGGGAAGAGTGGCTAGAAAGCTGCCTGGCAGAGAGTAACCTGGGAGTATTGGTTGATAGCTGCTGAATATGAGCCAGTAGTGTGCTCAGGTGGCCAAGAAGGCCAACAGCATTCTGGCTTGTATCAGAAATAGCATGGTCAGCAGGACTAGGGAAGTGATTGTTCCTCTGTACTCAGTTCTGGTGAGGCTATACCTCAAGCATTGTGTTCAGTTTTGGGACCCTCACTACAAAAAGGCCATCGAGGTGCTCAGGTGTGTCCAAAGAAGGGCAAAGAAG
Source organism: Nettapus auritus (assembly GCA_011076525.1). Taxonomy (NCBI): domain Eukaryota; kingdom Metazoa; phylum Chordata; class Aves; order Anseriformes; family Anatidae; genus Nettapus; species Nettapus auritus. Next base: position 32,791,824 of record CM021797.1, on the reverse strand, counting down.
CTGCTGAAGGGTCTAGAGAACAAGTCTTATGAGTGGCTGATGGAACTGGGATTTTTTAGCCTAGAGGGAAGGAGATTCAGGGGAGATCTTGCTGTGTTCTACAACTACCTTAAAAGAAAATTATAGCAAGGTAGGAATCAGTCTCTTCTCCCAAGCACTAAAGAAGAATAAAAGAGGAAATGTCATTAAGTTGCACAAGGGGGTTTTAGGTTTAATGTTGGGAAAAATTTCTTCACTGGCAGGGTTGTAAAGTATTGGAACAGGCTTCCCAGGCAAGCAGTTGAGTCACCATCCCTGAAAGACTTCAAAAAATGTGTAGATGTACTGCTTAGTGACATGGTTTAATGGTGGACTTGACAGGCTAGGTTAAAGATTGTACCAGATGATCTTAGAGTCTTTTCCAGCCTAAATTCTATGATTCTATGTCTTTCATGTTTTGGATCAGACTACCATATTTAAATACTACATGCAATACCTCTTTCTGGCAATAGCTTTTTACTATATTTCAGCTATGAAAATAATAAGTAATGTGTTAAATTAATGTTACATTTAATATATACATATTCACAAATTGTTAACATGTATGTTGGAAATCTGGAGGTAAAGAACAGACACATCTAAGGACAGCATCATTTTTATTTTTTTTAACTGTATCTTAGTTATCAGAGAGTACAACATAACATAAATGTGCACATGTGTTTATTCAACAGATATCATATCATAGAATGGTTTGAGCTGGAAGGGATCTTAAAGATCATCTAGTCCCAACATGGGCAGAGACATGTCCCAGAAAATGCTGCCCAGCTTGCCCAGGGCCTCATCCAACCTGGCCTTGAACACCTCCAGGGATGGGGGATCCACAGTTTCTCTGGGCAACCTGTTCCAGTGCCTCACCACCCTCTGAGTGAATAAATTCCTCCTAATATCTAGGCTAAATCTATCTTCTTTTAGTTTAAGACCCTTGCTATCATTATCTACTATTTACCTGAGTAAAAAGTCCATCTCCATATTTTTTTTAGAAGACCCCTTTAAGTATTGAAAGGTCGCAATGAGGTCACCCCAGCGCCTTCTCTTCTCCAAGCAGAACAGCCACAGCACTCTCAGCCTTTCTTCATAGGAGAGGTGCTCCAGACCTCTAATCAACTTCATGGCCTTAACATGAAATACTTGGTAGGAAGTCCTGAGGTCCACAAGGGTTAAGCATGATTTGCTTGACCTATCAAGTAATAATAGTCTCTTCCAGGTATAAAGTAATACTGCAAAGTTCTGAATTCTTTTAGATGTCTGAAAAGTGAAAAATTGAAAGTTTCATTGGTACTTGGTAAAGCATTTTAGAATAGAAAGCACTATATGACCTTTATAGCATGTTATTTTAACATGTCTGAGTAGACAAGTTCATTTATAAGGAAACAGGATGTTAATTTAGCTTGTGAGATGAAGGAGCAGCAAGAAATTAGTAAAGACTTCTGATTTCTTGATGTTTCAAGTAGCTTTTTGCGCACTCAGAAAACAGTCTTTATAAAGAGCATAGAAAATATGTTTTCCATAATGCATAAGCTACTTTGCAAAGTCCTCTTAATATTTAGATGATGAGTGAAACTATCAAAAATGTAAATAACAAGGAAGAACACCTTTACTTTGTGTCATAGTACTGGCCATTTTGGAAATGTGCAATGTAGTGTTATCCAACCAATTTCCTGTACTTAGCTTTAAAAAACATTTCTAAGAGAAAGACTAATATGCAAAATGTTTACTTTGATTTTCAATATTTTAAGATCAAACATTTCTGTATTGTTTATCCTTGGTTTTACATTTTATAACCAAGTAGACATTCAATTTAAGCATTAAATGCTCCAGTTCTTCAGCATGAACAAACTGTCTGGTTAAGGTAAAGCAGAGATTATTATTTTTCATAGTCCAATTTTAAATAAAATAAACAATTGCAAAAACATTGTGTAAATAAAATAAAAGTGGCATAATCCAATTTAAGAAATAAACATTTTTAAGTGTAATTTTGTTTGCAGTCTCATAAGTCTTAATAAGATTAGAGCTTAAATAAATAATAGATTTAGAACTGCACACTTCATTCTTCAGAAAACTCAGTAAATACCTAATTTTAATGTGACTTGCTCTGGATTTTGTACAGCAGCTTTCTTTTATTCTTCATGCACCTCTTTCAATCCAACCCCCATACCACATGCTCTGCATTTCCCCTGTTTCCATTTCATCCTTCTAAGAACTGCTTAGTCTAAGTACATTGAGAACACTATGACACGTCCCAAAAACATGAAGTTAACCCATAAGTGTCCTGTGACATACTGCATAAACTCAGAAAAACAGTTCTTGCATAACCTTGTCAAACAATATTCACTTCCTAGCAGCTGCCACTGCCTTGAAATTAATAAAATTATTGTAAAGGCTACCTTCCTGAGTACACCAGTGACACACTGCAATGAAGGACTTAATTACCATCATTTTTTTACTCTGTTCAATGCCATTTTTCTCATCAGCTCTCTTTCTCCGTTATGCACTGCATTTCATAAATGGCAAGATGGAAAACTTTGGTTAAAAACTTCATATGAAAACAACAACAACAAAAAACTCTCTGGACTATATGTGCTCCAGTATGTAAATATTCTTACTTTCAAAGGCAATGAAACAGTTAAGATCTCTGAGATGAAAAATAGAGTCTAGTAGATCTTTCCTATTTTGTTGCTTTAAGGGTTGGTTGACTGTAATCATGCTCCTTAATTTATTTTTAATTTTCATTACATTGAATAAACCCTGCAGGTTTACAGTTCTATGGCTTACTGTATGTATGTATGCATATGCATGCATGCATGTATGTATATATGCATTGTTCAGAACCTAAAACCTTATGGAGAATTCTGCTTTCTTCTTATGTGCTTTTTTTTTTCCTTTTTTTTTTTTTTTTTTTGTACCAGGAAGTAGTAAAATGTTTTGAGATGCTATTGAGTCTTTAAGTTAAAAAATCTAGATTCCACCTTAAAAATGTTCCATACTGTATGTTGCATAGCCTGGGGTGCTGACTAGCTGCCAAATATCTATCAGAGAGTGATTTATGATATATGATATGTTCCTCAGCCCAAGTGGAGACTGTTTAGTTGAAACATGAGAAAGGAGAGGCCTTGTGCTCTCAAAACCATGATGACAAGTTTCTGTTTGGCTTTCTGAGGGAACATACAGTACAAAACGTGCCATACTTTACAACACCAAAACTTATGTAAGGAACAAACTAAATTCACTTAACCCCTGGTGTCATTAAGGTTTTCATTTTGTTCTTTTTTTTTTTTTTTTAATTTTATTTTATTGTGAAGTCTGTTACTTCACATAAACGAAACAGTTTAAATTTATACTTTCCTTTCAACTCTGCCTAAAGCCTGTGTTATGATTTCTGATGCTTTCTGTTCTGAAAAAAATAAAATAAAAAAAAAAATCCCTGAAGCTCTGAAGAAGTACCTCTGAAGAAGTACCTCTCCCATATGGCTTTTGGGATCTACACTTTGACATGCTTGTGTAGAACAATATGGACAGGTATTCTGCAGTCCTGAACAAGAAAATTCTCAAAGGTCTTCTGATATTATTCATGGACGCTTGTATCCAGGGAGAATAAAAAAATAAATAAATAAAGTCTGCATAATCCGGTTGATACATCTTGTTTAGACAGTCATTCAGTCACCACAGTATCTAAGTGCCAAAATGCATCATCACAGAACAGAAACAAACTCAATCCTTTGTTATGTAAAGTAGGCTGGATTTATTTCTTTATATCATTATATTTTCCTTCTTTGCATGTCCTTACTCAGCCTTTGTTTTTCATGAGGTTTTACTACGGGAGAACGGCTGGTATGAAAAGCTGTCTTTACACAGGGCAATGAAAATTATCAGTTCAGAGCCTGTTCTGATCTCAAGTAAACCTGTCGCAGCTGCACTGTGAAGTACGTGTCATCTGCAGAATTTTGTATCTGCAGTTGAAATCCTGAACTCAGGCAGAAGAAGCAGCAAGAATATACTATGAAAGCACATAAACTCTGTTGAAAAAAAATCTTGCAGGTCTTCAGTATCTGACAAAATCTTTAAATCTAAAGAGGCAGAGTGCAGAGGGAAGGAAATACTTTCATACTGTATTTCTACAAATGACTAATTATGAGATTGGTCCTGTATAGTCTGCTTAATCTAGGAATGCTTTGCAGGCCTTCTGTGACATTGTCCCAGCTCTATATTCAAGTGGACCCAGAAACATGGTAGCACTGTTGTTCTCTGTCTGGATTTCTGTGGAAAGGTAAGGTCCCAGTAGAGCCAGGGAGTACTCTGACCATTTCCACAGTCCTGGCAGCTGGAAGACAGGACCCTGGCAAATGTATTTGTACCCATCCTCCACTCAGCCCAGATACAGCCAGGAAGGCAAAGTAATATATTCTGTGACATAACAGGAAACTGTTAGAAGAAAAGAAACTTACTTTGCCTCTTCTGAGTCCCTGTAAGGTCCTTAAACACAAGACATTATTTCAATAGGATTCACTGAGAACATAGATAATTTCCACATACGTGATTAGCACAGTTATTTGGATAAGCTGCAAAACATAATGTAGACTTTGGAGGTCACTTTGGCTTCAGTCCACTGAGGCTGTTGGGATGAAATTTCAGGCTTTTATGTGGAACATTCAGAGAGCAGAGGCTGTAGAGAATTAATAGAGACACCATTAAGACAGAGAAGAAAGAGACTGCTGAAGGGTCTGGCTAAATAAACTGTCACACAGATATGTTTCTGTTTACATAGATCATTCTTCTTGGTCAGTCAGAATTAAATCTCTGGGAAACCAGATTCTGACTAGTCAGTCAATAATGGAAAAAAATCAGTCAACCCTGGCTGTTGAGAATTACTATCCTTTTCAGTTCCTGGATCAATATGCTGTTGTCTTTGGAGTCAATTATTGGCCTGCTCCAGGTACATGCAAGTCAACAACTCAGGAAAGCCCCCTAGCTTCTTGAAAGCCCTGCTTTTTGTGTGTGTGTTACTCACAAGTCCAGGTGTTACAAGCTGTTGTGGGGTAATTCAGCTGATTGTTTGGAGAAAAGGTGCAAGCTGGAAACTTGTCTAAGAACTACATACATAACTGGGAATTGAGCAATCATTAGTTTGGGAATTAAGACACTCCATCACTCAGAGTTGTGCAGCTATCTGACTTCACTGAACATATCTCCCCAAACTGATATTAGTGTGACACTTTCTTACATTAAATTGAATCTTGAGATATTCTGACCTATAACTTTAGGAACCTGTGGCTTTTTGTAGTCCTGCCTTAAATATTAACTTATGTGTTGTCACGTATTGTCACGCTTTCATACAAACTGAGAAATCAAATAGCACCCTGAATCTAAGTACACCCACTGTAATGCCTGTGGGATGTGAGAAGGCATGGGATATTGTAAGGAAAATAAGCAGAAATTTTCCAACATTTAAGAATGGACTGAGAGACAGAAATACAAGTCTGAAAAGACAAATTCTCTGTCCTGTGATCAATGTGAACATTTATTTATGGTCTGAATTAATCCTCCTTCCTGGATGGCTTTATTTTTAATGTGGAGAAATGATATTGCACAAAGTACTGCTTAAGCATTTGTCAGGATCTTGTCTGTTTTGAGATCCTTACTGTCTTCTGTCCAGACAGGCACAACTACCACTGTTTTGTGTAAAGTGACACAGCCTCTTTTGCCACAAGGCTCCAGCCTCAGCTGTTTTATCTGGAAGATATGGGAGCAGTTAACAGTAAAAGAAACAGTATAGAAAATGCATACCAAGGTACCGAGATTCATGATACGCCTTTATGATTGTCTTTCCACTATATCTCACTGTGAGACATCCATATCGGATGTTCTGAAATAATGATGCTTTGTAATCACAGTAGAATTATGCCTATGGAATGACAAACAGCTATTTGAAATGACATTTTTTTGGGGAAAAAAAAGACAAAATAATCTTCAGGCCTTCCAGCCTGAGGAATGCTGATATTATTTGTTACTTCACTGACAATACTGAGAAGATCTAGTTCTTTTAAGAAAACATTGTAAGTCACCTGATATCTGCTCTGCAAAACTCCTAGAATCTGGAAACTGTTTAAGGTTATGGTTTCGCTAGCAACTTTTCCTCACTTGGGAATAAAATGTTGCTATTTTAGAGTATAAACAACCTTACTAATATTAAAATAATTGTTCAAGACATTTTCTTTTGCTTGGATATTCAGTGTAAGTAACTGCTGAGACTTGCAGCTGGGCCAGAGGCTGCAGCAAACAAACATCCTGTCAAAGTGTCTGGCACTCTGTGTTCCAGCATGATTGGCAGGAAACAGCATGTTTGGGGAAAGGGAAGATGGACATTATAAAAGCTATAGACTTGTTTTCCCAAAACAATAGCACGATACAAAACTAAAGGAGCTCTTTATTAAACGATTTGCTGCTAGGTTAGTGTGTTGCATGAATAAGTGGGGGAAGGGACAGGGAAACGGTGTTGATTGCTTAATGCCTAACAGGGGATTAATATAACTGACTTATTATATGCATATTTCTTTTCTACTAGGCTGAGCATCCGCCACACTCAGTAAGCACAGAAGTGAAACACTTATCTGTATGTACCCAGCCCAGTACGGTTCATTTCAAGTACACTGAATTAGCATTAGTCACTAGATTAACTTGATCTGAGTAGATCTTTCTTCACTAGCACTGGACAGGGCAGGCATCTCTTTGCTTGTTTGGTACATTACAGCTCACACCACAAGAACAGGTGCTTTTGTCCCGTGAGTGCCATCCCACTGTTGTGTGGAAGGAGGTTGACTTTAATCTCTGTGGGTTGTTGAATGCAATCCCAGCTGGCCAAAGCTGCAATGTGGATTTTTTGAACAATCATGTTCCTGAACTGCCTGGGCAACATCTCTTCCCCTGTCACTCACCAAAACTCAGTGCCATGCTGAGCACTGGAAGCTCCTAAGATGGAGGAAAGTGGTGGAGTGCTTTATATTAGTGCAATCCTCCAATCTGAAAGCCTGCTTCTGATGCCTTTCCCCTGAAAAGCAGTCAAAAGCAATTTATGATATTTATACATCTATTCAGACAACCAGGTAGCTATTTTAGCTTTGTACACAGCAGCCAAGGAAATAAGGCTAGTCAGTTGGTATAAGAAGGGGACTGCTGAAATCAGACTGCATTTGAAGGACAATCAAAATTGGGAATGGGAATTTGCCTTTTTTTATCTCATCCCAGTAGGCATATCTAGAAATATACTTGCTTGTCTGTGATAACTGAAAGCATTTAAAAAAAAAAAAAAAAAAAAAAAAAAAAAAAAAAAAAGGGTTAAATTTAGATATATGTTTAAAAAAAAAAAAAAAAAAAAAAAAAAAAAAGTCATGTATATTGCAAAGGGGTGACAAGGTGTTG
>CM021797.1:32773945-32784272 GCA_011076525.1 Nettapus auritus | reverse complement strand
AAAAAAAAAAAAAAAAAAAAAAAAAAAAAAAAAAAAGGAGGTAAATTGCAGATAGATCTTAACAACCAAACAACAACAACAACAAAATAGTCATGTAGAATGCAAAGGGTGACCAAGTGTGTCCTGGTGAAGGTGTAATTCAATTATCTTATATGTGAAGGAGATCTGCACAGGAGGACAGGCAAAAATCCACAGAACTTGGTTTGCTGGTTTGTTTGGTTCTGAATTAATTGTCAGTGTTATAAAAGGAATAGGAATGCTATGAGTTCTAGATTTGATTGCAGTAAACATAGAGATTAAGAAATGGAATGAAGTTTCCAACAACCTTGGGAAAAGAAATAAGATGCCAGGGAATATTTTAGTTGGTCAATTATGAATGAGTTTCTGCTACTGTGAAAGACTCTTTAACTAAACAATATTTATGTTAGTGAAACAGCCCTGTGTTGGTATGTAATACCATCTGGCACATCTGCAGCACCAATTGCATAGTATCAAGGGTTGTTCCAGTAGGGAACTTACTCAATTTTGGCAGAAAATTCAAATGCAATGAGAAAGTACTGTTTCTGCTCATTGGTCAGAAACAAAAACATTTGTGCTGACTAACAGAAGTAGACTCAATGAAAAGTAGAACTTGTGCTGATTGGTGGTTCTTCTAAAGTTACGTTCTTTTCACCTACTACGGATCTGATCAACCAAACAAGAGCTATTATGCTACAGAAATGATAAAGATTAGTTGAAGAGGTGTAGAAGAAGAAGCTGAGGAGAGCCAACAGTTTGAGCTTTATGGAAGTTGCCAGAACACATCATCTCGCTGGACATTAGAATACTGTCAAAGTGTAGTACATCTTAAAAAAATTGTTTGACATTCTTTGTGTATGGTTCCTTTCTTTCCTGTGTGGATGAGGTGTCTACAGTCCATGGATCATGGTGGACATTTATTGCCTCGATTGTAGGCAGATGACCTAGGTGTCCTAGTTGAGTTACAGGGGGAAATTGTTACATTTAGAATTCATTTATCACAAATACCTACAAATATGAATTTGCAGTCATGTTGGTTCATTTTGATCAAACACAGATTTTCTAAAGCTTTCTTCCAGTATTAATTTAAAGTCTTGTCTATAGCTAGAGATTCTCTGCCCAGTGAACTGATTAGATGCCATATATGATGAGTGAAAACAAAATAAAGAGTAGAAGAAAACCAATAGCAAATTGTGTTTGGAATAAGAACAAATATCTGTAGGGGAAATGGAATGTTGTCATTGTCAGTCATAATGAAGACCTTTCTCTCTGAGTGACAATTAATTTAATGACTTCACAAATGGGTGAGGGTAACCCCATCAATTTCAAGTTGACACGCTCATTACAGTTAAAACATCCAGAACTTGATCCTGTGAACTTTACTCACCAGACTGAAAAATAGTTTGAGGACATACCACTGTTATGTATAAAATAAAAAACAAAAGCAATGTTTCCTTATTTTTTTTTAGCTTCACTTTCAGCAGAATATTTCTGAACCTGTTAAAGGAGTGTTCATTTTCATCTGGTCTGAGACAACAACAACAATAATAGCAAAACTCATTGTATAAACAGATATCTAGTTATGCAACATGATATGACAGTGATAATTTGAAGGTTATATTATCTTACCACAGATGGTTCAAGAGTCTTGCTTGTATTGTTGTTTACTATCAAAATTTCTGGAATGTGGAGTAGGACATCAGCATTCTCTCTGAACTAATCCTTTCAGATCAGCATCTTATAAGAATTTACATTAAGACCATTTTTGGTATTTTGTATTCAATTTATACATATATTAGAAGATACGGACACTGTTTCATATTTACCAGAGTGGGAATAATGCCTTTTCAGAAAATACTTGAGACAGGCAACATGATGTAGGAAATATGAAAGAAAAGACAATTATGTCATATCACCATAATGCTGAAGAAGACATTTTCAATCTGCTGTTGGCAGGAAGCTGCTTTAGTGGAGATGAAAAGGAAGGAAAAGATGTTTCATTATCTGTCATTGTTGTTCTCTTCTATTCATATGCTAGACACTCTTTCACCCAAACGAGTTTATTTTGGTGGAAGTAATGTCTCTGCTTCCTATAAGATCTGGGATCTGAGTCCAGCTTCTGCACTGGTAGCTCTGACAGCCACAGCTTCTTACATGAGGTTACTTCATACCAAATACTTGGCTGGAAATATCTGTATTGGCACTGGTCTTTATACAATCTCAAGTAACGTACAAACAAAATGGAAGTACTGTAGAAAGACTTTTAGTGTGGTCTGTGGCCACACAACCAAGCAGTCTGAGGTGGTGTTGCTGTTTACAGAACATCACAGCAGTGACAATTCTAACCCATGTTGGGCTCATTCTTGTATTTGTTAATAGCCTTATTGAATATTTTCACATGGCAACAGCTGAACTGGAACACTCCTACTGCTCCATTTGGTACTCAAATGCAGGGACAAAGTATAATTCAAAATATCATCAGAGCCTGTGCATGAAGTCTTGCTGAGTACTCTTCTTGTGGTCTGATTCCACAAGAGCAAGAAGCTAAGCAGCATGATGTTACTGTAGTTTTCTGAGAGATCCTGAGGAAACAACCCTGCTTTTGCTGCTCTATTTCAGTTCTGGACTGAAAGTAAAATTTGGTAACATAAGGAAAAAAAACACTGGCCAACAATTAATTTAGTTTCTTTTGAGCCTAAGAGCATTTTAAAAGCATATTTATCTAAAAATGGATCAAAATTGTTTCTCCTTAACTGAGGACAGGCATCTCCAAAGAAGAAAGCTGTCCTGTTCCAGCTGGAGAATGCAATGTTGAGAAAGAAGATGAAAGAAGGAGGAAAGGAGGAGAAGGAAAAAGAAGAAAAGATGTGATATAGGCATGGAGGAAGGCAGTGGAACTTGGTAAGACCACCTAGATCAATAAACTTGTTAAAAGTCCCTCAAAGTCTTAAATGGGAAATAGCCAGAGTTTTACATTTTATACTGAAGACAAGAAGTCTAACATAACTTAATTCTGTGAACAAACACGACTTAATGAGGCATACTGCACGGTATCCACTGCCCTATAAAATGCTTTCTTGTCTACAATCAATAAAATAAAGATGCATGTGAACCAAGGCTGCATTCTGTTAGCAAATTTTTATGGCAAATCCTTCTTTACAGATAGATAGAAGGGCTGATTTAGTTGTAGAATTTAATCCTACCCAGATTAGCAATCATTTCATCACTTAAAATGCTAGAGAAAGGGAGAATTAGAAAGGGGGAATCCTAGCAGTCTTTAAAATAAAAGGCATTGGACACCTGGCACCCTATAAATACTGTGACACTGTACGACAGCAAACATGGGCACAATGCACTGCTTATTCTCAATTGGAATCCATCTGTAGTCTACAGTAGTAAGACAAAGGAGGATTGTTAGCACTTAAAGGCACCTTTACGCAGTCATACCACTTGACTGTTTTATTAATTGCTCCATCTGTTAAGTGAGAACTTTCTGGCAGAGGTTGGTACATGCTCTTAAACCCCTTGGTCTGCTTCCTATTGGTTCCACATGTGTTTGTATTTGTTCTCAGTAGGCAGAGATTCCAGAGAGAAAATGAACCGCTGCAGATTGATTGCAGTATCAGTCATGCAGAAGACATGGTAAAACATGCCCCTTCAGTCTGGTTTACTGTTAACCCTTTAACACAGAAAAGTAGGAGGTGGCACAGGGAGAGAAATGAGTTAGTTCCCAATATTACTGAGAAATACAGGATTGGTGCCACAACTTCAACATTATCCATCTTGTTAGGGGTTGTCTAACAATTCTTCACAAATTACATTTCCAGCACTTCCTGTCTTAGAGCTCTGTACTTTGCTCTGGCCAAGCCAGACGGTATTAGGATAATGTGGAAGATTGCATTGCTTTGCTGAGTATTCCCGTACCACCTAGGTAATTCTCTGACAAAATTACAGTGACAAGAGCAGTGACAGAGGCCTAAAGCAACAAAAGCCAGAGCATTCAAATGTAAGGCCATGATTCACACCAGCAGGAAGAAAATAAAGGCATAGTGTTGTTAAGTGTTTGCAGAAAGTCTAGGCCCATTTCTCCAAGTTCTTGGTTGGCATTTACTGTATTGCTTAGAAGTGTATTTTAAAACTTAATTTTAAAAAGCATTAAGGGAGACCATGTAATATTACAATGCAGATAGTAATTCAAGGCATTATAATATATTCCTGAAATAGGATTAAAATCAAAAGGCTAAATTATCTGAGGGCAGAGGTGGTAAAGTTTTATGGTCATTAGCTGAAAAGGATAGGCAGTCTTTTACTTGGTCAGTACTCTGAAAACTTGGTGAGGAATTTCTGTACTGCAGTTGATGGTGACTTCTCTCAGTTGCACACATGCATCCATGTTTTTGCTTCAGGGATGCAGGTAGGACTGGTTTTCTCCAAAATCTCTAGCAACATAAAAATCTTGTCTTACTGGCAAGGTGTGTTGACCACAAAACCTCTTAAGGGCTATATTAAATACAAAGATCCCCACAATCCAGTCATCTTTAGTACATTCAGATGAGAGGATGATGAGAACTGAAAAGCAACACCATTTTCTTAATAGATTCCTGGAATTATAGAATGGCTCAGGTTGGAAGGGACCATGAAGATCATCTAGTTCCAACACCCCTGCATGTGCAGAGACACCCACAAAATCAGGTTGCCCAGGGACTCATCCAACCCATCCTTGAACAGCTCCAGGGATGGGTGATCCACAATTTCTCTGGGCAACCTGTTCCAGTACCTCACCACCCTCTGAGTGAAGAATTTCCTCCTAACATCCAATCTAAATCTTCCCTCTTTCAGTTTAAAACCATTCCCCCTTGTCCTATCATTTTCTGACCAAGTAAAAGTTACTCTCCATATTTCTTATAAGACCCTTTAAGTATTGAAAGGTCACAATGAGGACTCACCAGAGCTTTGTCTTCTCCAGGCTGAACATCCCCAGCTCTCTCAGCCTGTCTTCAAAGGAGAGGTGCTCCAGCCCTCTGAATGTTGTTGTGGCCCTCCTCTGGACCCACTCTAACAGGTCCATATCCTTCTTATGCAGGGGGCCTAGATCTGGCTGCAGCACTACAAGTGGGGCCTCACAAGGGCAGAACCCTCCCCTGCTGGCCACTCCTCTGTTGATGCAACCCAGGATGCAGTTGGCCTTCTGGGCTGCAAGCACACACTGCTGGCTCATGTTGAGCTTTTCATCCAACAGAACCCCCAAGTCCTTTCTCAGCAGGGGTGCACTAAATGAGTTCTTCTCCCAGTCTGTGCTCATGTCTGGGATTGCCCCAGTCCAGGTGCAGCACCTTCCACTTGGACTTGTTGAACCTCATTATATTCACATGGGCCCATTTTCAAGCTTGTCCACGTCCCTTTGTATGGCATCCCTTCCTTATTTTGCATCAACCACACCACTCACCTTACTGTCATCAGAAAACTTGCTGAGGATGCACTTAATGCCACTGTCTGTGTCATTGATAAAGACATTGAACAGTACCAGTCCCAAGACAGACCCCTGAGGGACACTACTCATCAACTACTCATCATCTCCACCTGGACACAGAACCATTGACCACCACTCTGTGGGTGTGGCCTACAAGCAAATTCCCTATTCACTGAATGGTCCACCCTTCAAATACATCACTCATCATTTAACAACACTCCCATTTAAAAAAAGAGTTGAAACGAAGTCACAGGGAACTACAGATCAGCGAGTCACAGAATCACAGAATCACAGAATCATCCAGGTTGCAAGATACCTCCAAGATCACCGAGTCCAACCTCTAAGCTAACACTAACAAGTCCTCCGCTATACCATATCCCTAAGCTCTACATCTAAACGTCTTTTAAAGACCTCCAGGGATGGTGACTCCACCACTTCCCTGGGCAGCCCATTCCAATGCCTAACAACCCTTTCAGTAAAGAAGTTCTCCCTAATATCCAACTTAAACCTCCCCTGGCGCAACTTTAGCCCATTCCCTCTCATCCTGTCACCAGGCACATGGGAGAACAGACCAACCGCCACCTCGCTACAGCCTCCTTTCAGGTACCTGTAGAGTGCAATAACGTCACCCCTGAGCCTCCTCTTCTCCAGGCTAAATAGTCCCAGCTCCCTCAGCCGCTCCTTGTAAGACTTGTTCTCCAGACCCCTCACCAGCTTCGTAGCCCTTCTCTGGACTCACTCAAGCACCTCCATGTCCATCTTGCAGTGAGGGGCCCAAAACGGAACACAGTACTACTCAAGGTGCGGCCTCACCAGAGCCGAGTACAGGGGGACAATCACTTCCGTGGACTTGCTGGCCACACTGTTTCTTATGCAAGCCAGGATGCTGTTGGCCTTCTTGGCCACCTGAGCACACTGCTGGCTCATATTCAGTCGACTATCAACCAATACTCCCAGGTTCTTCTCTGCCAGGCAACTTTCTATCCACTCATCTCCCAGCCTGTAGTGCTGCTTGGCGTTATTGTGCCCCAAGTGCAGGACCCGGCACTTGGCCTTGTTGAACCTCATACGGTTGGCCTTAGCCCATCAGTCCAGACTATCCAGATCCTCCTGCAGAGCCTTCCTACCCTTAAGCAGGTCGACACACGCACCTAACTTGGTGTCATCTGCAAACTTACTGAGGGTGCACTCAATCCCCTCATCCAGATCATTGATAAAGATATTAAAGAGAATTGGCCCCAGTTCTGAGCCCTGGGGGACTCCACTAGTGACCGGCCTCCTTCTGTATTTAACTCCATTCACCACAACTCTTTGGACCCGGATACCCAGCCAGTTTCTAACCCAATGAAGAGTACGCCAGTCCAAGCCAAGAGCAGCCAGTTTCCTGGGGAGAATGCTGTGGAAAATGGTGTCAAAAGCCTTACCGAAGGACCACAGGTAGACCATATACACAGCCTTTCTCTCATCCACTAAGCACTTCACTTTCTCATAGAAGGAGATCAGGTTAGTCAAGCAGGACCTCCCTTTCATAAACGCATGCTGATTGGGCTTGATCACCTGGTTGCCCTGCAAGTGCCACGTGACGATGCTCAGGATAATCTGCTCCATTGCAGATCAAGATAATCTGTTCCCTGGCACTGAGGTCAAACTAACAGGCCTATAGTTTCCCGGGTCAACCTTCTGGCCCTTCTTGTAGATGGGCGTCACATTTGCTAGCCACTAGTTGACTGGGACCTCCCCTGGTGGCCAGGACTGCTAATAAATGATGGAAAGCGGCTTGGCCAGTTCTTCTGCCAGTTTTCTCAGAACCCCCAAGTGGATCCCATCTGGCCCCATCAACTAACAACTGGTCTTGCTGCTAAGACTGGGGCGAAGAAGGCATTAAGTACCTCAGCCTTTTCCTCATCTCTTATCATTAAGTTTTCCCCCACATCCAGTAAAGGATTGAGAATCCAAGTGTTCCATCTGGGCAAAAACAGTCCAACTTTGATAAGTCCAAGCAGCGTGTTTTGGGGAAGGGAGGAAGGCCCTACTGTCTTTATGTGTTCCCATATCTCAGGGAAAATACATGCTTCCACACTCACCCCCATCCTGGGGAATCAACTGCATACATGGTGTATGGTAGTCACACAGAACATCGCCATATGCTGTTCCACTTGTTCACCTAAGTATTGACCTTGAAAGATTGCCCATTATGAGCCATGAGGGAGTGTAAATTCAATCTCCATCCTCAGTCAGATTCTGTCATTTACTGAGCATACATTGTTAGCTGTGCTAAGTCATATTATTTGGACTAGCAGTGGGTATGACAGCTTCAAGTGTTATCCCACAAGACCCTGTAAATTGATCTCTGGTGTAGAACTTGTTTAAATCTCAGATGAGACCATTCAAGTGAGACAGTCAGAATATTAGCTGCATATCTCTTCTGTGGCATAAAGACATTACACTGTGGTTGTTGCAAGAAGTTCATAGAAGTCTACTTAAAAAGAGTAAGAACCTCAAGCATAGTTTGCTTTTCTCTTTACATTTTTGGAGATACAGACCTTGTGGTCCAAGCTAGTTCTACTAAAACTTTATCTGAATGCTTAGGGAAAGAAAAAATAAATAAATAAAATACAAGCCAAACCTAACCAACCAACCAAGCTCCCCCCCCCCCCCAAAAAAAAACAAACCAAAACAAAAAACAACAACAACAAAAACCAGAAGGCAAAATAACATACTCCTTGATTTTTCATAATTAAGTGTTAGCATAATTAAGTGCAGTTTATTTAGGTTCATGAAATCTGTGGCAATAGGCATTGATAAAATGGATGGAAAGTACGGCAAAGGAAGACACAAACTCTTTCACTGATGTGTCTGTTAAAGCCAGATATTTTGCTGGCTACTCAAATTTGAAAATGTTATGATGATAATGACCACTATATAGGAATAATTTTATCTCACAGACCAATTCATTCAAGAAGGACAGTCTCACAGGCCAATTTTCAAGAAGGGCAAGAAAGAAGACCCTAGCAATTACAGGCCTGTCAGTCTCATGTCAGTGCCCAGTAAAATTATGGAGAAGATTATCCCTGAAGTTATTGAAGCACACCTGGGGGACAATGCAGTCACTGGTCCCAGACGACATGGGTTCACAAGTGGTAGATCCTGCCTAACAAATCTGACTTCCTTTTATGATAAGATCACCCATCTAGTCGATCAAAGGAAGCCAGTTGAGTGATCTTTTTGGATTTCAGTAAGGCTTTTGACACAGTTTCCCATGGTCTCCTACTGGACAAAATGTCCAGCATGCAGCCAGACAGAAACTTCATACAATGGGTGAGCAATTGGTTGACGGGCACGGCTCAAAGGGTTGTGGTAAATGGGGCCACATCAGGCTGGTGGGCAGTCACCAGTGGGGTCCCTCAAGGCTCCATTTTAGGGCCAGTTCTCTTCAATGTTTTCATAAATGGTTTGGATGTAGGACTAGAAGGTGTTTTGAGCAAATTTGCTGGTGACACTAAACTGGGAGGAGCTGTGGACTTGGATGAGGGTGGGAAGGCCTTGCAGAGAGATCTGGGCAGATTGAAGAGCTGGGCAATCACCAACCACATGAAGTTTAACAAGAGCAAGTGCCGGGTCCTGCACTGGGACAGGGCAACCCTGCAGAGCAGCCCCATGGAGAGGGATCTGGGGGTTGTGGTTGATAGCAAGCTGAATATGAGCCAGCAGTGTGCCCTGGCAGCCAGGAGGGCCAACCATATCCTGGGGTGCGTCAAGCAAGGCATTGCTGGTCGAAGGAAGTGATTGCCCTGCGCTGCTCTGCACTGGTGTGGCCTCACCTCTTGTACTGTGGTGCAGTTCTGGGCACCACAGTACAAACAGGATGTGAAACTATTGGAGAGTGCCCAGAGGAGGGCTATGAAGATGATGAAGGGCCTAGAGGGGAAGATGTATGAGGAGTGGCTGAGGTCACTCGGCCTGTTCAGCCTGGAAAAGAGGAAGCTGAGGGGAGCCCTCATCACGGTCTACAACTTCCTCACTAGGGGGAGCGGAGGGGTAGGCACTGATCCCGTCTCTTTAGTGACCAGTGTGATAAATAATCGGGTCTCAAATAGGATTTCAATCAAAGTTTACAATTTATTAAATGAATAGAAGCAAGCAAACAGCGCTGGGTGTGCCGGGAGTCTCTGCTCCACCAGGACGCACACCTGTTACATTAGTTAGCTGGTTTTTATGTTATTAAACTACTATTCATCACTATTTCTAGAAAAGGCAGGGTTCATATAATTAGTTTCCGCAGTCCCAAATTTCTGATGGAAGCATGCGTATCAGTCTCTGGTGGTCTCTCTGGGGGTCGCTCGGGCTGAAGGCTCGTAGTCTTCCTCCCAGGCTTTGTCCTTCAATTGTCCTTCAGCTCCCCCTTTCTCCTTATTCAGTAATCTCTTGGCCAGATACCAGAGACTTGCACAGCGTCCCATGCAAAAGTTAGCAATTATTCTGAACCACCTTTGTTCTCTTATCTCCCAGACCTGAGACTCAGTCTCAATGTTCGGCCTTCAAATCCTCTACCTACAAAAACTGATGGACTCTTTCCCGTACATGATACAAGAAATATGTACACTAAACACTCTGTTTGTCTTTGGTAGAAGAAATGCAGCCCTAGTATTATTCCATACTGAAACGAATCAAATTAACACATACCACACCAGCAACAAGACCCGAGGGAATGGAGTCAAGCTGTGACAGGGAAGGTTCAGGCTGCCTATCAGAACAAGATTCTTCAGCAAGAGGGTTGTCATGCACTGGAACTCTCTGACCTTGTCTCCATGGTGAAGCCGCCTTCTTGTTAAGTTCTTC
>CM021797.1:32737243-32773935 GCA_011076525.1 Nettapus auritus | reverse complement strand
CAGTCCTTGGGAGGTCTGTCTGGGTGGAGGTGTCTGCCGGGGAGGAGTTCTGGCCTTACAGTTTCCAGACTCAGTGTCAAGTTCCATCACATCAAAACTCTCTCTACTATAGAAAGCTACCCCATTAGAAAACCCCACTCCTAGAAAACTCCTCCTTCCGATTGGTGTTGGTCTTCTTGCTGACTGCCCTTGCCCTGGGCAGAGCGCGATCCTGCAGCAGAAGAGGAAGAACTTGACAAGAGGGCAGCTTCACCATGGAGACAAGGTCAGAGGGGCTTTTGAGAGCCCTGCAGCAAAGAACCCCTGAGGAACACTCAGCGGAAGAAGCAGGGCCCAGCCAGCTCCCCAGGAATGGGTCCAAGGGGGTTGCTGTGTCGTGGGGACATCAGCTGGGGGGTAGCACAGACATAACAATAATCATTACCTCTTTCAGCTATCATCCTTATCTCAAATTCCTTGTGCCCCATGCTGGGTGCCAAAAAGGTCTGTGGTGGTTTTACTTGGGTGGGTGGGTGAGCTCCACCACAACTGCTCTCTCACTCCCCCTCCTCAAAGAGGAGTGGGGAGAAAATGTGATGAAAATGGCGCAAGGGTTGATATAAGGACAAGGAGATTGCACTTTAATTATTGTGACAGGTAAAACAGACTCAGCATATGGAGATAGTAAGATTTATTACCTACTACTAACAAGCTAGAGAAGTGAGAAACAAAGGAAAGAAACTGAAAGCACCTTCCCCCTCCCCCCCATGGTCTTTCATCTCCTCCCCCGAGTGGTGCAGAGGAACGGGTGTCCTGGGTCTGTCCCCTCCCAGCTGTTGCTGCACCCCGAGCCTGCCTGCTGGCAGGACAGAGCGAGGAGCTGAAAAGTCCTTGGCTTGGTACAAGCACTGCTCTGCAACAACCAAAACATCGGCATGTTATCAGCATTCTTCCCATCCTAATTCAAAACACAGCATTCCACCAGCTACTAGGAGGAATACTGTCCTAACTGAAACCAGGACATATATCTACCCCTTATTCTATACCATTTATGTCATGCTGAGGTTACACTCTTTTCAATACATTTTAATTAATCACCATTTTCATCTATGGTATATAGCAATCATGGTAGTGATGACATACAGTATTATACAGTAATTAATATAATACAATTCAGCTCATGGGCTATTTTCACCCAGTATTAAATCCCCTTGAGGTACACATCGGACCTCCCCATTTTTTTGCATTACCCACCAAGTGCCTCCAGGTCCCTGAGCAAAAGCAATCCCGCGAATGGGTTTGCCTTTTCCTGAGGCAGGAGTAGCCCAGACTGTCTTTCCCAGCATGTTTCTTATATGCACTACAGGAACTTTATCCCCTTCTACAGTACGTAACAGGTTTGATTGGGCAGGTCCAGCTCGGTTAGCAGATCCCCTAGTATTGACTAACCAGGTGGCCTTTGCCAAATGTGTGTCCCAATTTTTAAATGTCCCAGCACCCATTGCTTTCAGTGTAGTCTTTAACAGTCCATTATATCGCTCGACTTTCCCGGAGGCTGGTGAATGATAAGGAATATGATATACCCACTCAATGCCATGTTCTTTGGCCCAAGTGTCTATAAGGTTGTTTCGGAAATGAGTCCCATTGTCTGACTCAATTCTTTCTGGGGTGCCATGTCACCATAGGACTTGTTTTTCAAGGCCCAGGATAGTGTTCTGGGCGGTGGCATGGGGCACAGGATATGTTTCCAGCCATCCGGTGGTTGCTTCCACCATTGTAAGTACGTGGCGCTTGCCGTTGCGGGTTTGAGGGAGTGTGATGTAATCAATCTGCCAGGCCTCTCCATATTTATATTTCAGCCATCGTCCTCCATACCAGAGAGGCTTTGACCGTTTGGCTTGCTTGATTGCGGCACATGTTTCACAATCATGAATAACCTGTGCTATAGCGTCCATGGTCAGGTCCACCCCTCAATCACGAGCCCATCTGTATGTTGCATCTCTGCCTTGATGGCCTGAGGTGTCATGGGCCCATTGAGCTATAAATAATTCACCTTTATGTTACCAGTCCAGGTCCACCTGAGCCACTTCGATCTTAGCAGCCTGATCCACCTGCTGGTTGTTTTGATGTTCTTCAGTAGCCCGATTCTTGGGCACATGAGCATCTACATGGCGTACCTTTACAACTAGGTTCTCTACCTGGGCAGCAATATCTTGCCACAATGCCGCAGCCTAGATGGGTTTACCTCTGCGCTGCCAGTTGTTCTGCTTCCATTGTTGTAACCACCCCCACAGGGCATTTGCTACCATCCATGAATCAGTATAAAGGTAGAGAACTGGCCATTTTTCTCGTTCAGCAATATCTAAAGCCAGTTGGATGGCTTTCACTTCTGCAAACTGACTCGATTCACCTTCTCCCTCAGTAGCTTCAGCAACTTGTTGTGTAGGACTCCATAAAGCAGATTTCCATCTCCGATGCTTTCCCACAATACGACAGGACCCATCAGTGAACAGAGCATATCTCTTCTCATCTTCTGGTAGCTTGTTGTACAGTGGGGCTTCTTCAGCACAGACCACTTCCTCTTCTGGTGATATCCCAAAGTATTTGCCTTCTGGCCAGTCCATAATAACTTCCAAGATTCCTGGGCGACTGGGGTTTCCTATTTGAGCCCGCTGAGTAATCAGTGCAACCCACTTGCTCCATGCAGCATCAGTTGCATGATGTGTAGAGGGGACCCTTCCTTTGAACATCCAGCCCAGTACTGGCAGTCGGGGTGCCAGGAGGAGCTGTGCTTCAGTACCGATCACTTCTGAAGCAGATCGAACTCCTTCATAAGCTGCCAATATTTCCTTTTCGGTTGGAGTGTAGCGGGCCTCAGATCCTCTGTATCCCCGACTCCAGAACCCTAGGGGTCGACCTCGAGTTTCCCCAGGTTCCTTCTGCCAGAGGCTCCAGGTGGGGCCATCCTCCCCGGCTGCGGTGTAGAGCACATTCATTACATCTGGTCCTGTTCGGACTGGCCCAAGGGCTACTGCATGAACTATTTCCTGCTTAATTTGTTCAAAGGTTTGTCGTTGCTCAGGGCCCCATTCAAAATCGTTCTTCTTACGGATTACTTGGTAGAGTGGGTTTACAATCAGACTGTAATTTGGAATGTGCATTCTCCAAAACCCCACGACACCTAGGAAAGTTTGTGTTTCTTTTTCGCTAGTTGGTGGAGACATAGCTGTTATTTTCTTGATCACATCCATTGGGATTTGACGACGTCCATCCTGCCATTTTATTCCTAAAAACTGGATCTCTCGTGCAGGTCCTTTAACTTTGTTTTGTTTTATGGCAAAACCGGCCTTCAGAAGGATTTGGACTATTTTCTTCCCTTTCTCAAAAATTTCCTCTGCTGTATCACCCCACACAATGATGTCATTGATGTACTGCAGGTGTTCAGGAGCTTCCCCCTGCTCCAGCGCAGACTGGATCAGTCCATGGCAAATGGTATGGCTGTGTTTCCACCCCTGGGGCAGTCGATTCCAGATGTATTGGATGCCCCTCCAAGTGAAAGCAAACTGTGGCCTGCACTCTGCTGCTAGAGGGATGGAGAAAAATGCATTAGCGATATTGATTGTGGCATACCACTTGGCTGCCTTAGATTCCAGTTCATACTGGAGTTCTAGCATGTCTGGCACTGCAGCGCTCAGTGGTGGCGTCACTTCATTCAGGCCACGATAGTCCACTGTTAGTCTCCACTCACCATTAGACTTTCGCACTGGCCATATGGGACTATTAAAAGGTGAATGAGTCTTGCTGATCACTCCTTGGCTCTCCAGCTGACGAATTAATTTATGGATGGGAATTAGGGAGTCTCGATTGGTGCGATATTGTCGCCGGTGCACAGTTGTGGTAGCAATTGGCACTTGCTGTTCTTCGACCCTCAGCAACCCCACCACAGAAGGATCCTCTGAGAGACCAGGCAAGGTGGACAGCTGTTTAGTGCCCTCTGTCTCTAAGGCAGCTATGTCAAAAGCCCACCGGTACCCTTTTGGATCCTTGAAGTACCCTCTCTTGAGGTAATCTATGCCAAGGATGCATGGAGCCTCTGGGCCAGTCACAATGGGATGCTTTTGCCACTCATTCCCAGTTAGACTCACTTCAGCTTCCAATACAGTTAGCTGTTGGGATCCTCCTGTCATTCCAGAGATACAGATGGGTTCTGTCCCTTTATAGATTGATGGCATTAGAGTACATTGTGCACCGGCATCTATTAAAGCTTTATACTTCTGTGCATCTGACGTGCCAGGCCATCGAATCCACACAGTCCAATAAACTCGATTATCCCTTTCCTCCCCCTGGCTGGAGGCAGGGCCCCTCTAGTCCTGGTCAGAATCTTTGTTTCTGTGTTTAAAGGACTGCCTACTGGAAGTTGGAGCAGCAAACTTCTTCCCAATTGTTTTCTTTTGCAACTCACGTACCCGTGCCTCTAGGGTTGCGGTGGATTTTCCATCCCATTTCCTCATGTCCTCTCCATGGTCACCTAGGTAAAACCACAGCGTGGCACGGGGTGTGTACCCACCATATCGTCTTCCTTGCGTAGATGAATGCTTACCCCTGATAGCTGAAACACTGGTTTGTACAGGCGGGGAGGAAAATAATCTCTCTTTAAGTTGGTGGACCTCTTCAGAAAGTTTCTCCAAAGTATTCTCTTTTAGTTGGTGGACACTGGTTCATTCAAGTGGGGAGGAAAATAATCCCTCTTCAAGATGGTGGACCTTTTCAGAAAGTTTCTCCACAGCCGAGACGCAGGCTTGTAAGGAAGAGGAGAGACTTTCTTCATACTGCCGGAGTTGTCTAGCCACTTCATACACTGTGGGTTCGTCATGTTCTCTCCAGGTCATTACTGCCAATGAGTTGGCATATGATGATGGTGCACTTCGTACAAACTTCCGCCACATGGGTCGGGTACACCTGACGTCATCTGGATCTAGGGATATTTGTTCGTTGTCTAGGTCCTCATAAATCACCTCCCGTACTGCTAATTCCCTCAGGTACTGGATTCCCTTCTCCATAGTGGTCCACTTGCCTGGATGACATACAATTTCTTCCTTGTAGGGATACCTTTCCCTCACAGCTGACAGGAGATGCTTCCAGAGGCTGTAAGATCGTACTCTGTTTCCAATTGCTTTGTCAATGCCTGCATCTTCAGCAAGGGATCCCAGCCGCTTGGCTTCATTTCTATCTAATTCCACGCTCTCGGCTCCAGTGTCCCAGCACCGGAGCAGCCAGGTGACAAGCTGCTCACCTATAGAGTGGCTGAAATCTCTTTGCATGTCTTGTAGCTCACGCTCGCATAGGTCTCGGGTAGATACTGCTATTTTTGATACATCTTCATCTTCATCCTCCTGCTCCCTGGATGGCCTGTCCTCGTCTTCTCTACACCTAGACCCAGCAGAAGACTCTCTGCGTTCTAAGCGACCTGAGTCTCTGTACCATTTTTTCACCTTGGTTACAGGGGCAACTTGCACTGCTATAGCTTGTTTCTCTGGCCCAGCCATAGGGTCTACCACTGGGGCTGGATTTCCCTCTGCAGGTGCAACTTGAATGGCTACAGCTCGTTTCTCTGGCCCAGGAGCTGGAGCGGCTGCAGGAGCTGGAGCAGGAGCGGCTGCAGGGACTGGAACTGGAGCAGTTGCAGAAGCCGGAACTGGAGCGCCTGCAGGAGCCGGAGCGGCTGCAGGAGCCGGAACTGGAGCAGTTACAGAAGCTGGAGCTGGAGCGGCTGCAGGGGATGGAGAGGCTGTAGGGGCTGGAACTGGAGCGGCTGCAGAGGCTAGAACTGGAGTGGCTGCAGAGGCTAGAACTGGAGCGGCTGCAGGAGCTGGAGCGGCTGCATGGGCTGGAGCGGCCGCAGGGGCTGGAACTGGAGCGGCTGCGGGGGCTGGAACTGGGTTGATAGTAGCATCAATTGCAGCTCGATAAGCATAGGCCAGACCCCAGCACGTTACAGTGAGTTGTGTCACTTTGGAACTACCAGAGTCATTACACTTTTTTTTTCAAGCATTTTACCAGTTTTTTAGGGTTTTGCAGTTGTTCAGGGGTGAATTTCCAAAACATCGGAGGTGCCCACTGCTCTAGATGCTTGCCCATATCCTCCCACACTCCCTGCCACTCACCACTATCCCGCCTCAGGACTGATCTCCGAATGAGTTTCCTAAGTAGTTGTTTAACCTTAAGCAAAACCTGAAGCATATTCAGTAGACATAACAACAAGAACATACTAGTCTGAGTATCCCAAGGATATTCAACATCTTGGAGAACTATCGTAACTAGCTTGGAGGATAAGAGGGTGGTGAAGGAGGAAAGAGAAGTGAACAAGTAGGAAAAAATATCTTCCCCTGTCCCCTCCACAGACTGGCTCCCTGATGAAAAAAGGCAATAGGTGTAATTGCTAATAGTTTCCGAAATATGGCCTCCAAAGCACAGAGTCGACGACAGTGCTGAGTACAAGTACCAGGTTAGCGTCATGACCAGATATTTTATTGTTTCTTAAGCTATTGCTACACAGCACAGTACCGTAACGATCTTAAACCAGGGCCCAGAAAGGATAAACAGCACGACAGGGATCACATACAGGAGGTAACGTACAATAAAACACAGTTTAGAATACAGGTGCAGCAGAGGCGAGATTAAAGCAATCAGCATTGTGACTAGCAACTATTAAGCAGGTCAATTTCAGTTTAACACACTCTGATCAGATCTGTTGTTATCTCAACCCTTCGTGCCCCATGTTGGGCGCCAAAAAGACTGTTGTGGTTTAACCCGGCCGGCAGCTAAACACCACACAGCCATTCGCTCACCCTCCCCCCTCCCTCTCTGGGATGGGGGAGAGAAACAGAAAAGTGAAACGAGAGTTGAGATAGAGACAGTTTATTAGGATAGGAAAGAACAACAACAACAATAATAATAATAATAATAATGTGTATGAAACAAGTGATGCACAATGCAATTGCTCACCACCCGCTGACCGATGCCCAGTCTATCCCGAGCAGCCGGCCCCCCCCACCCCGGCTAGCCACCCCTATCTATTGTTTAGCATGACGTCAGATGGTATGGAATACTCCTTTGGCCAGTTTGGGTCAGCTGTCCTGGGTCTGTCCCCTCCCAGCTGTTGCTGCACCCCGAGCCTGCCTGCTGGCAGGACAGAGCGAGGAGCTGAAAAGTCCTTGGCTTGGTACAAGCACTGCTCTGCAACAACCCAAACATCGGCATGTTATCAGCATTCTTCCCATCCTAATTCAAAACACAGCATTCCACCAGCTACTAGGAGGAAAACTGTCCTAATTGAAACGAGGACAATGTGGGAAATGGGGGTTATGGTCAGTCTGTAGCGCTTTTTTTATGCTGCTCCTTCTCGGTCACTCTTGTCCCCTGTGCTGTGGGGTCCCTCCCACAGGATGCAGTCCTTGCTGAACTGATCCAGTGTGGGCTTCCCAAAGGCAGCAGCTCTTCAAGAACTGCTCCAGACATGGGTCCATACCACGGGGTCCATCCCTCGGGGGCAAACTGCTCCAACCTGGGTCCCCCATGGGCAGCAGCTCCTGCCAGGTCACCTGCTCCTGCGTGGGCTCCTCTCCATGGCCTACAGGTCCAGCCCGGAATCTGCTCCAGCAGGGGTCTTCCACAGGCCGCAGTCTCCGTCAGTGCAGGTCCACCTGCTCCACCGTGGTCTCCTCCACGGGCTGCAGCGTGGAACCCTGCTCCACCATGGTACTCCATGGGCTGCAGGGGGACATCCTGCTTCACCATGGTCCTCACCACAGGCCACAGGGAGTTCTGCTCTGGTACCTGGAGCACCTCTCCCCCTCCTTCTTCGCTGACCTTGGTGCCTGCAAGGCTGTTTCTCACTCCTCTCACTCTCCCAGCTGCTGTGTGGTGCATTGTTTTTTTTTTGTTGTTTGTTTGTTTGTTTGTTTTGTTTTGTTTTGTTTGTTTGTTTGTTTTTCCCTTCTCTTAAATATGCTCTCACAGAGGCGCAAAACAACATCACTTATTGGCTTAGCTCTGGTCAGTGGGGGGTCCTTACCAAACATGGGGCAGCTTCTAGATCCTTGTCACAGAAGCCAACCCTATGGCCCCCTGCTACCCAAACCTTGCCACATAAATCCACTACAGGTGCTCCTGCCATCTGAGCATTTTCATGGCCCTCCTCTGGACCCCTGCTAACAGACCCACTCCCTTCTTGTGATGGGGGCCCAAGACATGGATGCAGCAGTCCAGGTATGGCATCGCAAGGGCAGAGCAGAGGGGACAATCACCTCCCTTCACCTGATGGTCACTCCTCTGTTGATTCAGCTCAGGATGCAGTTGGCCTTCTGGGCTGTAAGCTTACACCACTGGCTCATGTTGAGCTTTTCATCCAACAGAACCCCCAAGACCTTCTCTGCAGAACTGCTTTCAATGAGTTCTTCTCCCAGGCTGTGCTACTGTCTGGAACTGCACTTTCCCAGGTGCATCACCTTCCACTTGGCCTTGTCGAACCTCATGTGTTTTACATGGGCCCACTTCTCAAGCTTGTCCATGTCCCTTTGGTTGGATCCCTTCCTTATGGTATATTGACTGTACCACTCCGTTCAGTGTCCTCTGCAAACTTGCTGGGGGTGCACTCAATCCCATTGTCTATATCATTGATAAAGACATTGAACACTACTGGTCCCAAGAGGGACACCACTCATCACTGGCCTCCATTTGGACATAGAACCATTGACCGCCACTCTCTGGATGAGGCCTTCAAGCCAATTCCTTAACCACTGAAAGGTCCATCCTTCAAATCAATCTCTCTACAATTTAGAGATCAGGATGTCATATGGGACCGTGTCAGAAGACTTTACAGAAGTCCAGGTAGATGTCATCGATTGGTCTTCCCTTGTCAACAGATGTAGGCACTCCATCATAGAAGACCACCAGACTAGTCAGGCACAGTTGCCCGTTTGGGAAGCCTTGCTGTCTCTGATCACCTCCATGTCCTGCATGTGCCTTGACATTGCTTCCAGGAAGATCTGTTCTATATCTTCCCAGTTACAGACGTGAGGCTCAGCAGTCTAGTTATCTGTGTCTTCCTTTCTACCCTTTTTAAAAATGGGAATGACATTTCCCTTTTCCCATCACCAGGGACTTCGCCTGACTGCCAAATAAGATGGAGGGAGGCTTGGCAACTCCATCAGTCAGTTCCATCAGGACCCTGGGATGCATATCATCAGGCCCCATAGACTTGTACCTGTTCAATTTAATCAGGTGGCCTCAAAACTGCTCCTAGCTTACAGTGGGAGGGACTTTGCTCCCCCAGCCCTCAAGTAGAGGTTTAGGGATTTGAGAGATGTGGAAGGCCTAACTGCCAGTGAAGACCGAGGCAAAGAACTTGGTGAGTAGCTCAGCCTTCTCCATGTCTGTTGCTACCAGTTCTCCCATCTACTTTATTGTTTATTCCTTTGAAAGTTTTTATTTTTTTTATTTTTTTATTTTTTTGGCCTTTTTTTTTTGGGTCGTGTCATGTTGTACTTGTTTCCTTTAAAAGGTATTTACTGAGCAGCAGTCACAGCAGTCTAAATTCCTAAATTCTTTATCAAAATATAGGCAATACGCTCTTTCAGTAATTGAACAGTCTACTTAATCTTCACTAAATTAAAGATATATTTAGCTTCTTTTCTAGGAGAGGGAGAGAGAATATAAGAAAGCAGGAAATGATCTTTACACATCAGTCTCTCGTAAGAAATAATTGAATGCAAAGACTATGGACCAGGCTGCAGTTATAATGAGCTTTTATTAACTTTTCTACAGCATTTCAATTCTTTGTCTACTAAGATCTCCTCCCTTACTCAGTATGGCGGCACTTCTAGGTGGATGACAGTGCAGTAGAAAGATGTTTCTGCTCATCTAGCACTTGTGGAAAAAATAAAATGTTTCCTCTGAAGCTTCATAGCACTGTCTGGAAATGTACCTTTTGTGCACAGTATATCCAAATATCTGCGAAGAATGAAGAATTCAGGTTCACCTCCCTCAAAGTTTAAGTACATATTAAATAAAGAAGGAGATAGACCATTACTATAGGATCAAAGTTTGCTATTAGGTATGTTGAAATACTGTAGGTTTTGGGTAACTGCATCTCTCTCAAAATGTTATGGGACTAATGGCTTGGTGAGATCTCATGACAAAGTTACTCTGGTGCAATAATATTGCTAAAGAGCTACTCCAAATTTAGGCAAGCAGAAACAGGAGCATGACCGAACCCAGACCTCCGGTGAAACAAAAACTTTCTGTTTCTGAATTTGAATGGAAAATAACTCCACAGCTCTTTATGGCCAGCAAGGTTGATGGGAGGAGGTGAATACTGTGAAGGAGCAGGGAAGATATGATTTAGTCCTGTTACATAACGGGGCTTATTTAAGGGTTATTCCAATCTAAGATACCTTGTGTTTGTACAGTAAATTGAAAAGAAAAAAAAATACACCAAAATACCCTGGGTATTTCTCTGAATGATCTCCCAGGAATATCTCTGTAATAGAATTAGAAGGTAAGTTGAGTCACAGGGAGTATGCAAGGTATGCAGGAGGAAGAGGATGAACAAAAAGAGGTGCCCAAATAAATGAGTAAAGAAAACTTGTTAGGCCTCACAGCTAAGTGCATATCTACAAAGTCTTCTTGCTGAGAAGATCTCAGCCCCATCTCTGGCACTTTCAGAGTAGATAACCTAATGACATTCAGTTTAGCTGCATTACAGAAGTAGTATTTTCATGAGGATGAACTGTTGAACAAGTCTGTTGAATTACTCATGCTTTCCTTTAGCAGGCATGCATGTTTTGTTTTCCATAGCAGCATTTTTTAATTATTTATTTTTAGTGCATATTAAGAATTCACCAGTCCTACTTTCACTGTTCAGAGTTTCTGGGTTTGCTTCCACAGCGTGGTCACATAGCATTCTTTTAGAGTATTTTTCTGAAATCTGTTGACAGGAAGCAAATAGTTTTTATGAATTTTGTGAATCAATTTTTTAAAGCATAGAGAAAGTATGGGGAAAAAGTTGCTCTTGACACCTTTGCTTTCTATGTTTTTCAATTTTAGTGAGAAATTAAGGCCTTCATAGCTAATGATGGAACTCTGGTAGGACTAGCTTTTCTCCATCACAGCCTACAGTAGACAAGAACCTAATAATGAAGAAGAGGAATTGCAATGTATTTGTACAATAGAAACTTTACCTAGAACAGATTCAAAATGATTAAACTGGATAAGCAATCATGCAGATGCTCAGCTGCCCCTGGAAAAAATGTTAAATGAAAAAATGCTAAATGAAAAGAGTGGGATGCTTACACTAACATTTATCCTCCCAAAAAGCTGTCAGTCAAGCATTTTCTCTCTTCTCCTGAGAAACAGGATTTGTTAGATTTCCTGAGCCAGTTTTATTTTAAAAAATAAAACAATTAAAACAAAAAAGAATATATGTTTTTCCTACAAAGGAGCTATTCATTTTGGTCTACTCAGTAAACTTTGTCAATAGAACAGTATAAATGTGGCTACTTCATTGTACTGTTTTTTTTTTTTTTTTTTTTTTTTTTTTTTTTTTTTTTTTTTTTTTTTCCTGTAGCTTGTCTGGCATTCTCCTTATAACAAGGGGCAAGAGGTGTATGAACAGAAGCTGATCAGTGCTGGCTGACCTGTCTTCATGCTGATTTCCATTTCTAACCATATCCTGGGCAAGGAGCTCCATGTGTGTGCAGGCTTATCACTGGCCATGGGAGTGAGTCTGCATGTCATAGACTGCGTGGTGGTGTGCCAGCCACTGGAGGGACCAGGGTGCCCTACATGTTGACTGGGTGCCAGTTAGAGTGTGCAATCAACAGCAAATATCAAGCCAGACTAGTGGCAGGTAGGATAAGGAACATGGGAGCCATGCATGGGAGTGATCCTAAGACTGGCCTGGATACTGCTGAGACCAAAACTCTGAGAGTTGGCTACTATAGCAGCCACAGGTCCAAGCCAGATACTGCAGAGTCCATGGGTCTGAGTTGGCTACTGGTAGGTTCCTTGGGTCTGTACCAGCTACCAGAGATACTTGTTTGTGTATGCATGTGCATGTGTGTGTGCATGAAGCAACTTGGAGACAATAAGGTCCAGAGCTACTTGAGAGATGTTATGTCTAAGATCACCTAATGGAGGGATATATATTGAATATATATATGCATATATTTTACACTAACACGCTTTCATCCTGATCAGCCAGAGAGGGAATAGGATGAGTCTTCTGTTGCTGTCTGCATTTCTGTGAGTGCTGCTTCTTTTCTCTGCACTGACCTGCATTGGCTGGATGTGTGTACTTGTATACACATTATGTATATCCCCATGTCCGCCTATTGGGAACATATGCTCAGCATCACTGCTTAATGGTCCTGAGGACATGGATCTAGAGCAGCCTTAGCACTGTTAGGCTGATGGATGCAGCAGCTCCAAATACAGGCTAGCAAAACCTTCCAATATTTAGAACACTAATCTGTGGATCTTGAAGTAACATCCTCACCATCTTACACTTGGGAAAGCTAAGTATAAAAGAGAGATGTTAGTCAATTCACCCAGAAAGTCAAAAGCCAGATAATCTGTGTTTTTTACCTGTTAGAAAAGTGAGAATCACCACTCAAGAACAGTGACCAAATCAGAGCATCTGTGAGCTGAGGATACCATAGGAAAAAAGGAATGGACAGGAACAAAAGCCACCCAGCTCAACTAGCAAGGTGTCTGTGAGAAGGAAGTGATTGGAAATGTCTCCCACACCTTACCTCAGCAGGCAGTAGTTACCATTTTGGGAAATACTCAAAGACATTGCAAGCTTTATTCTACTTGTCCCAAATCAAATCAAATCAAATCAAATCAAATCAAATCAAATCAAATAAATAAAGAGAACTACTACATCTTTGTTTAAGAGTGTGTCATGTTTTAGACTGGTAAATTACATGTAAAGTATAGTAGCTACTACAATAACACGTGCCTTTTTATCAATTAATTGTCTGCTGCACTAGATAGTTTACCATTGTATCCTTTGCCTTGCTCCAGACCACACAGTAAAGAAAGCATTTCTCACACTTATCATTAAGGTCTTTAAGACAGACCACAACACAATGACACTATTGTGCTGTTGGAGGTGCATAACAGCTTGACATGTGATTTTTTTTTTTAGGCTTCACAGAATCACAGAATAGTCTAGGTTGGAAGAGACCTACAATATCACCGACTCCAACCTCTGACCTAATACTAACAAGTCCTCCACTAAACCATATCCCTAAGCTCTACATCTAAATGTCTTTTAAAGACCTCCAGGGATGGTGTCTCAACCACTTCCCTGGGCAGCCTATTCCAGTGACTAACAACCCTTTCAGTAAAGAAGTTCTTCCTAATATCCAACCTAAACCTCCCCTGGCGCAACTTTAGCCCATTACCCCTCGTCGTGTCACCTGGCATGTGGGAGAACAGACCAACCCCCACCTCGCTACAGCCTCCTTTCAGGTACCTGTAGAGAGCGATAAGGTCACCCCTGAGCCTCCTCTTCTCCAGGCTAAATAGTCCCAGCTCCCTCAGCCGCTCCTTGTAAGACTTGTTCTCCAGACCCCTCACCAGCTTCGTCGCCCTTCTCTGGACTCACTCAAGCACCTCCATGTCCGTCTTGCAGTGAGGGGCCCAAAACTGAACACAGTACTTGAGGTGCAGCCTCACCAGAGCCGAGTACAGGGGGACAATCACATCCCTGGACCTGCTGGCCATGCTGTTTCTTATGCAAGCCAGGATGCTGTTAGCCTTCTTGGCTGCCTGAGCACACTGCTGGCTCATATTCAGCCGACTGTCAACCAAAACTCCCAGGTCCTTCTCTGCCAGGCAGCTTTCCAACCACACATCTCCCAGCCTGTAGTGCTGCTTGGGGTTGTCATGCCCCAGGTGCAGGACCCAGCACTTGGCCTTGTTGAACTTCATACCGTTGGCCTTAGCCCATCGGTCCAGCCTATCCAGATCTTCCTGCAGAGCCTTCCTACCTTCGAGCATGTCAACACACGCACCTAACTTGGTGTCGTCTGCGAACTTACTGAGGGTGCACTCAATCCCCTCATCCAGATCATCAATGAAGAGGTTAAAGAGGACTGGCTCCAGTACCGAGCCCTGGGGGACTCCACTAGTGACCGGCCTCCAACCGGATTTGACTCCATTCACTAAGACTCTCTGGGCCCGGCCATCCAGCCAGTTCTTAACCCAACGAAGCATGCGCCAGTCCAAGCCATGGGCAGCCAGTTTCCTGAGGAGAGTGCTGTCGGGAACGGTGTCAAATGCCTTACTGAAGTCAAGGTAGACCACATCCACACCCTTTCCCTCATCCACTAAGCGTGTCACCTTGTCATAGAAGGAGATCAGGTTCGTCAAGCAGGACCCACCCTTCATAAACCCATGCTGACTAGGCCTGATCGCCTGCTTGCCCTGCAACTGCCGCATGATGACGCCTAGGATAATCTGCTCCATGAGCTTCCCTGGCACTGATGTTAAACTAACAGGCCTGTAGTTCCCTGGGTCTACCCTCTGGCCCTTCTTGTAGATGGGCGCCACGTTTGCTATCCGCCAGTCAAGTGGGACCTCCCCCGATAGCCAGGACTGCCGATAAGTGATGGAAAGTGGCTTGGCCAGCTCTTCCGCCAGTTCTCGCAGTACCCTCGGGTAGATCCCATCCGGCCCCATCGACTTGCGTACATCCAAGTGCTGTAGCAGGTCACCAACCATCTCCTCGTGGATTGTGGGGGTCACATTCTGCTCCCCATCCCCTTCCACCAGCTCAGGGTACTGGGCATCCAGAGAGCAACTGGTTTTGCTGCTAAAGACTGAGGCAAAGAAGGCATTAAGCACCTCAGCTTTATCCTCATCTCTGGGAGCTAAGTTTCCCCCCGCATCCAGTAAAGGGTGAAGTCCAAGACAGAGGTTTTACTGGTCCCCTTCCTGACTTTGCCAAGTATCGAGAACTCTACCATTTCGTGGTCACTCTGCCCAAGACAGCCCCCGACCACCACATCTCTCACCAGTCCTTCTCTGTTAGTGAACAGAAGGTCTAGCGGGGCACCTCCTCTGGTAGGCTCACCAACCAGCTGTGTCAGGAAGTTATCTTCCACGCTCTCCAGAAACCTCCTGGACTGCTTTCTCTGGGCTGTGTTGTGCTCCCAGGATATGTCTGGGAAGTTAAAGTCCCCCACAAGAACAAGCGCTGACAATTTTGCAACCTCTGTCAGCTGTCTGTAGAACTCCTTGTCCACCCCCTCATCCTGGTTTGGCGGTCTATAACAGACCCCCATCAGGATGCTTGCCTTGTTGGCCTCTCCGCTGATCCTAACCCATAGTGACTCCACCTTGTCATTGCCAGCCTCAAGTTCAACGACATCAAAACACTCTCTAATATAGAGAGCCACTCCACCACCCCTTCTGTGCTGCCTGTCCCTTCTGAAGAGCCTATAGCCAGACATGGCAGCACTCCAGTCATGAGTGGTCCCACCACGTTTCCGTGATGGCAACCAAGTCATAGCCTGCGTGCTGCACAATGGCTTCCAGCTCCTCCTGCTTGTTGCCCATGCTGTGTGCATTAGTGTAGATGCACTTCAGCTGAGCCTTTGCCCTCTCCCCCAGCCTAGCCACTGTTCCCCCTGGCACACCTCCAACAGGCTTTGTTTCTTCCCCGTCCCCCTTCTTATCTAGTTTAAAGCCCTCTCAATGAGCCCTGCCATCTCCTGGGCCAGGATCCGTTTTCCCCTTGGGGACAGCTGGGACCTGTCTGCAGCCATCAGGCCGGGTGCTGAGTAAAGCGCCCCGTGGTCGAAGAACCCAAAACCTCTGTGTTGGCACCAGCCTCTAAGCCATGTGTTTATCATGATAGTTTCATTTTGTCCAAAAATGTTTGGTGTCTCTAAATACCTACTAATCAGCAGTATAAAATAATAGTATAAAATAATAGTAGTATAAGGGGAAACTATAATCCTTTCATTACCTTTCCATTAAAAGACAAAATTATAATTAGAAAAATGGCAAGAAATGTCTGTCAGAAGCTGCTAGAATGATTAAAAATATATCTATATATATTGAATATGTGTTAGGATACTGGGGAGATGAGGAAAGCCTATACCTGTCTGAAAAAGGGAATTGTTTCTACTACAATTTTGTAAAGTTTGCTCTACAATTCTTAGTAGTTCTTTTAGGGCTTTGAGGGGGGTTGCTTGAGATATGTGCAAACATAGGTAGGGCACTCCTGTGACATGAGAAAAAGGGCAGGAATTCTCTGCTGATAACTGCCTTGGAAGGTTTATAATACTTTTCAACTTCTATGCTTCTGGGAAATATGTCAGAGTAGCCTGTTTTGTGGTACTTGGGTTTGAGGCTGGACTGGCGTGGAACAGTTCTTTGGACTTGGCTCTAGAACAAGGAATTTGTAAGATGGAAGCAGCTGTGGTTGTGTACCAGCTGGCTAATCCACAACTGTGGGTCAGTGGGTAAAGGTGCTAATGGCTTGCCTATTAGTGGGTCTTGGGATGTGAGCAACCAGAATGAAATGCTCCATGAAAGGAGTTTAAACTGCTGCATGATAGCTGCACCCAGAACAATGTGTATGCAGTGGACCCTTTAGAGCATTCCTGTCCCACTGAGTCTTTCCTCTATATACCATACTGTCTCTAATAACCTTGAACAAGGGATTTGTCAGCTGAGTAGTTTGGTGTTGCAGTAGGAAGGGAATCACTGAGTCTGAACGACATCTTACAAAGTCTAAGTGCTTAACAAAGGCCTTTTGATGAAAGTTGTATTGTATATGCAACTGCCCCTTTTTCCTTGCTTCTCTGGTACCACCTGCTCAAAGAAGCAGGACTGCACACACTGAAAACAAACACTATCAAAATGCTGCAGATCAACATATCTACAAGCTTTGGAGTTCTGTTGCTGCATAATGAAGGAATTATTTAGATAAAAATCTGAAAACCTAATAAAAGGACATTCTTTGCTCAGTGACATGCTTATTGAACATTTGCCATAGAAAGAAACTAAGATGTTGAATATATTACCTCCTTTACAGCTGGACAGTCATTGCACAAAGAGGCCACACTTTAATAACAAATTTGAATTAGTTATAAACTGCTGCAAACATTTATGCAGCAGGTAGAGCATGATTATAGTAGCTTAGGAGACTGTGCTTGAGTTCAACTATCAGACATATTTGATACATAAAAGGGAATATGATCCTTTATTGTAAGCATTAAATAAGAAGCTAATGTTTTCCCTAAAGAAGTTTTGAAAACTGTCCCACTGGTTGCTGCTTATACTTGAAAAAGAAAACCCCATAAATAAAATTGCTTAGAGGGAGTTCAGTATACTTTCCAGAGGGCCATCCAAAAAGTTCTTTCTTTTAAAATAAATAAATGCTGACCTATTAAATAACAGTAAGTCTCATCCTAGCTGCCCTTCTATGTTTTAACTGCCTTCTGACTGTATTGCTTTAACTTTCTGAGTGAACCTTCTGAAGAGACAAACTCCCAGCAAAAGAACAGGTCCTAAAAGTATCTGGAAACACTTGGAAGTATTAGGATTATTTGTATCTAATTAATGCCTGAAGGCCTACTCATGATTGCTGGTTTACTGTGTTTAATCACTGAGTATATTTCCCACAACATTCTTTAGGAAAAAAAAAAAAAAAAAAAAAAGGAAAAAAGAAAATGAAAGAATGCCATTGACTACAGTGACTTTGTCTTCACTGCACAACACATCTGCCTGAAGGAAGAAAGCTGCTATTGTGTACAAATTCCTTTAAAATCAACTTCACCGTTGCTGGTGTTTGGATGGGTGCTACCCAAGTCTTACATGTGTATTAATTAGTCATCTTACAGGCAAATGTATTTTAAACTGTCTTCTACATGGCACACTGAGTGGAAGAAGAGGTTAAAGTAGGAAAACCATCCATCATACTCTTATTTCAGAAAGAGGTTTATCATGTCCAAAGACAACCCATGGCAATGTAATGAATTATGTGTATTTGAGGAAATATTTCTCTCATGAGTAAACCAAAAAGTGAAATAACTTGCACTTCACTTTTACCTAGTAAGTTCTATGAATATTTTTTCTTATTAGCACATATCAATAGACACTGTGTCTGAAGTTGATAATACAAATAGTAAAAGAATGGGAGAGTTGCTTATGTTTATAAATGTGCATCACACTTAAAACCAAGTTAATTAAGAAAGATCTGTAAGCAGCCTTTTGCCTCCCTGAGGAAGTAAAATGAAATACAAGCTCCAGCACTGTCAATAAATGCTGTCTATATCTAAAGAAACTCAGAGATGTATCTGACCTCCTCTGCTCTTTGTGGTCTGTAAAATGGACTGAATCAATATATCAAATGCAAACACTACTTGCTCGAGTGGAAGGGAAAAAAAATAATGTTCTCAAGGAATGAAATGGGCATTTTTAAATGCAACATTCCAGAAAACATAATCTATGGCATGTGTCCAGTTCCCATTTAGTAACCAGAGAACTAGCTGCAGCTGTTTATTATGCCTGGTTGTGCCAGTTTGATAGTGTGTAATCATATTTGCATAAAGATAAAAAAAGAAGGTGTTATAGAACAGAGTTTAGCCATGAATTAAAGGTAATTTCAGAGTAATTAGGTATAATTTGTTAAAGAATTCTTCCCAGCTACTGATGACTCTGATTTTATAATTACAGGACAATGCTTACTATGGCTTTCAAGGCAGGATAAAACATACTGGAAGTGGTAGTGTCACACACTAGACAGATCTAATGGTGCAACGAAAGACAGGTGTTTTGTCAGATTTCAGTCACACACTTTCACACCTGCAATGTATTACCATAGCAATGATGTTAATGAAGACCAGGTGTGTCTTCCACATTCTAAATGAGGAACTGGCATGATTGTTACTGTGTGCTAACTAGGAGCCTCCCAGTTGTCTCTGTGGATGGACTTTGATGCCTGCCAGAAGGTGTCCTTTAAAATTTTACTGTGTGAAGACACTCAGGCCCATAAGAAAGCACAAATGAGCCATCAGGCAAGGTCATATAGAGGAAATACTGGCACCCTCCTTACAAGCCCATGAGAAACAAATGGGGCGGATAAGCATGGAGCAAGCAAACAACATGTAAGGAAAAACAAAGGTAGTTTGCTAAGGGTGTTCTGCCACATTTATTGTTTTCATCCCAGGATTCATGGCAAGGACATGAGTGTCCAGAAAATAACAATAAAATAGCTACAAGAGCTAGAAGGTTGGTATCTGGAAGGTAGATATCAGAAAGATGTCATGTTATCGACAGCTATCAGATACAGTCCAATTGAAAGGCCCTTATTCCTTTAAAATGTAAATGTTTGCCATTTAATCTAGAAATGAGTAATGGACGCCTTGAGCAAGATTTCTTTTTAATAAAACACAAGGTTTTCATTGTGATTGAGCCTACATAGCTTTAATGTTCTGTTATGGAAAATAAAAACCTTTTAAAAAAAATTCCTCTTTACAAGGTAATCTTTCCCACTTTTCTTTGCAATTCCATGTGTTAGATTTGAAGTCGTCTACTCCCTGCAATTTACAATAGTTAAGGAAAAGTTAATAATGGCTCTGTGAAGAAAAAAAAAAGAAAGAAATCCATTGAAAGGGAAAAGAAAGGGAAAAAGGTCTACATTCTCAGCAGGCGCTTAACTAATTATCTGACTCCTTCCCAGCCACATGACACTACCTCAGCCAAACAATTAGTCTGTCCACACTGCGGGCTAGAAACAGGGATGGCCAAAAATTAGAATGTGTGACTCATTGCTTAACTCTGAAGTCCTA
Source organism: Nettapus auritus (assembly GCA_011076525.1). Taxonomy (NCBI): domain Eukaryota; kingdom Metazoa; phylum Chordata; class Aves; order Anseriformes; family Anatidae; genus Nettapus; species Nettapus auritus. Next base: position 32,754,085 of record CM021797.1, on the reverse strand, counting down.
ATTATGTTAGAATATACCTAAAGCACTGCTAATGAAGGGCTTGTTGTTTACCTCTCTGCTTTTAAATATGACATCCTTTATTTGAAACTGCAGAGGGAGACGAGATGGGAAATTCATAGATAAGGTAGTATTTTGAAAAGCTAAACTGAGGTATGGTGTAGGTGATGAAACCTATTTTGCTGTCCGGTTAATAAAGTTTCTTGTGCCAAACCCTTATATAACAGAGAAGTGGAAACACCTGGTATGTTTTCTTTCCATGTTCATTTGTTGCCCAGTTTATTCAGTGTCTGGGGTATCCTCTTCCAAAAATTGCTTGGGCCATAATTTATTTCATCCATCTTAAACCAACATATCAATCTGCACATGTAATCTGGCCCATGTGGAACTACATGATCCTCTTTCTATTACTGTCCTGCACACCTCATTTCTGCAGCCATTGTCCTCCCAGCTGCAGAAAGAAATACTGTTGGATTTGACTGTGCTCTCATAATTGTCTTTTGGGACAGCAGGTAATGTGAGATGGGTAGAGTTTCTCCTCAGAAGTTTAAGACTACTCAAACGGTATGTCCATTCGTTCATGGCTTCAGGATCAAACATTTTTGCATAACCTTTGCAGCACTCTAAATTTCAGGTTGCATTATAGCTAGTTTATGTTCTAGGAAAATAAAATAACCTAATACAAATTATTAGAATTATTAATACCAATATTTATGTTCATGCACCAGTATTTGTGTTCTCTAGTTCATACTCTTGTTTTAACTTGAAGTGATAGTTCAACTTGTCTTTTATAAGAAAAAGCTATCTTTGCCTGTCTCTGAGAAAAAAAAAAAAAAAAAAAAAAAAAAAGGCATTTTCAGAAGAGATTTTCAGAAGAGATTCAAGAACACATATTAATCCTAGTTTTGATCCATTAAAAATCTCAAAATAATTCATTCAGATGAATCTCTTACTGGCAAAACCCCCAAATAGCGAAATATTGAAAATTAGATGCTTACCTATATCCACATTAAATAACCTGCACCAAGATGATTATTGTAAGAAATAGAACAAAACAGACAATCACACTGGCCACTGCCAGTTTTATTCTGCAATATATAGTAGTTGTACTAGGAGTGGGATATATATCTCCAAATGGAACAGCAATCATGCTTTGCTAATCAATTCAAATTCTTCTGATTTTCCAGGTCATTTTATTGTAGCAACATGCAGTGTAGTTTTGTCTGTGTTAGGAAAATGCCTTAGTAGTTGGAAAACTGAGACACAGAGAAGTTAAAGATTGTTCTAGGTATTAAGGTGTTCAAAGATTTAACTGCATACTTAGGCAAGTAATTGAATATTTTTGACATACGTCTGGTTGTCCTATTTTTTGGCATTTACATGCCCTTAAGAATTGATCCATAGATACCTACCCTGAAGAATACAAGACAGACAAGTTCATGACCTGGACAGAAGAACGCATAGCACTTTATACAGTCCCTGCTCTAGTACTGACCCTCAAACAGCCTGTTTGAACCACTGCCTCAACAAAAGTCTTTCACAGATCTTTGCAAAAAAATAAATAGAATCTAACTTAGCTGCAATAGGTATGGTAGTGGAACAAGCCAATGACCTACCTAGGCCAATCTTCCCTCTATAATAAGTACCTCAGTGAATGGCATAAATTGCAAGGCACAACATCCTGGATGAATTTAACAGTGGGAGAAGTCTTTTCTTAATGTGGATAGATAATCAGAATTTATCCTCAGGCATTAGGTCTGCTTATTCCTTGTACAAATGTAAACTGAATGAGAAAGTGTCCTGCCACCCTTTTACTTGGTGCTTGGTGCCTGTGGTACATCTGCTTTTGTCTCTGGCTGGTGCTGACTGGTTGTGTGTTACAGTCCTGGTTCTCTGTCCTGGAGAAACACAATCTCTGTTATCACACCTTTTATCCGTCAGCCAAAGCTTATTTCCTCAGTTCTCAAATCTACAGCATAAAACACAATTACAAATATTCATGCTTTGCCTAATAGCTTTCTTTCATAAGAGTGCCCACTTAGACCCTGACATATACTACACAATTGCCTTGACCTCCAAAAATTTCCTTCTTAAACAAACACTACTGTGGTTAAGAACAAATTCCACTTGTTCTGGCTGTTTTGCATCCTGAAATTCTCTTCTTTCATTCTGTATTTTCACGTATTTTTTAACTGGCTGTGATTTGTCTAAACAGAAGGATAAATACAAAGCCCCTTATTAACTTTACATTTGAGTCTTTAGATACAGGGAAGTGGAAGAGATGACACTGTATACCTTTGTCTATTAGTATTTATTTGCTTGACTAACAGTGAGAATACTGCAGTTTGCAATCATTACCACTCATAAAAGAGATGAACAGATCTTTTTCATGATGATGTGATAGATTTCAAACCATGTTTTTGTTATTTTTTTCCTTCATATACTTCTCTTAATCTCTGTGTATACTTGGTAGTCAATATGCTGTGCATTACTGCAAGTTTGGTAACTGATACCTATCTCTAAGGAAGTAGTTAGCATTTCTTGTCCTCACATTCTGCTCTCTAATACATGTAGTTTTCCTTCAATTATTAATATCATATTATTTTGCACTATTGGTTTTGTACCCATGTCCAGATGAAAATCAATATACAACATTTGCATTTAGAATGATATTTCAAATGATGATTCTTACAGGTTTCCACTACTCCTCTGAAATTATTTACATTAACTAGTGGTGCTTTCATCAACGTTGTCCTCTTAACCAGTGCTTACAAAATAATCTAAGGTTTTGTGCTTCTTTGAATATGCTGGTTGTAGTGTTGACTTGTGCTGTTTTCAATAGTATGTGAAGCTCTACCTTTTTAATATTATTTCCTGTGATGTGGATGGAGCTCCTAAAGCCTTTCCCTCCTGTAGTATTTTTAATTTCCTAAAATGTATTTGGTGCCAGAACACTTTTGGCCTTCCATGAGCTTTGGCCTCAGACAGCTGACTGCTTGTAGTGGTTAACTCCAGTTATTCCAGCAGTTATTTCAGATCTAATTCCTCCAAATTGCACTGTTTAACCAATCAGCTTCATCTATTAATGTCAAATAGTATGTTCTCTTTATATCCTTGGTTGGCAGCATCTCACTCATAGACTTCCTATAGCACTTATATATTTATGTTACAGTTTCATGCTTAGTCCTTTCTTGCTTATTCTCCTCATGCTTAGTCCTAGTTAAGTCAAATGAAATATAAGACAAAACTTAAAACTAAAAATTCTCAAATACGTCAGTTCAAGCTAGCTCTGAATAGATATTGTCAGAAGAAGGATCATCTTGCAGCCATTATTCTTTTTGCTGGGACTCATATTTTCAGATAGAGTCAGGAATGCTATTTATGTTCATATATATTTAAATATTCTAGCAGATACTTTTTTGGTTCATCTTTTCCCTCGTGGTATTACATAGTCACTTGAAGATATTTGCAGGAGATATGCTTCGTTCTATGACGGGCTTCAGCTGTCTGTGAATAACAAAAAGTGCTTTGCAGTGCCTTGACCCTGTTTTTTCTCCAAGAAGCTTAACTTTCTATTAACTTCCACAGAAGTTCCATTTTGGAAGAAAAATGTAAGTTTCCAGACAGTAAAAACTTCTTGCAAGAGGGGCTAGTCTGTAAGATCATAATCATTTGTATGTTACAGGAACCAATTTAAAACAGAGGTGTGAGATAAATGTGCTTAGATTGTCTCCCAGAGATATAAAAGACCTACATTCTCCCAGAGAAGTAAAGACTTCCAAAATTCCAAATTAAAAAAGGCAGATTTTATAAAAATAAACAGTAGGACATGTAACTTTTGAAAGAGAAGCACAGAATGTCAGAAGAAAAAAAAAATATATATATATATATAATGCTTATACACGGCTTTTCCACTTCCCACTGTGGCCTAGCAGGTAGGCCACATCCTTGATTAAAACTGGTTTCCATACCCTTCGGAGTGTTGGCGGCACTGCAGCCTCATCGGCCTGCTTTCTTTCTCTTTCCCCCTTTTTTTTTTCTGTCACATCTGGCTTGTGTGGCTGCTCACTCAGCCTGTTGCATGGCAAGCTCCCTTCCTTTGCAGACCCCAGCCTTCTCCCTTATTTGTCTCTAGGGGAGGGGATGTGGGGGATGGGGTGTCACCTGAATACTTATCCTGAAAGTAACATAATGCAAAATGAGAACTGAAAAACAAAACAACCTACCATCCACCACGAGACCAATGCCTATACTTGAGAGAGGAGAGGGGTACAATTCACAGACACTCTAAGTTCCATCAGTGTTTCATTGTGGAATGGGTATTTAGAAACTAGGATCTGCTTTCTGCCCAGACTGCCTTTTTGTTAAGTGACAGATTCTCAAAATGTGTGTCAGTATAAATTTGGTGTGTCCTTCAAGCCACATGCTGGATTAAAAGTATTATCTTTCCAAGTATACAACTGTTTTTAATTACCTCACCAACAAAGCTGAACAAATGACATTGTCCAACATGGCTCATAAGTTTTATGAGGTATGTTGTGCAGCACAACAATGTGTGCAACCACCTTTCACAAAACAGCACTTTATCATTCAGCCAGATACCACTTTTACACTGGATGGTAAACTCCCAGCTACCTGTTATCGTGCATAACTGTACATATGCCTTCAATATCTAGAATTCAAGTTGATAGCAATGCACTCTAACTCCCATGTCCATAGCTTTGTCCTGAATTTCAAATGGTTCCTGATATTTTTTACTCATAGTGTACATGCACAGTGTCCTTCTGAATGACTTAACATTATCCATGAAAGCAGTAGTAAAAATGCTGAGGAGCTATGGTGGAAACAGCCTCCTACTCTTTCCACCTTGGTTTACTCTAAGACAATACAGACATAGGACCGCCTGTTTCATTCTCAGCCTCAAGACAGGCCTTACATTAGGATGAATCTCCAAGACTCTTGAAATTCTCTTTTCTACTCAAAATATTTTCTCCATTTCTGTATTTTCATTTCATCAGTAAAGTTCATTTGCTCAGTGCTGATAGCACAGGAGGTGTGCTGTTCCTTAGGTCCCCAAGGCATAATTGGTAGTTGGGCTGTGCATAGAAGCATATAACTCTTTAACCACTACAGGCAAGAAGTGTTGCCAGCAGTCATAACCTTCCTATCTAAATTTCCGTTAGAAAAGTGGTTTTCAGAGTGTTCCCCTGCTCTTCATGTAATTGTTAACAGTGAAATTACGGCTCAGCAGCAAAATTCGAGCCACTTAGATGTGGAGGAAAGAAATCTCCTTCCAGTTTTGCTTTATTGGAAAGGAAAAAGGGAGGGGGGGGAGGAGGGGAATGAGAAAGCAAGAAAAATGGAAGGGGATTTCATTTCCCACTTGCTCTCACAGTGTGTCTGAGTGGTATTTTGTGGTATGATTATAGTGTTCGGAAGGTCTATCTACCTGTGCCACTCAGCAATGCATATGCAAGCAGTGCAGCCACAGGAGTTCCACAGGCAATGCCTCAAGGTGTTCCCTGGGGATCCGGACTCTCAGTGGAACATTTCAGCAAACAGGATCCTCTGCAGTCTTCAAATTCATCTATCCTGGTTCCTACCTCAAGGTTTTGTGAGGCAGCTGGGGTGTGCTGGGGTGTGCAGAGTCAAGGGGTGAATGATGTCCCATCAGCCTCAATCCCAGAGCACTGGTAAAAATAAAAATTACATATGGGGGGGGAGAAGGGTGGGAAACAGGCAGGGAGGAGAAATGCATTGAATTAATTTGTCTTCGGGAGCTTTGCCCACCGTTCATAGAGACGGTAAGGAAGTTAGAGGAAAGAATGCTGCAGAGATCAGTTTGACAGTGAAACCCAGGGGAGTGTGAGTACATGGGAGCCAGGAATACAGTCTGAAACAATCTTCCAAATCAGTAAATGCAAAGGGCAGCAGAATGCTGACCTTCTACTGTAACCAATGTCAGCTGCAAGCTGTAACTTCATGCTATTAATTACAACTGAGCATACTTCTAGAGTGTTTCTGGTGTGTTTCTTATGTTGGCATTAAAATTCCCTCCTTTCCTTTCCCTCCTGCTCCACACCAATCCCCACCTCCTGAAACAACATAAAGTTTCAAACTACACCCAGATGGAAAAAAAATATATATATATATAGAAGAAGGAAATGAAGGGCCCTGGAAGGGAAAAAGTTGTTTGTACATTTTGTGGGTTTTAGGGCCTTCTAACAAATTTCCAGCACAGACTACCTCCAAATACAAATACTTTATCAATGAATGCAAACTTTATAATATCAGTGTTAATGTTATGTTGTTGCAGAAAGCATTAAATCACTAATCAGTCAACAAAATATTGGACAATTCCTGCTTGAGTAATTTGTAACTCAGAGAGCAGTAATGAGCCAAGTATCTTAGATAAAATGATAAGCAACCTGTAGTTTTAACACATTCAATCAAGACCAAAGTTCAGTCTGAGGTTTGGGTTAGAGTTGTACCTAAACCACCCCCTTTGCTATAAATAACTCTGCATTTTAGTGATATTTCATGTAGGTTTGGATCTGACTTTGGGTTTTGGACCCTTTCCAAGTCTGGATTTTTGTCACATCAAACATGTTGATTTGCTGTAAAAGCACAGAATGTAACTTCTGTGGGCAGACAGGTTTAATGACACCTGCAAAGTACACATAATAGCAGCAGGTATATTTTTTTTTGTCTTAATTCATTCCAAGAGTCAGTAACACTGCTGAGAGTCTGAGGAGAGGAAAAAAGTGTGATTGTATTAATGGACGAACTTTAGAATAAATAACATTTACACAGCAACATAGCTGCAGAATGTTTGGTCTTCCAAATAAACATCTAAAAGTACTAGTTGCTTTACGGGAACAGGATGTTTGCCAGTCTGTTCTACATCCTGCTGAGAGGTAAAGAAATTCTGATTTTAATGAATATCTACATATCTGTCAACATACTTTTGAAATAAATTCCAGAATGTAAATTTGCAAAAATTCAGAGGTAAGCCATGGGGAACTTGTTTTTATATTCATTTTAATATTCAGGAAAAAGGAGAAAAGAGGGTAGGGAAGGCTTTGCCATGTCATGTTTCCACTTTGGAATACATTAGGTTTGACAGCTGCCTCTTACTGATTCTGGTACTCAACCCGAGTTAAAACATCCAGTTTCTTTGGTTTTGCACATTAGGGATAGAAAATAAAGGTCAGTAGTTCATTGTGAGCTCAGTCTAAGACTTTGGAGATCTGACACTTTTAAAGTTCTCAGTGCTTGTTTCTTTATTTGATCTTACAGTCATGAAGCACACGTGAAGAATCTTTCTCAGGACATGACGGTCCTTAAATACTTCGAGCTGGAAGAAATGTATATTGTTTTGCCACTTCAACAATATGATACTGATGTACTTGTTTATAAGGTAATTTTTTAAAATTTAATTTAATTTTATTTTTCCCCCCTCGGGTGGCTTGCTTTTTACTCTAGCAAAAAAAACCTCTTGAGTCTAAAATCCACCATATAGTTTTTGTATCTCTGTTTGTCTACCCACAAGCTGTTGCTCTTAAAAGACATCAGAAAGAAAAATGACAAAATAATATGCAGTTTCTTTGGTCTTCTTCTATATGAAGCCACCTGGGTAACTGTATATACAATCTAAATGACATGAGAACTCCATTAAGTGTAATATTCCTTTAAAAGATTTACTTCTATCACTTTTTTTTTTGGTGTTTGGTTTGGTTTGGTTTGTGAGTTTAGTGTGGACAAATCATTCTCTTACTGCATATAAAATGTCTCTATAGAGAGCTGAAATAAAGAAAATTAGTAGATAGTTCTTCTGGGAAACCTGACTGAGGAGGCCAAAACCCACCAGTCTGCTGGGAACAGCTTTAGAGCTGGCGCGTCTGCTAGCAGTGCCTCAAAGCTGCACTACCCCCAATAGCTGGACAGGCAAGATGCACACACACCACTTTCCTGCTTGGCTGGTTTAATGTGGAAGATTTGTGGAGGGGTGTTTTTAATGGCAGGATTTCACATGGTAAGAACACCATCCAGGAAACAAAATTTGGCATGTTGGCATTCACTGAAGACGCTCAGCCCATCCTGACAAATGAAAGCCTGACATGACCACAACGATGCTGTCTCTTACAATTTTATCTTAAAGACTTTAACTAGTCGGTTGTTATGAATGTTTCTAGGGATACAAATCTCTTTTCCATGCTCTAAAACCAAAGCTGAAAGTGGCAACTGACAATGATGTAAGTGTTCATTTTAGGTAGATTAGAGTCCCTCCTGACCACCTCAAATAGTTTCCTGTACTGAACATTAAAAAAAAAAATCCAGATCCCAAACCAAACTGGAGCTTTCTGCCCATGCTTGAAATACTGTATTAAAACATATACTGGAAAAAACTGTTTACAAAAATATTACACCTGCTGTTTGGTTTTATCACCCAGTTTATACCTACTGTGTAGATGTCATCAGCTTATTAGTCCATTGTACATAACCTGGGGAAGTGTTTTCACTCCTGACTACTTTATATGCCAGTATTATTTTTGTACATCTTTTTAGCTGATTTTTTCTTTTCGGGTGTCAAGCAGTAGCAGCAGTATACATTCATAGGCAGCCACATATGCATCTTTTGTACTTAGATTTCTGATTAGGAAGAAATTCTTCCTTGCCTGTTCAGATACAAAAAAAATGTGTAACCCCTTTTCACATGGGTTTGATTCATTTCTGAATCTGTATTGCCTGTTTCTGCTGTTGATCTCTAGGAGATTGCATACTGCATATAATGCTTTCCTTTCTGTGTACTGTTACATAGCAATCTCCAAATTCCAAGATACACTTTTTGATGTGTCTCTAGATAATTGAAATTGGCAAACTAAATTTTCTTTTGTTGTTCACATAGTCATGTTCTTTTTTGAAAGGCTCTAAGTGTCATCAGTTTGTGTTTCAAAGAACAGCCTTTGAGAAAACTCCCAAATCTATTTTCTCCGTTGCAGAAGACTAGAATTGGAATTGCCGTATGACCCGCCTCCTGTGCTTATCTGTTTGCTGATGTCTGGGAGGCTCTTTCTTCACATCTATTAAGGGACAGTGCTGATACAGCATGGGATGTAACAGAGTTTCTGGACAGGTTTATGAACACACTGATATATTCTGCTTTGCCAGCATGCTGCTGGCAAAGACAGATGATTACATAGCTTATCTAGAATCTGGAACTGGAATGTACCATAAAACTAAAAATCCTAAAAGAAGGAAAAAAATATTTGAGATCCAATGTATATGTTGAAAAGTGAGATTTCACTTTATTTTTTTTTTCTATGCTACATTTTTAAAGTTATTGATCTATTTTGCATAGAAGAGTTTTGAAAAAAAAAAAAATCCTTTTACATAGGTGTATGCTTGTGTGTTCACATGATATTAGAATCACAAAATCATAGAACCATTAAGGTTGGAAAAGACCTCCAAGATCACCTGGTCCAACCATTCAGGAGAGCGGTGGATGTCATCTACCTTGACTTTAGCAAGGCTTTTGATACTCTCTCCCATGATATTCTGCTAGCAAAGCTGAGAAAGTGTGGGATAGATGAGTGGTGGTTTGAGAACTGGCTGACTGGCCAAGCTCAGAGGGTGGTGATCAGTGGAGCAGAGTCTGGCTGGAGGCCTGTGACCAGCAGTGTTCCCCAGGGGTTGGTGCTGGGTCCGGTCTTGTTCAACATCTTCATCGACAACCTTGATGAGGGAATAGTGTCTGCCCTCAGCAAGTACACCAATGACACAAAGCTGGGAGGAGTGGCTGACACCCCAGAAGGCTGTGCTGCCATTCAGCGAGACCTAGACCAGCTGGAGAGATGGGCAGGAAGAAACCAAATGAGATTTAAGAAGAGCAAGTGTAGAGTTTTGCACCTGGGAAGGAACAACCGAAGTATCAGTACAGGATGTGGGATGACCTGCTGGAGAGAAGCTCTGAGGAGAAGGACCTGGGGGTCCTGGTGGACGACAGGTTGACCATGAGCCAGCAGTGTGCCCTGGTGGCCAAGAGGGCCAATGGGATCCTGGCGTGCATTAAAAGGAGTGTGGCCAGCAGGTCAAGGGAGGTGATCCTCCCCCTCTACTCTGCCCTGCTCAGACCTCACCTGGAGTACTGTGTCCAGTTCTGGGCTCCCTGGTACAAAAAAGACAGGGTTCTCCTGGAAAGAGTGCAGCGGAGGGCCACTAAGATGATACGGAGCCTGGAGCATCTTCCCTGTGAGGAAAGCCTGAGAGACCTGGATCTGTTCAGCCTGGAGAAGAGAAGACTGAGAGGGAATCTCATAAATGTGTACAAATATCTGAGGTGTGGGAGACAGAAGGATGTAGCTGATCTCTTCTCAGTGGTTTGTGGGGACAGGACAAGGGGCGATGGCCGCAAGATAGAGCACAGGAAGTTCCACACCAACATGCATAAGAACTTCTTCATGGTGAGGGTGATGGAGCACTGGAACAGGCTGCCTAGGAAACTTGTGAAGTCTCTTTCTCTGGAGATATTCAAGGCCTGTCTGGATGCCTACCTGGGCAGCCTGCTCTGAGGAACCTGCTTTGTCACGGGGGTTGGACCCGATGATCTTTCAAGGTCTCTTCCAACCCCTACAGTTCTGTGATTCTGTGATTCCCCTACCAGCAATGTCACCCACTAAACCATGTCCCTAAGCACCAGGTTCAACCCAGAGATGGTGACGCCACTACTTCCCTGGGCAATATGTTACAATGCATGACTGCTCTTTCTGAGAAGAAATGTCTCCTCATTTCCAACCTGAACCTCTGGTACAACTTAAGGCCATTCCCTCTAGTCCTATTACTAGCTACCTGTGAGAAGAGGCCAACCTCCTGTGGTGGTTTTACCTTGCTAGGCAGCTGAACTCCACCACAACCTGTCTCTCACTTCCCCTCCTCTTCTGAGGAGGGGAAGAAGAACAGGAAAGAAACAACTCACAGGTTGAGATAAGGATAATTTAATTAAAGGGAATATAGTTATTAAGGGGAAATTATTATTAGTTAAATAATTTAGCTAAAGGGAAAAGGGGAAAATTTATATATATATATTAAAAACAAACAAACAACAACAACAAAACAAAGGCTGTGTGGAAATGCAGAGGAAAGAAATTACTCTCTACTTCCCACCAGTGAGTGATGCTTGACCACGTCCTTGAAACAGGGCCTCAGGACACGTAGCCATTGTTTGGGGGGACAGATGTTTTCACGAGAACCCATCCCTCCCCTCTTCTTCCTTCTTCCACCTTTTATTGCTGTGTATGACACTGCATGGTATGGAATATCCCTTTGGTTGGTTTAGGTCAGCTGCCCTGGTGATGTTCTTTCCTCACCTTTTGCCCACCCACACCCTGCTGGCTCTGGGGGAGGGGGTTAGTGGAGTCCTGATGAGGTGCCAGCATTGCTCAGCAGCAGACACAACACTGGTGTGATACCATTGCTGTTCTAGCTACAAGTGCAGAGCGCAGTACTGTATGGGCTGCTGCAGGGAATGTTAATTCCATGCCAGCAACACCCAGTACACCCTGAGCTCCCCACAACTTCCTTTCAGTTCGTTGTAGAGAGCAATATTGTTAGGAAGATATATAGTTAAGTCTCAGTTTTTAGACAGAAAATTATCGGTTACTGCTCATTGCATTCTTTCTGTTGGCTAAATCAATAAACATTCAAACAGATGAGGTCAGAATTGATCCATTACAAAGAGATTCTATTTGTGTATCCTTATTGTAATACTAGTAAGGTCAGTCAATTAGATTTTTTTATGTAACACATCTATCCCTGAAACTGGAAACAAACAAACAAAAACCTGTTTCCTTAATATCAGTTTTTTTGTTTGTTTGTTTGTTTGTTTTTCCTTTTGGTGGAAACCGTTGAAATAAATTTTTTAGATTCTCATCCAGTGTTAGGTTTTGTCTGATATTACAACACCATCATTATCATGATTGGCTATACTTGAAGACAAATGTCTTGATGTTTCTGAACGGAGATCTTTGAATTTGCATCGCATTTAAAATTATCAACTGATTTTTTTCTGATTTAGAATGCAAGCATATTTGGGCATATTGGAATCCTGACTGGAATGAAACTGCTTTTGTTAGTTCCCCTAACAGTGCAAATCCTGGACCGGGACAACTGGCAGCCTCTCACCTTGAAAGGTACCATCGCAACCCTTGGAATGTTTGAACAATCTACTGTTACCAGTAAGCACTTGGATCTATCACACGCACTGATGTCAAGCTCTGTCTCATCATGCAGTCTGACAGCTGTAGTGCCACCCCACTCACATCCCTGATTTGCTAAGTGCCTTAGGGAAATTGAACTAGAGTAAGCCAGGTATGTCCATTGACTTACATGTGTATAACTGGATAGCAATGAGTGTCTTTTGATGCTGCCATTTTTACAATATGCTGCAGGCTAAATAGATGGAAATGACAGAAGAATTCGTAATAGGTCATGATGAGAGTCTTCAGACATCTGCACCAATATTGCTATATTTCAAGTGACTCTTTACTTGAATAGTATCATGTCTGATAAGATCAAAGACTTTGCTGCATTCCCTTTTAGGGGAATCTGTGGTTTATAGTGTCAATGTGTCATAAATAACACGGCATTAGTGGGTCAGCAAGAAGGAAACCCAAAACAGCTATGAGGGCAACATGTACAACACAGTTGTTCACTTGAATTTTTGGCATGCAGATCTAACCTGAACTGACACCTCAGATTGCAAATATTCCCACAGCCAAGCCTTATCTGTAACACCAAAACTCCACTGTTTATTCTCTTGATCTGTTTTGGCCCTCAGATATGTCCCTTGGCGTAAAACATCCCAGGATTTTTCCCTATCCTTTTGGCAATTCCTTATGGAAAAAATTGTGGAAAGTGACCCAGATAATCATCACCATTTGAGGGACAGTTATTAATCAATACTTCCTAGCAATGAAAAGCTTGGACTCTAGCCTCCACACCAATCGATATAGGATAGCTATTACTAACAAATCTCCAGATGTGTTTGAGTGTTTTCTAGATGGCTGATACAGCAAAAGGTAGCAGCCCAATGCAGACTTTTTCTTTGTCATTCATAAGGAATGCCAGTTGCCATGAATATAAGGCAAGTTTTATAAGCCCTACTTCCAGGAACCACACTTGCCATTCTTAAGTGGTGCTTATTGTCAGTTATCTTTTAACCAGTTAAATATATTTTGATGATTGCTGCAGCACCTGAAGCAGTCATCTACATTTTTGGCTTAGTATTGGGATTTACCACCACAGTTAAAGCCCTAGGTTGTAAGAGAGATTGTTACCATCTACAGCAGGAAGTCAGAGAAGAGCTATGGGAGAGGGTAGAGTATATTGGTCTGTGGAAATGCCACCTCAGAACAGTGAAGCAGGAACAGGAATGGGTTGCAAAGCAGACGTTAGTGACTCTGAATGACACTACGAGGTAACTTGCAGCACATTGTAAGGCAAGTCATATCTTCCCACTCTGCGGTGATGCAGCCCCACCTTGAGTACTGAGTGAAGTTCTGGGCACCACACTATAAGAAAGATAAAAAATGCTTAGTGTCCAAAGGAGAGCTACAAAGATGGTGAAAGGTCTGGAGGAGAAGACATATGAAGAGAGGCTGAAGTCCTCCTTGGTTTGTCCATCCCAGAGCAGAGCAGGCTGAGGGGAGGCCTCATGGCAGCCTTCAGCTCCCTCACGAGGGGAGCGGAGGGGCAGGTGCTGAGCTCTGCTCTTTGGGGACAGTGACAGGACCTGAGGGAACGGCATGGAGCTGGGACAGGGGAGGGTCAGGCTGGGTGTTAGGGAAAGGTTCTGCACGCACAGGCTGGTCAGGCACTGGGACAGGCTCTCCAGGGTAGTCATCATAGCACCAAACTTGCTTGAGTTCAAGAAGCATTTGGACAATGCTGTCCAAATCAGGTATGATTTTTTGTGTTGGTACTTTGGAGACCCAGGAGTTGGACTCAATGATCCTTGTGAGTCCCTTCCAACTCAGGATATTCAGTGATTCCATTCTATGATTCCAACTGGTGTGGAAGTCCAAAAGCCATATTTGCATGGTGCTGTTCTGAGTCAATAAAATTTCTAGGTTTCCAATGTGATTAAAGTAGGTAAACATCTGCTTATTATACTGGAAATAAGTCTGTGAAAAGGTTTTGAGTGAGGAGTCACTTCCAGGAGGATTTCTTACTTCTTGAGTGAATATTGGTTAACTTCAGTAATTGTCATATTGAGCAGTACCAAAGAGCTGATTGCAGATAGGAAGTTGTATGAGTTCATTTAATGGAATAATTGAATGGTATATATGTATTTTGTTTGTTTGTTTGTTTAAAATTACCCACCATAAATGAAAATGAAACTATATAGTTAACAATCCTAGAAAAATATTTTGGATACATGCTATGGTAATTGCTTCTACAACGAAGGAGTTAAGTTGAAATATTTATCTGTGAGATTTAGTTCTGATAGCTTGTTCTAGAATAAAGTGGGAGACTGAATTTGAAATCTTTTTCATTTTGTGGGAAGGGTACTGCAGTGACCATAGTGAGGGAAGGATGACTTTAAATGCACAGCCCAACTATTACACTTCCACAAGGTGATGCCACGTTTTAAATTCATTTGGAAGAAAATGTGTCCTTTGATTTATACATCTGGCCATGGAAGGATAATATAAGCTTTCTAGAACTCAGGTAATTTACCTGGAATGGAAGAAGGTGTATTATGATATGATATAGTGTTATACTGATGAAGGTGTAAAATTATATAGCCTTCTTCTATCAGTTACTATGAATGCATGGTCACTGAAAGCTCAGACTGTTAGATCATGCTGGTATCTGTGCAAGTGCTTATCTGTTCTCATGTTTGTCTAAATATCTGTGTGTAGATACAAGTATTTTTCAGCCTCCTGTAGTGCATGATAATGTTTAAGATGATTATTCAATTTTGCTCAGCAATGAAGGGTTGAGGACACTTTTTTTTTTTTTTTTTTTTTTTTTTTTTTTTTTAAACAAGCTATATACAAGTACCTTCTGTACTACAACGGTTGCGCTCAGTCTGTTTTTGCGTTTTGCACTCTATATTGCACAAAAAATAACTATGGAATTCATACAAATCCAAGGCTCCTTTGAGCAAAGAAACATCTTTGGTCAAGCTTTGTGGGAGCTTGGTATTTGCTGATGCATTGCCCCCAGAAAATTAAGGCAACTTTAACTATCATTTTGTCTTTTTCTGACTACTGCGCAGTTCTTGTCTCTCCACACAAACCTTATGCTGATGATACACAAACAGATAATCTTCTCATTCAGCAGCCTTAGAGATTTTGATACCATTGTAATTTGGTTGTAGTATATTTGTAAACTGGAATGGGTATACTTTTGGGATACTTACTAGTATTACTAGTCTTACTAGTATTCCCCTTGGATTCCTTGAATGACAGAACTGAAGTGCAAATATATTTTCATGATTTATATTAGTCCTCCTCACTGATGAAGCAAAGGGGATATAACCTATGCTTTGTTGTTGTTGTTTTTCCTTGTGAGCTGTTAAATGCAACACTTAATGCTGGACTATATTACCATATGTAGCTGAAATTCAGGTAATTGATGTGAATATGATTAAAGAAATCCCTCACTCCCGAGGCTTCTGAGTGAGTTTGCTTCATTTTACTGACTGATAAGGGTTGTCATGCTTGATCTAACATCAAAAGCATGAAGAGGAAAATCAGAATTAAACCAAACTTTATTTATTTATTTTTTTTTTTTCCCAAGGGTGAGTAGGAAATTTATAAGTTATGTGAGACAAAACAATTATGCCTCTTCACACTCTACTTATTGAGACGTGGAATTGTTTTATTCTTGGGGGATTTTAAACGGCTGCCACCATAGGACTTGATTGCTTCAATGCTGGCCCAATTCCATGTAGAGCACATGGCTTATAGGTGAAACTGAACAGAGAAGAAATATTTAACGACTTATCTTGATTGCAAGATACATCCATTTTCAATGCTGCACTGTGTTTAGCAGCTATTTCTAAGCACTGTAAATAGTGCATGTAGGCATATCTTTGGAAGGCTGCAAAGAGAATTTAGAGATTTTCCCTCTTTACATTCACAAAAAGGAGAACATCTGTTTGTTTCTTCCTTGGCCACTATTTTAAATTGTGGTTAGGGATGGATGATAGCAGGATAATAACCATCTAGAGTATATGGGACAGATTCTCTCATGGTGCTACTTTGCATTGGTTTATCTGAGTAGAGGATCTGAATTTTATGCTAATAAACAAATTGAAGGTAGAGGAATTATATAGCCTGATTAGCTCTGCCAGCTCTGAGTATGTACAGTAATGCTCCTGGAAAGAAAGTAAAACAAACATAAGTAGAGAGGTTTTTAGTACAGGTAGCTTGATGTAGATGGTCCACCTACCTGTTAAAATAACTGTGAAAAAGCAGGGTGATTAAAAAAAAAAAAAAAGTCAGGGAGAAGTGACTCCTAATCTTGACTGCTGGTTCCTTGCTTTAATGTAATTATGTTTATGATAAGAGGGCCTATAGATTAAAACAAAAAAGACCCTCACTGAATTGCTCTGAAGGGTTTGTTGCAGTGATGATGACAGGAAAACAGGACATTGAGAAGGCTTAATTGCAGTCAACAATGCAACAACAGTAGATAGCCCAGTGGTTTAATGAAACTGGGGAGGGAAAATGTGGGGAGGTGAATAAGACCATTTGGAGCAAATAGCATAATAGCATGAAGAGAAAAGAAGAAAGAAAAGAAAAGAAAAGAAAAGAAAAGAAAAGAAAAGAAAAGAAA
>CM021797.1:32693042-32719900 GCA_011076525.1 Nettapus auritus | reverse complement strand
CCCCCGATTCCTGCTCTGGAAACTCAACCAGGACTCTGAAAGCCAAGCTTTGTCTTTTCTAGTTTACTCTTATAGCCCAGATACTAAATGGTCTGCTGCTGTAGCTGACATCTAAATGCTTTGTCACTGTCTTCACTAGAACATGGCTCACTCTCTTGTATATAGATTGGCTGTGCAGAGGTCACAGAAGTACAAAAAAATGTAAAGGTAGTATCAGTTTATAGTGATAAGAAAATAAATCATTCTAAAGTCAGAATGCTTTCTAGGCAAAGATCTGTTGAATTACAAGATATTGTTTTAAATAGCTTTTAAATGACACATATGTCCATACTAAGAACATAACTAATGTCAAAGGAAGATGCAATATGAGTGATGAATAGTGCATTGTTCCACATTCAGCACTGGTGCTGTGACTGATCCTGAGTCCAGAGAAACTATTATTTCTGCCTCCACAGAAAATACGCACACTCTGTGCTGGTGCTTTTTCTTTACACCTACAAAAAACAAACCTATAGTAAAAACACTGCAAATAGCTGTGTTCAAATGACCATATAAACGTGGTTAACCATTAGCAAGTCTGTTTTAATGCCTTGAGGTACAACTGATTAGAAAATAAAAGCAAAACATACTGGGGAAAAAATCTCTTTTGGAAGTTTTCAATTGACTTCCAAGTGATAATAGAAATATTTCAAATATGACTTGCTATCAGAGGTGGTGTGTTCTTGAGGTATTTACAGCTACAGGAGTATGCTTTCCAGCAGATGAAAACACACACTGCTCGTTAATTTTAAGGCAAACAGGGTGTTTAAAACTGTGATACCCTTATCATTTACTAACAGAATTTCTTATAACGTTGTTAAACACTGTTGCTAAAAATATAAATGACATAATCTGAGAAATGGTAAAAGATTTCAAATGAGATTCAAACAGCACTTCCAATGTCCAGTGCAACTGTTGTGCAGTGCTTCTTGGAGACAGACTGATAGCCTTATAATCCTTCGAGGGGCAAAACAGAATGAGGTTTTAAATATGCTGGAGAATAAATGCTGTGGGATCATCAGCACAGGGGAAGTTTACTCCTAATGTCTGTCTGGATTGGTTGCACTTATTAAAAAAAAGTCACACATTGTAAAAAAAAAGAATCTAAATGTGTTTTATAATGATAGTCATAACAATGAGTGACTTTCTTTTCTGGGTGGAAAAGCTGATAGCATGAATTCACAGAAAATGTCCAAAATATACTCTTAAGCCTAGACTTTTTCAGTGGCTTTATTTCCATGAAGAATTGCCGTGCTCTCCACTGAACTTTGGAAGTTACTGACGACATTGGACTTGGCACAGAAAGAGCACATAAGCACCTGCTTAACTTTTAAAACAGCTCCAAGCCACTATTGCTCCAATTTATATCCTGTTCAAGGGATTGGATGCAGATCATCTGCAATCTTTGTAACAGGAGATGGTCTGAAGAAGTAAGGGAGGAACTGGAACAAAGCCAAGGCAACTCTGGATGTTACCACAGATAAGCAGCATACTTCAGCCTTACAACTGGCAGTTGGTTGTAGTGAAAACTAGCTACTCTGCACTTGCAGCAGTAGCTAGGCTACTTGCCTAGGCTTCTGGCTATGGGTATGGATATGTGAACAATTTGCAAAGAGCAGGGACATGTGTAGAGTAAGTTGTAGTATAAGGGATGAGAAAAGCTTGCAGTTTGTTTTTATATTTTAGCCAGCAGCTACAAAAACACCAGCATGTAGTAACACAGTGACCCTTATCTTTCTTAATGGGGTATCCTTTCTTCACTGGGATCTGTTAGGCATGCAGCCACAGAGTTCAACATTAAACCTCATAGTCTCAGTGAACTTGTGCAAATACATGTAATCAAACATTGCATTTTTCAAGCCACAAAAATACAGATCTGTCACTTTGTACATAATCATTAGACTAAGCTTTTTACTTTTTAATCCTCAGAATAAATAAGTAAAAGCTGAAATGTCATCTTAAAACTGTGGAGAATCTTTAAGGCCAGTTCCACTGGGCTTTAAGGAGATCAATGAACTCAAATGTTTCAAAGGATTAGTATATCAATTTATAGAAGAATTTATATATTTTTTCCACAAGAAGTGGAACCAAAAACTTCAAGCACTGGTATTAGAGCTGTGTTCCTAAGAGCAAGATTCTACTGACTGAAGAGCATGAAACTGATGAGGTTTGTGGAAGTCTGTAAAATGATCTTGGAAAATGGTAAAAAAAATCAAAATCCTAAAAAAAAAATAAATCCCATTCTGTCCCCCATTTCATACAATGATGTATTTAAAATATCTTGCCATTTTGCCTTTTTAGTCCAAGTGTATTGAAATGCTAATTTTCACTCAGATTATTCCTAGGCAAGGGTGTTTGTAGTTCTCCCAGAACAGCTCCCAGTGCAATTAACTTTGTCCAAGTAAGGATGCCAAAAATCTGACCACTTATAAGTCCTATATGATATTTAAGTGAATTTGAAGTCAATCTGTATGTATTAATGCATATTAGACCATATAAAAATATTCCTGGTTGTTACTGGTGGTGAGATTTGGTTCTTGCACAATAATACTGGAGTTCTTTTGCAGAGAAGATAGCACTGGATCTGTGCTTCACATTTTTTTTTTTTTTAACTTCATTTTTCAAAGGTCTTTGATAATATTGAATTGTCTTTGATAACATTGACATTCTTTTGGTTAAATACCAAACAGCATCTTCTATCACAGAGATTTCATTGAACAGAAAATGAAGAGTATGCTATAGACTGCAGATAAATCTTCGTATGGAAACTGTATATGCAGATAGCTTATGTCCACTAGGTCTACTGCAGATTACAGAAGGTAAGAATGTTAAGCCGGAAAAACTGAGTTGTCTTTGAGCTACATATTTTTAATCTGTGAAGATTTACAAAGCAGTCCAATAGTTATGTGCTAGCAACTGAAATCACCAGCCAGCTTTGAACAGATTCCGCTCCGTTTTCTGCCACGAGCCACGGATGTCAACCCTCTGTGAGTCACACCTGCAGGACTTGAAACAGATCTTTTAAGAAAAGTAGAAGATCTGTTCAAACTTGAACATGTAAAGGGGTAAGCATTAAAAATATTCCTTAATTTTCTTTAAGGTTTTGGAAAGTTTTGCTTTAACTTCTGAGATGAGAAATACATGTTTTAGTAGTCTTTGAATTATGTTTGTCAGTTAAAGATTCTCACCTCTTTAGTTGTGCATGTAAATGCAATCATTTCTTGACCACACACACTGTAAATATTACATTTGTAGGACTGAAATAAAAAGTGTTACACCCTTCACACCATCACGTGTAAAACTAAGTTCTGCCAAACAGTGTCACTCACATGCTCTGTATCTCTCTTGAGAATTAGACAACTGTCCAAAGTATTTTTGAAGCAACATCAAATTTTATGTCCTCATCTGAACAAAATAAACTAGAAATGAGCCATTTTAAGTAAGGAATGACCCCGTATATAGTCTTCTTCCCAGTAAAAACAAACAAACAAAAAAACTTTAGTGTAGATGTCCTGCTATTAATTACTTGACCATGGATGCTTTGCATGCATAATAGGAACAGCAAACACGTTAACCACCAACTCTGCTGATAAAGAGGGCAGTATCATCTCTCACTTTCACAATACTTAAATAAAAGATGCATAGGTTATCTCAAGGAAGTTCCATGCATGCAATAGATAGAAAACTGAAATTTTCATATAAAGAAAAGGAGCAAGTTATATAAATCAAGTAAAGAAATAATCTGAAGTGAATATGAAGCTACTGTAATCTGTGCAAATTGATTAACTCTGGATTTATGTTCTGCCTGTGAAAAAAATCTCTTGACAATTAAGCTCAGCAGGTACCAGTAATTGAGAGTGGGGAGCTCTGGTTACCACTAAGATAATATTCTGAACATAAATAAGCAGAAAACAAATCTCAAAAATATTAATCTTTTTGTTATCAATAGTGCAGCCAAGTTATACTTATCTACTTTTTAACTTTTCTTTCTTTAGAAGAATGTGGTAAGTAAATGAAAATGAATAACATAAACATAAAATACATAGGTTAGGCTTGCTCAAACAACCCTTACATTTGGATGTATGTACCTGGAAATTAAAGCAACAAGTTATCTGGGGTATTGTTCAGCCCAAAATGAAAAAGTGCATCATGAGCATCAAAAAATGTGCATTATTGTGTTGTGTAAAGTACCCCATGATAAAATCAAATTAACAACAAAATGAAAATGTGTTGTTTTCCTTAATTTATCCATTCTGGTGATCTTTATTCAGGTTGACAAAAGTTGAGAGTTAAGACCAGAAGCCCACTTCACAGAGAACGTGAATGCAAAATGTCTATGTGTCTGAAAAAAAGTGCTTACTTTATTTTATTCCTAGAATTTTAGAATTCCAATATTGTGACCTAAAACAAAATTAAAAAAAAATGAACCTCTCCTGTTATATTAGAGGAAAACATCTCGTACCCTTGGATAAGAAACAGAAATGCTTATAGTCTTTCTGAGCTGATTACCAACTTGTGTGATTTCAGCTTTGAGTAACTGGTGCTTAGCTATAGCTTCTTTGTAAAACTGAGTTTGCTAATACATTTGAAAAGGCAGTTTAAAGACAAGCAACATTTAGATGAATAGTTGCACAGTCATATGTTGTTAGGAGTGCATAAAGTAATAAAGAGACCAGTGAAAACTGGACAGAGTAAGGGCTTGCACATAAAAAAAAAAGAAAAAAAAAAAAAGAAAAAAGAAAAAAAAAAATTCTTCAATCTGCAGGAAAAAAAGTGTTTCTCTTTCAGAGTACACCTGGCAACTTCTACATAAAACCAATTTTGTTAGTCACTGTAATAAAAGAGCTAACAGTAGGATTTATAATGGAAGCTGATAGTGAGCTTAAAGGGGAGCAACCTTAACTTCTGCTATCAGTTCTTTTCCTTTAACCTGCACCCAGCCTGCAATCACATAAGCAATTCAACAAATCTGAGAGACATGAGACCTTGAGAGTTTGCTGGGAGAACTCCAGAATTCATAAAGTTAAACCATGCCTCTCTCAATATGACTAACATATGGTCTTAACAAATTGCACCAACCCTGTATAAACGGAACAGCTCCAGAAAATGTTTCTGTTATTCTTTCAGTTACTCTGTTCACTTTCAGCACAGCTATAAGTGTTTTTAGGATTTGGTTCTATAAGGATTGTTAGCAATTCTTATTTCTTATTTCTTTGTTAGCAATTATTATTTCTACAAAATAAGATCTTTTGGATGCAGTATTTTACTGCTAGATTTGCAGCACCGTCTTCCCAAGATCAGCATCACACCTCTTTTAGTGATGATAGGAAATCAAGTTTTCTCCACGTGACAGGGAGATAAAATGATACACAATTGACTTTATTTCTCTTTTAAAATGTTTTCTAGTCATATAATTCTGTATCAACATTCACTGAAAAGCACTAAAATTCTATTTAAACCTGAACTCTGTACAATTCCAAAAGCTTTAACATACTGTAGCTAATCCATTTTTGTTTAGAGAGTTACAGTGCTTATGGAAAATGAGTCAGAAAGGCTCTTACACGATTGCTAGATTAAGTTGTTATATACAACTTAGGATCTATTCTCTTGCACTGTCTTGAATAACCAGTTACATCTCTGGCTGTACATACCAGTAGTTCATAAAAGCACTTTTGTTCATTAACTTAAGTCCTTGCAGACAGCCTCTGGTTTTAAAAGCCATCTGGTGGCTGATAAGAAATATAAATTCTTATCTCTTTCCCTAAGGCCAGTGGATCACAGCCAAATGGAGGATGAAAGCTCCAAAAATGCCACCATCTTGGTTGTAATCTGCTGTTGCATGAGGTCACTAGATCTGAGACTAACAATGCATTGAGCATGTGGGGGATGGGGATGGGAGAAGAGGTAACTAATTATTTTCTTCATGCAACTTTTTTCCTCTGCTTCTGTTCAGATTGTCATAGTTTAAGATCAGGTGGAAACCCTACCATTTGCTGTACTATTGGATAAAGATTAACTATACCTTCAGAATGAATGCAGGGTTCAAAAACAGTGGTTGGAGAATTAAACTATTCAGTTACCACAGGTGTATTTTCTAACATTAGGTTGCAAAATGAGCACAGGTACACAATCTTCAGTCAAAGATAATTGTCTTCCACTAAGTTTTGATATCAGAATTCCTTTATGTCCTATTTATTTGCCTGCATCCTAATGCATATTGTCACTAGTATCAGTGCACATGACACTAGCTGGTGTGTCAGAAATGAGGGACTTCTTAAACATTTTATTCACCTGATCTAAGGAAGCCACAGGGTTACAGCATAAGATTAAATTCTGTTATATACTGTTCTGTAATAAATCTCAACAATCTCTGGGTGTGTTGGTCAAGCTTTAAATGAAAATAAAAAAAATGCTTTCTAAGCAGAACATGTCTGTTTTGTTCTTTCAATAGGCCTAATGACTAGCTGGAACAAGATAACATCTTTTGAAACAAAAAATGAAAGTGTTAATGAAGATGAATACAGCAATTACAGTGAGGTGATATTTACAAGATTCCGAAGAAAAAATAGCTTTCTATATTCTTTGAGCTCTAAAGAAAAGCATAAGGTGTAGAGAAATCCAAACATTATTTTTCTGAATTCTGTATTTGCATCCCAGATGTTAACACAATTTTTGGGAAGCCTGTGACTCAGTGCTGGAGGAAAATGTCTGTGTGGAAAAAACTGACATTTTGTTTCTTTTTAGACAGTTTTCACATTGGCATCAAAAAATCAGTAGTTCAGGCTTTCAGTTCTTAGAAATCTCAGTTAAACCATAAGCTTTCTTTATTTTTTATTTTTATTTTTATTTTTTTCCCTGAAGTTTTTGCCTAGTGTCTGTTTAATATTAGCTTGTTTCAGGGTCACTGAAAGGGGATAGGAGATTTCTCACTATGGTCCCACTTACTGTGGGACTGGTGTTTGGATCACATCCTCTTCTGTATATCTTCTCCATTTACATCAACCACATCTGTCATAGCTCCTAAGTCTACTCTTACTGTGTCTTTCCCTCATTTCCATCATCCCCTGTAATTTTGAATCCCTACCCTTTGATTTATGCATAAAAGTTTTGGGATTTTTATGTTGTGGGTTTCTTAACTCTGTGCTCTCTTACATCTAGTTCCATTTCTAATCAAATTGAATCCACTTGGTAGATGTAAAAACTAACTGCTGTAGCTTTTCAGTCTGGTGCTCTTCAGTGTCGACTTACATAATTAAAGAAAGTTTATAATTCAGTAGTGCAGGGTCTTGCCTTTGTTTCTTACAAGACTCTGTGCTAACCTGACCCTAGTATTGATGAGGCTAAAAAATACTTGGTGTTTTCCTTAACTTCAGTTAAGGAAAATTTAAGTTCTGCATGCAGTAATCCTTCATTCTTCAAACAGCTCCAGACAGGTTACATGAAGCAAATGCAGACTAATAATAGAGACATTCCTCACATCAATTGCTTTGGCCACTTGAGTAAACAACTTTCACCAGTAGTACTTCTACATACAGTCTTTCACAGAATCGGCTTCCAAGGACAACAAAAATAATTGGGGACAAAGACACAGCATTGAGTGTTTTCATATTTTTCAGTACTTCGGGCATCCCTGCCTTTAAAACAACCCCAGCTACAGTTATTTTTATTGTTTACAGACCATCATTCCTTTGAATTAAGTGGAGTCCAAAGGCTGGTGATTAGATAGCAAATTCAATTCCTTTGCTTAGCCACTGGCTTTCTGTGCAACCTATTTTCTTTGTGCTTCTGTTCCCTCAAACACAATGGGCAAAAAAAAATGGAGAAATGACAGGGCAGAAGAGGAGGCCTCCAGCCCAGTCCCAGCCCAGAGCAGGCTCAGCCTAGGGTCAAGCCGGGCCGGTCAGGGCTTCACCCAGCCAGGACACAAAACCTCCAGGGCGCAGAGTCCTGACATCCCTGGGCCCTGGCTCCATGGCTGGACTGTCCTGGTGGGGAAAAGGCTTCTTCTCATCTCCAGCCTGAGCCACTCGTGCCTCAGCCCATGCCTTGCCTCCTGCCCTCCCGCCAGGTACTGCTGGGCAGAGCCCGGCCACATCTCCTCCCTCCCCTCCTGACAGTGCCAGGGCTGCTGCTGGGTGCCCCCACAGCTGCCCCTTCTCCTGGCTGAACTGGCCCCGCTCCACAGCCTCGCCTCGCAGGGCAAAGCCTCCACTTCACCATCTTGGTGCCTCCCCTCTCTCCTGCCAGTCCTCTCCACTTTGAAAAGGTACCATGACTACTAAAAACAGGGAGGGGTTGGATGTTATGGTGATAAGGGACATATAATAGCTAGGATGGGAAGAATCTGCGAGGCATTAAAGTAAAAGTAATGGCATGGTTATCATAGTCTTTATAGTCTCATGCTCCATAAAAGTGACCTCACTACTGACAGCTTGTTTAATTGTACTGTCTAGTGAAAGAGAAAAGGGACCATGTTTCTACTGAAACCTGTTCAAACAGATTTTATATTTGGTGTAGAGTAAGGATTTCTTCCTTCCTGTATCAGTACTTTTCTTCAAGATGACCCAAGTACAGTTTTATAAAAGAAAGGAATAGCAATACTAGAGATGAGAGTTTGTTTTTATCCCCCCCTAACCGTACCACGCCTCATTAATATGTTTATCAACTGACCTTGCTTGACAACTAATTCCTTATGGTGACTCATGTTTATCACTGACATATGAGCACTCAAAAAAAAAAAAAAAAAAAAAGAAAAAAAAAAAAAAAAAGTGTATATGCAGCACTCACATACCACACAAACCTTATTTCAGGTGTTTGGAGACATGGTACTGGACCTCTGCATGTGGGTAAATCTAACTCCCATTGCATGGGCTGACACACAAACCTTTTTGAGGGCCTTCCTCATTTGCTGTCTCTGCCTTGCCCCACTGTAAAAATTCTCCCCAGTGATGAACCAGCCTACAGCCCCTTCCCTTCCTCTCCCTCCCACAGACACAACAAACATTATGACAAGTTTGAGGAGATGTTTGTTTGCAGTGATTGTGTGTTTTTTGTTATCATGGAACCCTTTGCCATCTGGGTTTGGGCTCTGCAGTTAGGGTCTGCAGCTTTTCAGTGCTAGAGATGAATAGCAAAGTGTAATTCATGTTGGATATTACGGCTAAAATGCAAACATTTTTCAGTTACATTTCGAGGAATTTGAGTCCAACCACGGACCCAGGGCACAACAGTGACAAAACTCTTTCCAGCTGCACTACTGTATGCAGTATCCCAACTGAACAATGCTTTGAAGGCCCTGTGACTCTTGTTCTCAACCTTCTGTTGGTGCTGGATGCCTGCCACTGGAAATAAAAATGCAGCTTTATCACTTGACTCTAAGAAAATTCTACCCTGGATCCTCGGGAACAGTGGCATGGTTCTAGTTCATGTTGTGGCTTTTCTAGGTTCACCAGTGGGCCCTAGGTGTTGTTAACAGATAATTTTGGATCTCCTTGCCTGACAATTACAAAGGAGCATCACTACTGTGTTTTAACAGGGTTAGACAAAAAGCAAGCGGTAGGAAAAGAGAGGCACTCTGGAATAGAATCAGGGTTTCGGCCCTTCAGGAATATGTCATCTCTGTAGTGTGGTCATATACAGGCTCTCCTGGTGCTACTTTCTTTGCCTCCCTTCTCTCCAGTCCCTATTTTCAACATGCCTTCAAAGTTTTGCTCCTGGGCTTGAATATTCTTGCCAGCTGTTTTCACCATCTGCCTCTTATTAGGCTTCCTGTGATGAGGCAGATGTTTGCTCCTCTGTGGTTAGCCTCAACTAGTCCCAGTCACACCAAAGCTGAAAGCAGAGGGAGCTGGTGGCCATCTCTAGGAAGTGTAGCCCCACTACTATTCATGAAGCTGCAAAAAAGAAAGAACATCTTAAATGTGGCCTCATTAACAGAAATAGACTGTGGCTGACATTTTGAATAAAGGCAAATTAGGACATACAAAGTCAGGAATTATAGTGAAACTTTAATTAAGAACAGATACTGCAACATTCATAATAAAACTGTGGGAGTTGGCAAGATGGGTTGGATTTACGCTATCAGCAGCTTATACCCTTCACAGCATAATAGTTCACAGCAGACAGTGAAGAAGCACAAATCAGGGCACACAGACTCCTGAAATGAAGCACTGAGAGGTTTCTTCCTATGGCTATGAGTACCAGATTGCAGGGGAAGATTTCTGGGTCGGATAGATTTTGTATGTGTGGGCAGGTAGAAGAAAAGGAGACTGATATTCTGAAACAGAGAGGTTGCCTGAGAAAAGGTGAATGTAGAAGAATAACAAGAGATTAACAGTATCTCATAGGCAGAAATCTTTCCAGTGTAGTTTCAAAAAGAGTTCAGTGTTCATCCTTGAATTCTGTTTTCCCAGATTGCAAGAGTTAGTTCGTAAACAGGGAGGACCAGAAAGTTATCCTGCAAGCACAGTTTATCAGTGAGTGTGTTTAGTACAATCCTTGTGTCTCATAACTTGACAGCTTACCTCTACTTCTGCTCTGATACATACTACCAAGTCCTATACTATGGAATGTTTTTTTTTTTTTTTTTTTTTTTTTATAAGCTGTCATCTATTTAAAGTGAGCTTTTCAATGGAAAGTCAAGAACTTTTCTAGGTTCACTTTTAGTCCATATTTATGTCCTCAGGTTTCAAGTTTATTTAGAAACAGTCACACTTGCATAAATCATATTCTGAATTCACATAATAGAGAATTAATGATGGACATGTAGGTGCATTCATCCAGTCAAAGAACAGGATCAGTAGTGCATCCTAACAAATATATCTGATGAGCTTGTGTTGAACTGCAAAAATAAAATTCAGCTGTAAACTCCTTATCTCTTCTCTCTGCTCACCTCCATAAGAAGTCTAAATTTATATTGCTTACATAGCTGGTTGAAAACTGTTCAATTGACCTAAGGAGTTGGAAAGTTTTGGAAACTTCTTGGTGATACTCTAGAGATTAGGGAGTTAGTTTATTTTGTTCAGCTTTTAGTTTAGTGCCATCCATTGGATTTAGCAGAAATATTCATGTTTTACACTGGACTCAAGTAACAGCTTGAAAGCTTGGTCATTTTTTTTTTTTCTAGAAGTAATTCAGGATTCTGAATACTAATTTCT
The DNA here is from genome assembly GCA_011076525.1 of Nettapus auritus. Lineage (NCBI taxonomy): Eukaryota > Metazoa > Chordata > Aves > Anseriformes > Anatidae > Nettapus > Nettapus auritus. The sequence continues at coordinate 32,708,705 of CM021797.1, read as the reverse complement.
ATAGCATCCAGCTTTTTAGCTTCTTTAGATTCAATACAGCAAATTATGTTCAAAATGTCTGAAGTGCTTCACACATAAAGATAAAAAAAATAATTTGGTGCATTTGCATTGCTGACCATAATGATTTGTGTTTATAGATTTTAACCTATCATTGCACAAGAATATTTGCTCATATAAACAGATTATTCCTAACACAATATTTCTGAAATTCACAGTAGCCAGTAAAAAATTAGTCTGCCTAAAGGAAGCTGGGTAGAAGAAATTAATGTGAAAGGGGAAAAAAAAAAAAAAAAAAAAAAAAAAAACAATCAAGATTACATTGGGCAATAGTGAATTATAGGCCTACTTAGGCATATGCACACAAGCTAGAGGATGAAACTTTTGTAATTTTTCAGCTCATTTAATCTGAAAGGCCCACGTACTGAGTTACATAGCCAGAGTTAACATCTGCAGTTTGGTTGGTACATGCCTTTGGTGTTGGCATTAGCCCTGTGACCACAGTGTCTTCTATTGCTCAGCTACTTTAGTGGCTTGGCATCTTTCATATTCCCCCAGGCTCTATGGTAGAGCAAGCGGACACCCACACTGGATGCCAAGAGAGTCATCTTAATTAATGACATATTACGAGCCTTGTGAAAGTAATTTGCTTTGCTCCATGGCGTAGTTGGCTAACTTCCTATTACTGAACGTTCAGGCTAAATCCAGCACTAAAGCTATGCAAATTTTTGCCTTTTGGGCAACATATCACAGAAACAAGTCTTATTCAAAGTAATTCTTGCCTTTATTTGTTTTCTAAAAGGAATCTTAAATGTTACACTGACCAGGGGAACACTTATCTACTATCCCATTTCATGGGTAATGAATTCACATCCAAAGACCTGGCATTTTTACAGCTAAGTATAACTTGTGTAAAATATACAACAAAGATACTGATAAAATCTTGTTTTCTGTCCTACAGTTTGATGAGGACCACTGCTAGCTGTCAGACCCTAACAGTTAAAGAGCTGAGAGTGCAGGGCAGGCAGCTTACCCTTCCTGCCAGGCAGCAGGGCAGAACAGCACTCATGTTCTCCCTCTTTAGCCTTACTTTCCCTTTGTCTCTTCACAGAGCATCAACCAAATACAGAAACTCTGCTCCATGCACAAATATGCATCCTGTAGGCTTTCATTAGTTCCAGAGCTAAAACAGAGTAACATTTTCTGCTCCAGACTCCTGCTTCAGTCACTTACTTTGATGAAACATTCAACTTTTAGCTCTTCTAATTTTGTTTGAAAGAAAAAATAAAAAAAGAAAAAACAAAACAAAACAAAACCCCAAAACAAACAAAACCAACAAACCAACAACTATTTTTCTTCCCCAAAACCCTGCCTGCTGCCTTTGCTCCCCAGTCCCTGTTTCTTCTGAAAAGCACATAGATCAGAAGGAAGGCTATATGTGTGTAATTTTTTTTTTTTCTGTCACAAATATTAGGCATGGAAACACTTTATGTGGAAGGGCCAGTGGAGGCCTGAAGAGAAAAATGGGCTGTGATTTGACTGAACTCCGAAGCTCTGAGAATAGCATTCAACGCTGCTGCTTGTACACACAGTTCCCAGTCAGCTCATACTGCATGCATGTGAGGAATGCTGCGCTGCGTGTACATATGAAGCTAATTTAGTTGGGTAGTGAAAGTGTGAAGTTCTGTGAGGCAAAGCCAGGACCTTCATCTTGTTGGTTCCTGAGGGCATGATACGAAAGTCTGCTGCACCCTTCAGGCAAAATTGTGCTCAGGCTACGACTTGAAGGCAACATGGTGCAAAAGAGAGTCCTTTTCCTTTACTTTGGAGTACACTAAATTTTAAATATCAGAGAATTGCTATCCCATTGTTTCTTTAGAGGTGATTACTGCAAGATTGTCGAAGCTCAGACATGGTTAAAAATTCATTATTTCCTTGGTTGTGAAGGTTCTTTAACAGCACTCTTCCCTTTTCCCTGCCCCACAAAGGACTTTCTGAAGCACATTTATTCAAAATCATGCTGAATTATCCAACTTAATGGGAAAAGGATTTATCCTTGAACTTCTGAGCAGAACAGTGTACAAGAATGGGCACCAAGAAAGGCACAGACTTAGCACTACCCATGAAATAGTATGTGGAGTCCACATTTCTGCCATAAAAGAGTTAGAATGTTCTGAAGGAAGGACAGAAGTAGAAGTGACGTTGACCACAAGCTTCACAAAATAATCCTAATTCAGTCCTGTGGCACTATTCTGGGATTCACTGATGATTATTCAGGTAATTAAGGTAAAGATTAATTCATGAGGAAGAGGAGTTAATAGCCCTTTCAAGAACAACAGCAATTGATAGTGTTTTTGCCATGCCTTCGGCTGCCAGCAAGAGCTTCAATACATAAAGTACTACCAAAAAGTATTGCATGCACCGTAATAAAATAGGTGGTGCACTCACTGAAGAATCCACAAAAGGGCATTAGCAGGTCCAAAACTTACAAACAAATGTATGGTGGTGGAAGATAGACACTGCTTTCCTTGTACCTCAACATTATTATTATTATTATTATTATTATTATTATTTTCAGAAGAAAAATGGGATTGGTTCAGCTTTCCCCACTGTTACGTGATACAGCCATTTTTGAATATTGATTTAATAACATTACAAGGAGTCATAAAATCAAAACCAAGTAAACGTTAGTAGTGCTGAAACCATTTTGTCCTCGGAGCTCTGTTGCTTAGTTGTATCACTAATATACAAGGGTCTGAATGGAGACATATGGTCAACATCAGCTTGGATATTTAATTTTGAGATGACACTTCAATTAATCCATCTGAAAAGAGGGAAGCTACCATGTAACTGGTTGCAATTAGCCAACCACAATTTTCTTTAACCACTTCACTCTAAACCAAAAGCCAAAATGGCATTTTAGAATTACAATATCACTCCCAGATTTACATCTCTTGATGAATTCTCAAGGTTAAGATTCAAGTCATACTGTAAAACCAACCCTCAATTATACCTTTTAAGAGAGGAAGATCAGTGGCAGGTGGTGCCTGCTATAAAAGTCTCATTAAAACACCTTCTGTTTGAATATCACAAAAGGGAGTCACCAGATGGAGGCACAGATCCACATGGTAGCCCTACCTCAAACGTGAGTTTCACCTGACACTTTGAGAACAAGAGAGTTCTGTGTTGTTTATTTTTTATTATTATTATTATATTTTCCTTACTAATAAACAACTGAGGTTCAAGAGAGAGTATATTAGGATTAATTGCACTTGATCACTAATCCATTGTAATGCCATATGCTAAAGGTGTTGTTCATTGTTAAGCCTAGAGACAGGTAGGGCCCCTCTGGTAATGTAAACCATCCCCATTTCCATGAAGTTAATCTAATTTCACCTCCTCACAGACCTCAGATTCCAGTAAAGATACTTAACTCTTCCTGCTTTGTCTCCTGATGCATTTTTGAATGGTAGCAAATCTGATATAGAAGTTAATGATGCTGAAACATGCTGACTAATTGGAAAATGATTTTTCCTGGTGCTCCTTGCTGAAATGAGCACAATATTGAAAGAGTACTTACTATACTGTGTATTCAGCCTGTTGATTTGAAGAACCAGCTCTTCCTTCATCAGCTTTCAACTTTTCTCACCTCCTCCCCCTGCTAGTCCCAAAGCACATTTGAAGAATACGTGATTTACTAGATGAGAACAATTGGCAGGGCAAACCATGTGAATAAAGTTTATGTTATTAGAGGAGGTGTTGTCACCTCGTGCAGCCTTTGGAGTGGGAAGATTTTTTTTTTCAGTGGCTTGGCTTTAGGATGGATCCAAACCATTAAGTGCCAAACAGTGTAACCAGAGCATTTTTTACAGTTCTGTTGTGTGTTTTGTGCTAAGCTACTTTAAAAATTGCCACCCACCAAGCCTGTCTCTTAAATCAAGGAGGTCATTCTCAGTTAATATATAGCATGTGCATTTGTGAGAGGCAGAAGGAAGTCAGATAGATGCATTCTGTGAAGATAAGAGTATTGAATTCACATACTTTTAACCAAGTGATATGTAGCATATTATCTCCCAGGAGGAGAGAAAAAAAAAAAAAAAAAAAAAAAAAAAAAAAAAAAAACTTCATGGGAAATTGTAGTAACAATTATTAACAATTATTCTGAGCCAAAACATGTTTTTATACTTATCTAGTTCAATGGCTGGTCTGCTCAAATTGAAAGAGTAAGAAATGAGTCAGGATTTTGGTGTTTAATATATCATCTTCAGCTACCTTCTTAAGACTACTCTATGCTTACAAAATGCCTTCTAGTCCAGAAGGGACTACAACTATGTTACCAGCTGTATGCACTTAAAGATCCATTCCACCACCACTGAAATGCAACTATCTCTGAAGTGAAACACAGTGACTCCTCCATTCCAGAAAAAAAAAACAAAATACTGTTTTTAGGAGGAGGAAGTGAAAAATAACTGTTCCAACTGCACTTCCAAGGGAAATTATGTTGGCAGAGTATAATTACCCTTGTTGAAAGCCGGCCAGGACACTGGAGCTAACTTTCTCCATTCCTGAAGTAGGTATTGGGGGATTTTAGCAATCACAGGTGCTCAAGACCTTATGTTTGTGTTGAGTTCAGAAGGCATTGGCTGATGGATGTGACAAAATATTTTATTTATTTCAAATAGAATGCTAAGTTTCTCTGGCTTTTCTGCTAATATCTGTACTGCAGGTTTCACCCTGCTGGGCAGCTAAGTTCCACCACAACCTCTCTATCATTCCTCTTCCCCAAGGGAAAGGGGAGAAAACATGATGCAGAGGACTCAGGGGTTGAGATAATGACAAGAAGGTCACTCAACAATTACTGTCACAGGAAAAACGGAATCAGTATGGGAGACTATTATCGTTTATTGCCTATCACTAGCATAGTGAGAAACTAAAATCAAACTAAAAACACCTTCCTCCCATCCACCCTATTCTATGTCCTCCCCCCAAGTTGCACAGGGGAACAGAGAATGGAGGCTGTGGTCAGTCCCTGTCACTTCATCTCCACCGCTCCACAGGCAGCAGCTCTTCCAGAACTCCTCCCTCATGGCTTAGTACCACGGGGTCCAGCCCCCAGGAGCAAACTGCTCCAGCACGGGTCCCCCACGGGTAGGCGGCAGCTCCCCCCAGACCCCCTGCTCCTGCGTGGGCTCCTCTCCATGGGCTGCAGCTCCTGCCTGGGGCCTGCTCCTGCGGGGGCTCTCCATGCGCCGCAGCCTCCTCCAGGCCACATCCACCTGCTCCACCTGGGGCTTCTCCACGGGCTGTAGCGTGGAGATCTGCTCCAAGTGGGACCCATGGGCTGCAGGGGGACAGCCTGCTCCACCAGGGGCCCCTGCACAGGCTGCAGGGGAACTGCTGCTGCGTGCCTGGAGCACCTCCTGCCCTCCTGCAGCACTGACCTTGGGGTCGGCAAGGATGTTTCTTACTCCTCTCTCTCCCAGATGCTGTTGCACAGCACTGCTGCTTTTTTGCATTATTTTTTTTTTTTTTTTTTTTTTTTTTTTTTTTCCTTTCTTAAATCTGCTCTCACAGAGGTGCAAACAACATGGCTTCAGGTCCATTTTGGAGCTGTCTGGAACAGGCTCTTATCTGATGTTGGATAGCTTCTGGGCTCTGCTCACAGAGGCCACTCCTGCAGCCCCTCCACTACCAAAACCTTGCCACATAAATCCGATACAAGAACACATAGTGGAGAGCCAAGTGATGGCCCCTTGCTCCTACCAGTACCACGTCAGTGAGAATAATAACAGTAGCTGAGAACTGTTCACCATGAGACCAACAGGACCATCTAGTCCATCTAGTTTACCTCCAACATCTTACACATTTAATATCAATTTGGTTTCCTTGTATATTGAGATTTTGATAGCTTTTCCAAAACATTACAAACTTATAATTGTGATTCTCAATGTCCTAAAGAAATTATTTCCAGATAATTTTCTGTGAAATAGCAATACAACTTTTGTACATCAAACCTGATTAAACAAAATGGTTGGGTTCAAGTTTAGTCTGTTTTTTTCACTTCAAACTGTGTTTTGTGCTCCTTGCTGTGTGCCAAGAACACCAACTCCTCCAGAACCCTGTATGATAAATATCTTGGCATCCTTTCTAGCTCGGCATATGTACTTTTTACCCTGCTCCAGGTTTAGTAACCTCCCCAATAATACATTGATCCAGACATTTTCTCAACTGTCTTTTCTGTCTATCCCTAAAGGCTAGGTTCTACCATGAGGAGAGATGGGCACTGGTTTCAAACTCAGAAGGGATGAGTAGAAGTCAGCAAAGAAAAAGAAATTTCTGACTTTCTCAACACATAGATCTTTCAGGAGTTCTGAGCATTCATTGGATGCTTCACAATCAGAACTCTTCACTGTTTTTATTTATTGACTTTTGTCTCTATTTAAGTTTCCTTTATTGAGAATGTAGCCCACAGTGTAGGAACAAATGTGGTGACTGAAGATAAGAGTTATGTAAAGTACAGTAGTCCCACATTCTGATTTGCTTTCTATACTGTCTGTGCTTGGACTCTGCAACTGTGTGTGTTATGAATTAACAGTAAGCTGTTTCATGATCTCCATTGTGTATACTACACACATGTGATTCTTCATAGATATATGTGTGTACCATCATATCCATCCACCCAGACAGATGGCTCTTCTTGATCACAGATGACTGGATCTGGCAGAATTGTAACAAACAAATAATCTCCAAAACCAAAAACAGACCAATGACTGTGTTCATGAGTAAAAGTGGTGAGTTCAGTTTATACTAGTTAACTGAGGCATGTTATTCAAGAGAGTATAGACTATCCTTTGGTACCCAAGATTAGATTTTGAAAGTCATATAATAATGAGATTTCATCAACAATAAGTGTAAGAACAAATATGCACTGATTTTTATTAGGATTCATCTATCTAAAATCTTTACAATTTAGTAATGAAGCACAAAACATGATCTAGGTGACCAGCTGTGCAGTGAAAAAGCAAGCACACATAGCTATGTGTGGTGAATGCTCTCCTAGTTGTGTCTTGTAGCTTTTGCTGTCTGAAAGTGAGATGGAGCATGGCATTCTCTGGATATTTTAGGAACTATCTTTCTTGCAAACTGAATGCTCTGAAAAAACTTAGTTAATCCTTCTTACAGCTATTTACTAGTGCCCTTTCTGGCTGTTATAACCCCGGAAAGTGAAAAATGTTTCAGAGAAACTGCAAGTGGCTATTACTCCTCTTCTGAAGGATTGTGACATGCTAGAGATTTTTCTCAAATCACTAATCATACCCTCATATTTCTGGATTTTTTTGAGACTGGAGATATGAGTAGTTAGAAGGATTTTTAATAGTAATTGTAAGCAAGAACTGTAGCACTCATGACAATTTTCACTAAATAGTGTCATTTTATTTATTTATTTATTTATTTATTTATTTATTTTTCCTATAGAGAGTTCAAAATATACTTGACATATTGCCTCTTGTCCTGGGCACAACTGGAAAAAAGCCTGGCTCCAGTCTCTTTACATCCTCATTTCAGGTACTTATACACATTGATAATGTCCCCCGGAGACTTCTCTTATCTAGGCTGAAAAGTTCCAGCTCTCTGTCTTTTCTTGTAGTAGAAGTGTTTCAGTACCTTAACCATCTCTGTGGCCTTTTGTTGGGCTCTCTCCAGTATGTCCATGTTTCTCTTGTACTGGGGAGCCACAAACTGGACATAGTACTCCAGGCATGGCCTCACCAGTGCTGAGTAGAGAGGGCAAAGATCACATCTCTTGACAGGCTGACAGTGGCATCCCATGACATAGGCTGCCTAATGCACCCCAGGATACCATTCGCCTTCATAGCTGCAAGGGCACACTGCTAGCTCAAGATCATGTTTGACCAGGATCTCCAGGCGATCTGCTCATTTGCCTCCCAGGTCCCCAGCACGTACTCATGCCTAAGGTTGTTCCTGACGAGGTGCAGGCCCTCACACTTCCTCTTGATGACCTTCATGTGTTTCCTGTCAGCACATTTCTCCTGCCTGTCATAGTCCCTCTGGATAGCAGCATGACCGTCTGGCATACCAGCCAGTCCTCCCAGTTTTGTATCAATTGCACTATTGCTTAGGGTAAACTGCCTCATCATCCAGATCATTAATGATCATGTTGAACCAGACTAGACCCAGTACAGATCTTGGGATTCAAAGCTAGTTATGTGCCTCCAACTGGACTTTGTGCTACTGATCACCAGCCACGGGTCAGGTCATTCAGCCTGTTTTTGATCCACCTCACAGCCTGCCTATACAGTCCATATTTCAACAGCTTCCCTGTGAGGATCCTGCGGGAGACAGTGTGAAATGCCCAACTGAAGTCAAGGCAGGCAGTATCCACTGCTCTCCTATCATCTACCAAGCCAGTCATTTCATAGAATGTCAGAACCACAGAATGGTTAAGGTTGGAAGGGACCTCTGGAGGTCATCTGAGCCAATCACCCTGCTCAGACAGGACCACCTAGAGTCACTTGCCCAGGACGCTGTCTAGGTGGTTTTTGAAGATCTCAATGGAGGGGGAGACTCCACAAACTCTCTGGGCAATGTGGTGCCAGTGTTCAGTCATCTGTGCAGTGAAGAAGTGTTTCCTGATGTTCAAAGGTGTCCTGATATGGGCTAAGATTGGGCTAATTTTCTTCCTAGAGGCATGTATGGTGCTATGTCTTGGATTTGTAATGAAAACAGTGTTAACAAAATGATGTTTTAGTTGTTTCTAACACAGAGTAAAAGACTTTTCTGTGTTTCACACTGTCCTGCCAGTGAGGAAGTTGAGGCTGCACAAGAAGCTGGGAAGCAACACAGCAAGACCCAAATGACCAAAAGAATAACCTGTACTATATAGTGTCATGATCAGCAATAAAAATTGGGAGGAAAAGAAGGTAGGGATGGGACATTCAGAGTGACAGTGTTTGTGTTCCCAAGAAACCGTTATGCATGATGAGCCCTACTTTCTTGATTATGGCTGAACATCTACCTGCTGATGGGAATTAATACACAAATTCCTTGTTTTGATATGCTTGTGCATGCTGCTTTTGCTTTACCTATTAAACAGTCTTTATTTCAACCCACTAGATTTCGCACTTTAACCCTTCTGATTTTCTCCCCAGTCCTACTCAGGAAGAGTAAGTGAGCTCCTATGTGGTGCTTAACTGCCTACCAGAGTTAAACCATGACAAGAGGGAAACTCCTGTGCTTCAGCATGTGCCCATTGCCTCTTATCCTGGCCCAGGGCACCACTGAAAATAGCCTGGCTCCATCCTGTTTGCCTCCTCCTGTCAGGTATTTATACATGTTGATAAGATCCCCCATGAGACTTCTCTTCTGCAGGTTGAAGAGTCCCAGCTCTCTCAAACCTTCCCCATATGAGACATACTTCAGTCCCTTCAGCATCTTCAGAACCCTTTGCTCAACTCACTCAAGTATGTCCATATCTCTCTTGTCCTGGCAGTAACAGAACTGTACACACTACTCCAAGTATGGCCTCAGCAGTGCTGAGCAGAGAGGGGAAGTATTACCTCTGTTGACATGCTGCTAACACTTTGCCTTATGCCCCCAGCATGTACTGATACCTGGAGTTGTTCCTCCACAAATGAGGAGAGCCTTCACTGTAAAAGATTATCAAGTTGGTCAAGCAACATCAGAGATCATACCATGCTGCCCTGAGTGTAAATATGGAGGACGTAAATAAAAGTATTTAAAGATGTTGGTGCCTGTAAAATTGTATTATTTTAAAATAACAGTAAAGATTAATGTGAAACTTAAATTAATGATATTTAGAAGGGAGGCTACTTTGACAAATGTTATGTTTCAAAAGTCAGATGAAATCTTCTTAAAGACCTATTAAATGATTTCAGATTTCACCAAACTGAGGGAAGGATCTTGAGGGTCCAGGAGAAGCTTACATTTAAACAGAAGAGAGATGAATGTTTGATAGATACATTATTTCTGCCTAATAGCATATTCTAAAAAATTGTATCAACCATATCGACTTTTCCTCAATAAAATGTAATTTGTAGCTAGATTATTACATTTAGTCCGTATTTCAGACTTGAGTCTATGCAGTTTTTTAACTAAAAATGAGGAAATGCAATAGGTCAAGTGTTAATTTTACAGGGCATAGTGAACCTGGTGAAAAAGCTTTGATGTTCTCTTTCTCCAAACCAGTTTTTTGTTGTTATTCCTTTTTTGTTTCCCTAAGAGTCACTGGTAATTATTTTACCTCCATTAGAAATAAGTTCATGACTTCCTTCTCCTTTTTGCAGTTAGTTTGTGTGTTGGATCACAGAATCACAGAATTGCCGAGGTAGGAAGGGACCTCTGAAGATCATCTAGTCCAACTCCCCTGCCCAGCAGGACTACCTAGAGCATGTAGCTCAGGATGGCATCCAGGTGGGTTTTGAATATCTCCAGAGAAGGAGACTCCACAACCCCTCTGGGCAACCTGTTCCAGTGCTGTCACCCTCACAGTAAAGAAGTGCCCCCTCATATTCAGCCAGAACCTCCTGTGCTTCAGTTTGTGCCCATTGCCTCTTGTCCTCTCACTGGGCACAAATGGAAAGAGACTGGCTCCATCCTCTTGACACCCTCCCCTCAGATATTTATACACATTCATGAGGTCTCCCCTCGGTCTTCCTTTTTCCAGAATAAACACGCCCAATTCTGTCAGCCTGTCCTCATATGACAGGTTCTCCAGTCCTCTAATCATCTTAGTAGCCCTCCTCTGGACTCACTCCAATATCTCCATGTCCCTCTTGTACTGGGGAGCCCAGAACTGGACACAACACTCCTGGTGTGGCCTCACCAGGGCTGAGTAGAGGGGGAGGATCACCTCCCTGGATCTGCTGGCAACACTTCCAGATGCACCCCAGGATACTGTTGGTTTTCTTGGCCACAAGGGCATATTGCTGGCTCATGGTCAGCCTGCTGTCCACCAGGACTCCCAGGTTCCTCTCTGCAGAGCTGCTCTCCAGAAAGACACGCCCCAGCCTGTACTGGTGCTTGGGGTTATTCCTCCCCAGGTGCAGGACCCTGCAATTGCCCATGCTTAACTGTATGAGGTTCCTCTCGGCCCAACCCTCCAGCCTGTTGAGGCCCCCCTGAATGTCATCACAACCCTCTAAGGTATCAGCCACTCCTCTGAGCTTTGTGTTGTCAGCAAAATTTCTGAGGGTGCACTCCATTCAATTGTCCAAGTTTTTGATGAGTAAGTTGAACAACACCGGACCCAGCACTGACCCCTGGGGGACACTGCTATCTACAGGCCTCCAACTAGACCCCGCACTACCAAGCAGAACCCTCTGAGCTCTGTCGTCCAGCCAATTGCCAATCCACCTCACCGTCCTCTCGTCTAGGCCGCACTTCCTGAGCTTGTCTAGGAGGATGTTATGGGAGACAGTGTCAAGAGTCTTGGTAAAGTCAAGGTAGATGATGTCCACTGCTCTGCCCTCATCTACTCAGCCAGTCATCTCATCATAGAGAGATAGCAGACTGGTCAAACATGACTTCCCCTTGGTGAATCCATGCTGACTATTCCCAATCACCTTCTTATCCTCCACATGCTTGGAGATGACATCCAGGATGAGCTGTTCCATCACCTTTCCAGGGATGGAGATGTGTCTGACTGGCGTGTAGTTGCCTGGGTCCTCCTTCTTGCCCTTTTTGAAGACTGGGATGCCTTTCAATTTTTAGCTATTTCTGCATTTTTCATATATTCACCTCCAGTCCCTTCCCAAAAGACAGGGATAATAACATGGGCCTTGGGTTTGGGAGAAGGTAGATTAAAAGTTATTTGCAGATCGTACCAGACAATGTTTTCACTTCCAGGAGATACTTATCTCTAAGGTTACTACATGTAATTAAATAAAAGCAATTATCTTTGCACTAACTGTTTTATCTATGTTGTTAATGTTCTGTGCTTTCTTTTTCTGTGCTTTTACCAATGTCAAATTTTTATATTTCTATTTTTGGTAGAGAGGTTCAGGCTGGATGTCAGGAAAAGTTTATTCACTGAGAGAGTGGTTGGGCACTGGAACAGGCTCCCCAGGGAAACTCCATGGCACTGAGCCTGCTGAAGTTTAAGACCATTTGAACAACACTCTCAGACACACGATCTGATTTTTGGGTGGTCCTGTGTGGAGCCAGGAACTGGACTTGATGATTCTGGTGGGTCCCTTCCAACTTGGGATATTCTATGATTCTACTTTTTATTTCTGTTTTCCTCCTTTACCCTAGTCTTCTACCCTGTATGCACAAGTAACAACAGCATTTCAGTTCCAACCACTATCTTAATCCCATAGCAAATAACATAATTTTCTTACAAGAAACAGAATTTCAAAGGTACCTCTGCCTCCAGGTGTAGTTTCTGAGATAACTTAATCTTAATTTTTGTAAATGTAGAGATCCTAGATTCTTCTTTTGCTTCATTTGATATTCCAGGTCCTTTAGCATTTCTACTAATCAAACAGTAGTGACCACCCAAACAGATAAATTGCTTTCACATTTTTGCTGGGAAAAAAATTATTATTATTATTATTGTGATCTAGTATCATGTGGTAAAACTCTGGCCTTCTGCCAGTATAAATCAACAGACTTCTGTGTCATTATTTTAGGTCAGCCATGAGGGTGAAATAAATAAATACACATAAAATACATGTTGATAGCCATTTCATTTGGATGATGCTTTTGTACTGTTAATATGAAATTTCTTAGATGCTCACAAATTGTATAAATGTTTAGATCTAGCAAGGGCCTACCCTGGTATAGTGCCTTGTCAGCCTATAATGAAAATGCAGCAAACCAAATAACTGGAAAGAATAAATCTGCAGATTATTAGAGCATCACCACCTCTGTTGTATTACATCACCCAAACAGATCACTTGGCTATGTAGTGCCTTGTACACTCTGTTTTTTTCACCATGGTCTGGTGAAAGCAAAGGATTGCATTGCAGCTGCAAGAATTTTTGCTTCTGATAATGCTTAGTCATGCTACTATGTGGGTATAAATAATACAATTTATTATTCTCTCTAGTGGTCAAGTGGACTGCTTGCAAATATGTGTCTGGCATAAGTAAAATTTGTATGCTTGTACTATTATGTAAATGACAAGCAAAAGAAATTACTGTTTTTAAAATTACATATATGCCTCAGAATTATGTCACACTGATTGATTTTTGCAGTAGTCTTAAAGCCTTTCTTGGCTTTCTGACTTGTCCCTATTTCTGTTTGTTTTGTGTGCTTGTTAGGGTTGCTGTTAGCTATATTCTGATGTTTGCAGTTTTGGGAAATCTGAATCTTTGTTATTTATGTTATCAGTGATCTGTCCTGGGTTGCCCACAGCAATGTTCCAACTGTTCTCAGGTCCTCAATTACTAATTATGCAGATGAACAGATTGTGCAAACTCTTTCCTTGTGGCCTCATTCTGCAGGAGTTGTTATTAAATTGCTGCTGTACTTGAATTTTAAGTAGGTGCTGGTCCTTAGTACTTTTGTTTAGATGTCCCATACAGGTTTGTTGTAGTTGTTTCATAACAAGTGATAGATACACATACAGAAAAACAAACAAACAAACAAAAAACTATGTCAACCAAAAGCAACACAGTTGTTAGAGGAAGTAAAGGACACGGATAATGTCCAGATATCCACAGAAGCAAGGCTTCTGAAGATCTCTAGGATAGTGGACAGTCTGCCAGTAGAATAGTTGGAGTTGTCAAAATCAGTGAAAAAAATGAAATCGATGGGTAGAATTTGTTGATGTCATTACACTAGGGATGTTCAGAAATAATTAAATCTTGAGGTGAAATAATTCTGCTATATTAACGGTGTCTTGTCAATTCAGTAATACTCCAGTTTTTGAGGGACAATTCACAGCATAAGATAGTATCAGAGTGAGAACACAGAATTGACCCCAGTTTAAGTGACAGCATGGGTTATAGGATTATGGTGGCATCTTTCTCTTTTATCTTTTGCAATACTACAGTGGTGCCCAGAAGACACATAGGTTGAATAACGTGTTTTCCTGATATGATTGTGCCCTCTAGTTGGCCATTTTAAATCAGTTAGTGACTGCAGTGCTGCAGTGAGTGCAGAACACTCAACCATCTCTTTTCAGTGTCACCACACATTTATACATTCCCTTAAGAACATTCTGAAGCATTTCTGCTTCAAAAGAAATGATGCCACCCAGATACCACAGCAGAACACTATCAATTTTCTTCATAGAAAAATCTTTTGGAAATTAGAAAACAAAGAGTATCTTTTTTCCTTGCTTTTCTCCTTCACAGCTGTGCAGGGCAGAAAAAAGTATGATGCAGTCAGAAGGATGGAAAACGTGAGCACCTGAATTAAATAAATTTTATGTCTGTGAAATCTGAATACCCCACATTTCTAGATAATATTTCAAGGGTAAAATAAATGGTCTCAGCAAAGTCAGTACAAATCTTCTAGTAACTTCAGTAGGGACAGATTGAAGTATTGAATATTTGGTTTGCCTTCCTAGATGGCTGCTTAAAATTGAGATATAATTAGAGTAAATCTGTTAAAATGACACATCAGCTTGGAATCAAGTCAACTTGGGAAAAAAAGAAAAAAAGAATTGGAAAAAAGTTTCAATTTTAAAACTGCAGTCACTGAAGTCTTAAAGTCAAATTTTCTTTTTTAAAAAAATCTCATTTTCCTTTTCTGTGTGAAAGGAAACTTTCATATAAGCAGTGGGGCAAATTGCCTAGATGTGGGAGAATCTGTGGTAAGGTCGAGAATCGTAACAGACACAAAGGTGCTGTCTGGAAGCAACAAGAAGGAAAAAGGTTCAGAGAAAGGGTAATGCTTTTAAAGATCAAAGTATCATCATCCTCAAATTGCAAAGGAACAAAGACATATCTGGCAAAGTGATTGGGTTAACTAGGTTAAAGGGCAAGCTTCATTGGTGAAAAGAAAAATGGTACAGGTGAAACATACTTTGCACTACATTGTTTTAAGGATGCATCTGACTAATAGTCACCTGTTCAGCTTGGGAAATATGTAGGAAATTTTGACAAGCTGGTGAGTGGAGGGCCATAAAAGAACTTTGCAGACTGAGAAGTGTGTAAAGAACAAAGACTTACTGGAAGGAAAAGACAAAACTGTTTTCCTCTTGGCCTCTGAAAATTGGGGTTTTCTGGAATCATAACATTATGTCACATAATTACAATCTGGAGTTGTAATTATTTAAATTATTTATTTATTTATTTAATTATTATTAATTTATATATATATTATTAAAAAAAAAAAATGACATGAGGAAAACAGAATTATCTTTCCTTCTGCCCTATTCCTTCTTCTTCAGTGAAACAGCTCCAAAGCCAGGTCATGTTTTTATATAGTAAATAGAAAAAGATATGCATTACTGCCTCTGGAACAGACACATATGAGAAAATAGCCTTTTGTAAAAAGACTAAAAATTGTTATGTCACAGCTTTTGTAGGTGTTGTTGGGAATTTTTGTTGTTGGGTCTTTAAAAGGTCTTTAAAAGACGTGTAGATGTAGAGCTTAGGGATATGGTTTAGTGGAAGACTTGTTAGCATTAGGTCAGAGGCTGGACTCGGTGATCTTGTAGGTCTCTTCCAACCT
>CM021797.1:32615545-32692642 GCA_011076525.1 Nettapus auritus | reverse complement strand
GATCTTGTAGGTCTCTTCCAACCTAGACTATTCTGTGATTCTGTGATTCTGTGAATTTTAAATGATGGAATACACAATTACATGTATGTTTAGATATACACACACTTACAAACATGTTAAATACGTTAAATACACCAAGTCTGGACAGCTGTTTCTTTCAGATAGAAAATATACACAGTCCTTGATTTATGTTGGCAGAATTGGTTGGATGTATCTCAGCTACTGTATAAAACATTCAAAAGCAATTTCTGTCTTTTCTGAAAAGACATTTCAGAGTGTTTTTCTGAAAAGACAGAAGAGAAAAGACTTTTCAAGATGGAACATAGCTTGAACAGTCAGCATGAATGAAACCTGTCTCACATCTGTCCCTGGTAACAGATACCTATCTTGCAGTAGGTGGTTTCACAGAAAGGGCATGAGTTGTGATGGGATCCTCCATGCCAAATGTACAGGGATTTGAATAGACCAGACCCAAGGACTCTACTTTGGACTTGTTTAAGATACAGAAACAGGGATTGAGGCTGATGAAAGCTACCTTTGTCTTCCGTGCCCAACGTGGTTGTGTCAAGATCCCTTCAGTGTAGCTTGGTCCGTAAGCCATATACAAATTTTAATTTTCATCCAGAAACATATAATCATTTCTGTTTCTTAGGAATAATTGCCAAAATAGAATGATTCTTTACAGAGGTGAGTGAGAGCCACAGACTCAGGTAATTTGTGCTATGAGAGAAGATAATGCCAATGCAGACTGGATTCCAGGAATTGCTTGAGAGGGAAAGCAGAGGAACTCTCTTACTTTTCTTTCAGCACTCTCCTTCTGCTCAGCAGACACCTATAAAGTCTTCTGGTGTGGTGTCATGATGGAATACCACAACACAGAGTCAGATTAACAGAACAAGATAATCTATTCTCAGTTTTAGTTGGCCTAAAACCAAAACCACTCTTATTTCCTTAGAACTCTTCATTGCTTGGAGTCTAGAAGACCTGTTTTCCTCATTATTTATTTATTTATTTATTTATTTATGGGAATGATATGCTAATAGTTTTTGTTTATTTGAGAGGGAAGGGAGAGAGACAGGACTGGAAGAGTGACCTGCTACATGACAGAGTGCTATTTTTTTGAGGAACATAGAGTCTGGGTTCTTGTCATGGGTTCAAACATGAGAATGCACCAAGTCTGTCTTAGCTCAGATTTTCATATTTAGAAAAAAAAGAAGTTCGCTGATGCTGAAAGGTCTATATATTATTCTATGCAGATAGATGTCATAAGAAGCCCCATTCATTAAAAAATAAATAAAAATTATAATGTTCCTTCTGTAGACTAATAACTTTGAACTGGTAGATGATGATTTTTTCCTTTCCCTGACAAGGCCCAAATGTGGTGTTCCCTCTTTTGTTTACTATGGGGTTAATTTTAACTTCCAGATTACCATGAATGTGACATGGTACTCTCTGTGTGCTACGCATACCTCTCTGTAAGTACAAGAACTCTTTCTCTATTCCTAATACGGTTTAAACTGTTGAGAAAAAATGTTGGACAGAGGTCTCTGTTAAAACCTCCAGCTTCTGGGGAAATGTAAGTCTGTTTTTATTTGTTTGTTTGTTGGTTTTGTTTTGCTTTCTATCTCCTATCTGTCTGTTATAGTGAAAAAGCCAAGGTTTTCAACCAGAATTTTAGGATAATGGAAGGGAAGCTGGAAGGCAACTTCAAAGACCATGGAGTCCAACTTCCTGACCTCAGGGCTCTCCAACAGCCAAAGCATATTACTGAGGGCATTGTCCAAATGCTTCGTGAACACCAAGAGGCACAGGGCACTTATCACCTGGCTAGGAAGCCTGTCCCAGTGCCTGAGCACCCTCATGGCACAGAAATTTTTCCTTAACACACAGCCTGGCCTTCCCCTGGTGAAGCTCTGTGCCATGCCCATGTGCCTTGCCATCGGTGACCAGGAGCAGAGACCAGCACCTCCCTGCTGCTTCCCCTCATCAGGGAGCCATGGGGTCACCTCTCAGCCTCCTCTTCTCCAGGCTGGACAACCCGAGTGTGCGCAGCCTCTCCTCATGGGGCATGCCCTCCAGGCCTCCTGCCAGCCCTGCAGCCCTCCTCTGGGTGCCTTCAAGTACCTGAACACCCTTTTTGTGCTGTGGGGCACAGACCTACACACAACATTCAAGGCAAAGCCACACTAATGCCAAAATATAGTGGGAGAATCACCCTTTCTGATTGGTGGGCTATGCAATGTTTAATTTGAAGCTAG
The DNA here is from genome assembly GCA_011076525.1 of Nettapus auritus. Classification (NCBI taxonomy): domain Eukaryota; kingdom Metazoa; phylum Chordata; class Aves; order Anseriformes; family Anatidae; genus Nettapus; species Nettapus auritus. The sequence goes on along the minus strand of CM021797.1, from coordinate 32,690,384 downwards.
ACTTGAATTTTGCTGGCTGTACTCACCTCAGGTTGATATTCTAACTCTCCATATCTTGAAGCAGTACCAAGTAAAAATCACCTTGCCAGTTCCCTCTACATGCAGGTAGTATTATTAGCATTATTAGTTCTGAAGTGAAAGTTTTAAGATTGTTTTATGATAAAGCAGAACAGAACACGAAATTAGTTCACGGTCAAAATGATGTTAAAGAGAAAGGATCCTAGAATCATGTAATGTACCATATACATGCACGTTGCACAGCTGGAGAAGTACAAATTTTACTCTAACAGAGATCAAAGGCATGCAGTTTTTAAACAGAAGTATCTTTAATTTTCTGTCTTCTTTCTCAGTCTCTGGATTGCATTGGATGTCTAATCAAAGCACCAGAATCCTGTGATCCTTTGAGGAAAACTTGAAGAAAAAATAATTCTTTGCATGTTATCAAACTGCTCACTCAGACATAGGAAGTAGCAAAAGTCTCTGAAAACCTGTTGATCCAAAACATTTGGACTTTTGTCTCTGTCCTTTTTTTTTTTTTTTTTTTTTTTTTTTCCCTGTCCTATAAACCTAACTAAAACAGATAAGACCTCAAAACTGTCTCATTTGTCTTTGAGAGAGATTATTTTTACAGTATATTTGAAAGAGGTAAAATGAAATCAGTTTTCAACTTTCCAACAGTTATTCCATAAAGAACAAACACACTCATGTTTTGTTTTGACTTGTGTTTTTTGGTACCTTGGATTTTGATGTGATGTTTCATAGTTTCAAGCATACTCCCTTAAATTACCAAGTAGCATTACTACTGCTAGTAAGGGCACTTGTTAGGTATTAGTTCCTATTTTGTATTACAACTAGCAGACAACACAATTGTCTTCAGTCAAGAAATCTTATGTGATGATGTTTAAATAAAAATCCCACTGATGGCCCTTAATTAAAAGTTGGATTTCACAGCACTTGTGGCATTGATTTTATAATACACCATGTTTTTGAACAGCTTCTCTAGGGAGAAAATCCTGTGGTACATGCGGGCGTGCCAGAAGTTTTCTCTCTCATTGCAGCTTTGCAGCCAGCCAGCATTCCTGAAACATCCTGGAATAGAATGCTTCAGGCTACCCTAGGGACCACAGTAGGTTTCCAAAATGTTTTTATTAATAGTGAACTTGATAAACAACTTAATAGTAATATGCTAATCTTGATGAGAAAATATGCTTTTCATTTAAAACAGCAGTATAGTTTGGAAAGAAATTTTGAGGGTAGACACTGGGGACTGGGGAAGATTCCCAGTCCTTATTCCTGTGAATTTTGCTACTTGACCAATTTAAACTATCTCAACTATATTGGCTATTGAGCTTCTTGGTTCTATTTTTCTCACACAGCATATTTGTCTGTATTTCTCTAATTTTACTCTTTGACCCCCAATTGTCCTTATATGACATTTTATACATGTTGAGATCTGTATTCCAGTTTTATCCCGTTTTTCCTGATAGACCTTCCTTCCAGAGGAGCACATGGATATATAACTTGACAGAGAAGAGGTGTTAGGTAGGAAAAAAAGGTTTTGCTTTTAGTGTAAAATATTGAACAATATATACCATACCTTTCTGACATTTTCCAGTACATGTATATCTTTTGTTCTTCCTAGAATGACATTATTCATTTATTTGTTTATTACCTTTTAGATGGGGTAATGGCTACTAAAACACATATAAGAGCTCAGAAAACACTTGCAGGTAACTTTCAGAAACCTTCCAAATCCAAGTCAAAATGTGAGATTTAGAACAAAGACAAAAGCTATAATCCTTTATTGGAAACCATTTATTTATTTATTTATTTATTTATTTGTCTATTTATTTATTTATTTATTTTTAGTATGTGTCTGAATAACAAAGTTGAAAAGATTCTCTCTTTTTTATTCATGTGAGGCCTTCCTGTGGCCTGCACAGCTCACTGTAGTTAGCAGGAAAAACAAAAAATATGCTCATGCATTACCTCTAACACACCCATAATTCAAAAGTGTTCTCCCAGACAGTCTGTGAAAGAATTTTTGCCTGCAGTGTGTTGCAGTAGACCTTTCTTGACATAACAAACTGGAGAACCTAAGATGGCACTTCTCTGAGCTTCAGAGGTTTCCTGAGGCCAGCTGGCAGAGTAATGTCACCTGAACTCTTCTGGAGAGGAACTTTTTAGGCTTTTGCTACTGCTGTTTTTGTTACCATTAACGTTAATGTCAATATTAATATTTATTAGTATTTTAGTCTTTTGTTTAAGGAAAAGCAAAGACATTTGCAGGTAAAAATGAGAAGGAAAGTCAATGCCTTTTTGTAGGAGAGACAGGAAGAAATGTTTGGACTTGCTTTGTTCAGATCAGGACTGAGTATAAAAAGTTTGCAAGCAAGTATGTGGAGGACAGTGCCACTACATACTGAAGAAGAAGATTTTTTATAGAATAATCAGTGTTTTAACCAGGTTAAATGAACAACCAGCTGCAGGTAAGCACAACACTGTCATAAACTGAACAAGATACAGGATACACATATCACCAGTGAATATAAAAGAGACTGCACCTTGCAGGCTGAGCTGTGGTAGGATGCATTGGTTCACCCTTAGTCTTCTCTGAGAAATAACCTTTAAATTAGTTGGAAATAAAGAGCAGCCCATGGAGATAGTTTAGTTCTTCCTCCTCCTTTGGACGTTCATCCTGTTTTTTTTTTGAACTGTGAAACTCACAGTAACTTTGCAATGTTTTTTTTTTTTTTTCCTTAAAGTTTTATATCCTGGAGTGGTATGATGATCCAACTTCTACTAGAGAATTAGTCTCAAGTCTTTATCCCAAAGAAAGGTCCTATTATGAGTGCTATCAATTCAAAACCCAGTAAAGAGGAAGACCTGTGAATGTGTTGTTTCTAAAAGTTTCATGGTTACTCTGCAATAGATCTATAATTTTTGAAAGTCTGGGAGTATCAACTTTACAGAGTATTCAAAAAATGCTTTTATTTTTGATGCAACAATCTGAGATGTTCTTTCTTAAGGCAGTCTGACAACCATCTCTTTATAAACACCTCAGAAAAATGGTACTGTTTTCTAACAGATATATTTCTATTCAGATATATGTTTCAGGGGTTAGTAGTGTATTTTTACTCATAGCCCCAAATTAGGTGTTTTAAGGAGCAAGAGAGCTGTTACAGACTGACGATTGTACAGATCCAATGCAATCTACAGATCCAAATGCAATATACAAATCCAAATGCAATCCAAAGCCACATGGTGTCTTGACCTTAAACGTGTATTACATACAGAATTTTGTGTTTGTTTTTAATTACAATTCCTATTGCTTTTAACAATTTTAGTGTGATTATTATCCATGTAATTTACTATATCAGAATTCAACCTCAATAAGTATATATATCATAAAACCACTATGCCTTCTACTGTGCAGTGTCACACAGTAATTGTATGGCTGCCTTCCCTATCATCCCTTAGACAGAGTTTACATGGGAAGTGGTCTTTTTCAAATATTATTAGAACAGCTTCTGCTTTCTGCTCCATTTCCTAGTGGTCTGAAGCCTGTATTGTAAAATTACCATATTTAATATAGTACAACAGAGCAGACTCATTTAATGTCTCCCACTCCGCTAGAGAGTGGTGTGTCCAGGTGCAATGATCTACTATCACTTTCAAGTCATAGACAAGGACAAGTGACAAAACTCATGTTAGGTTTTTTGGCACCATGCCTGAAAATGTGGATACAAAGCAGAGGATTTTCTGATGCTGCATCTCACAGCTTTGAGCCGCAATATATAGTTGGAAACACCACCCAAGCATATTTTTGTGCATCTTGTATGTCTAATCTAGAGGGGAAATGTAAAACTATGAATAAATACATATATATGTTGTGCATTTTGTGGTGGTTTTACTCGGATGGGCAGCCGAGCTCCACCACAACCGCTCTCTCACTCCCCGCCTCCTCAAAGAGGAGGGGGAGAAAAAGTCAACACAAAGAGCTCAAGGTTTGAGATGAGAATGATTTAATTAAAGGGAAAGGGAATGGGGAGAGAAAGTAACAACAGAAAGAACAAGGCCGCGTGGAAGCACAGAGAGAAAGGAAAAATTATTCCCTACTTCCCATCAACAAGCGATGTTCGGCCACGTCCTGGGAAGCAGGGCCTCAAAACGCGTACCGGTTGTTCAGGAGAGAGCGAGCGAGAGAGAGAGAGATCCCTCCCCCACAAGAGCCCCCTTTATTGCTGAGTGTGACATCAGGTGTTATGGAATATCCCTTTGGTTGGTTTAGGTCAGCTGCCCTGGTGATGTCCCCTCCCCATCAATTGCCCACCCCCAGCCTGCTGGCTCCTGGGGCTTGGAGAGAGTCCTGATTCTGTGTCAGCACTATGCAGCAACAGACACAACACTGGAGTGATACCAGTGCTGTTCCAGCTACGAGTGCAGCACTGTGTGGGCTGCAGCAGGGAAAAGTGACTCCATCCCACAGACCCAACACAACCTCCACCCCTTATTCCATAACATTTGTGTCACACTCAGGTCCCACATCATAAAAGCTATTGATGGTTTCAGCTTCATCTGTCAAAGTGTTCTCTCAGGGCAGGCAAAGTTGGTTTTCTTGACACCAGCACCAGCTTAGCTCGGTTCCTTGCGATGTTGATCTGTCGTTGGTTCTGCAGTGTTCTCCTACAACACATAACTTGAATTACAGATTAATTTTCTCCCAAGGTTAAATCTCCTTGAGGCACACACCTGATATCCCCATCCTTCTGCATTACCCACCAGGTATATCCTGGCCCTTGGGTGAAGACAATCCCACGAGTGGGTTTGCCTTTTCCCACGGCAGGAGCAACCCATACTGCCTTCCCCATCCACTTCCCTACATGCACTACAGGGACTTTAGCTTCTCCTACAGTGTGTAGGGGTTTTGTTTCAGCAGGACCAGGACGGTTTTCAGACCCCCTGTTGTTAACTAGCCAAGTGGCCTCTGGTAGATTCATGTCCCAATGTTTCCACGTCCCAGCACCCAATGCTCGTAACATAGTTTTTAACAATCCATTGTACCTCTCAACCTTCCCAGAGGCTTGTGGGTGATAAGGGATGTGATATACCCACCCAATGCCATGTCTCTTGGCCCAGGAAGTGACCAAATTGTTTCGAAAGTGACTACCACTGTCGGACTCAATCCTCTCTGGTGTACCATGTCGCCACAGCACTTGTCTTTCCAGGCCCAAGATAGTGTTTTGGGTCGTGGCATGGTTTACTGGATATGTTTCCAGCCACCCAGTGGTTGCTTCTACCATGGTGAGTATGTACCGTTTGCCTTGGCGAGTTTGTGGGAGCGGTCCAATGTAGTCAATCTGCCAGGCCTCACCATATCGAAATCCAAGCCATCTCCCCCTGTTCCAGGGAGACTTTACCCTCATGGCTCGTTTGATTGCAGCACGTCTCACACTCATGGATGACCTGTGTGATGGCCTCAGTGGTCAGGTCCACCCCTCGATCACGAGCCCATTTGTATGTGGCATCCCTCCCTAGATGTCCTGATGTTTCATGGGCCCATCGAGCTACAAACAGCTCTCCCTTACGTCCCCAGTCCAGGTCCACCTCAGCTACTTCTACTTTCGAAGCTCGATCCACTTCTTCATTGTTCTGATGTTCTTCAGTGGCACGATTCTTGGGCATGTGGGCATCTACATGATGTACCTTTACAGCCAGGTTTTCTACCCGGCCAGCAATATCTTGCCACAGAGTAGCAGCCCAGATAGGTTTACCTCTGTGCTGCCAGTTGTTCTGTTTCCATTGCTGTAGCCACCCCCATAGAGCATTTGCCACCATCCATGAGTCAGTGTAAAGATACAGTACTGGCCATTTTTCTCTTTCAGCAATCTCTAGGGCTAGTTGTATGGCTTTTACTTCTGCATACTGACTTGACTCGCCTTCTCCTTCCATGGCCTCCACAACTCATCGTGTGGGACTCCACACAGCAGCTTTCCATTTCCGATGGCTCCCTACCACATGGCAGGATCCGTCAGTGAACAACACATACTGCTTTCTGTCTTCTGGCAACTCATTATATGGTGGTGCCTCTTCAGCACGAGTTACTTCTTCTGTTGGTACTCCGAAATCTCTGCCTTCTGGCCAGTCCATGATCTCTTCCAGGATTCCTGGGCGGTTTGGTTTTCCCATTCGAGCCCGCTGTGTAATTAACGCTACCCACTTACTCCACGTAGCGTCGGTTGCATGATGTGTAGTGGGGATTTTCCCTTTGAACATCCAATGTAACACAGGTAGCCGTGGTGCCAAAAGGAGTTGTGCTTCTGTACCAACAACTTCTGAAGCAGCTCGAACCCCCTCGTAAGCCATTAATATTTCTTTTTCAGTTGGGGTGTAATTGGCTTTGGATCCTCGATAGCCCCGGCTCCAGAACCCCAGAGGTTGAACTCGAGTTTCTCCTGGGGTCTTCTGCCAGAGGCTCCAGGTGAGCCCATGCTCCCCATCTGCAGTGTAAAGTATGTTTTGCACAGCTGGTCCAGTACGGACAGGCCCAAGGGCTACTGCACGAGCTATTTCTTGTTTGAGTTGTTCAAAGGCTTGTTGTTGCTTGAGGCCCCACTTGAAAGAGTTCCTCTTTCGAGTCACTTGATATAGAGGACTCACAAGCTGACTATAGCCTGGAATATGCATTCTCCAAAATCCCACAAGGCCTAGGAAAGCTTGAGTGCCCGGTTAGCTCAGGCGGTAGAGTGTGGGACTTGTCATCTGAGGGTTGTGGGTTTGAGCCCCACGTTGGGCGCCAAAAAGGATTGTGGTGGTTTTACTCGGGTAGGCAGCTGAGTTCCACCACAACCGCTCTCTCACTCCCCCTCCTCAAAGAGGAACGAGAAGAAAATCCGATGAAAGGGGCTCAAGGGTTGAGATAAGGACTAGGAGATCGCACAATAATTATCGTGACGGGCAAAACAGACTCAGCATAGAGAGAAAGTAAGATTTATTGCTTATTACTAACAAGCTAGAGAAGTGAGAAACAAAGGAAAGAAACCAAAAGCACCTCCCCCCCATCCACCCTCTTCCACCTCCTCCCCCCGAGCAGTGCAGGGGAACGGGGGAATGGGGTTATGGTCAGTCTACAGCACTTCTTCTCTGCCGCTCCTTCTCGGTCACTCTCGTCCCCTGTGCTGTGGGGTCCCACCCACAGGATGCAGTCCTTGCCAAACTGATCCAGCGTGGGCTGTCCACAGGCAGCAGCTCTTCAAGAACTGCTCCATATATGGGTCCGTACCACGGGGTCCATCCCTTGGGAGCAAACTGCTCCAACCTGGGTCCCCCACGGGCAGCAGCTCCTGCCGGGTCACCTGCTCCTGCGTGGTCTCCTCTCCACGGGCTGCAGGTCCGGCCCGGAATCTGCTCCGGCAGGGGTCTTCCACAGGCTGCAGTCTCCTTCGGGGCACAGGCTCCACCGTGGTCTCCTCCACGGGCTGCAGCGTGGAACCCTGCTCCACCGTGGTACTCCATGGGCTGCAGGGGGACATCCTGCTTCACCATGGTCCTCACCACAGGCCGCAGGGGACTTCTGCTCCAGCGCCTGGGGCACCTCTCCCCCTCCTTCTTCACTGACCTTGGCGCCTGCAAGGCTGTTTCTCACTCCTCTCACCCTCCCAGCTGCTGAGTGGCGCAGTGTTTTTTTCCCTGTCTTAAATATGCTCTCCCAGAGGCGCAAAACAACATCACTTATTGGCTCAGCTCTGGTCAGCAGCGGGGCCCTTACCAAACATGGGGCAGCTTCTAGATCCTTCTCACAGAAGCCACCCCTATGGCCCCCCTGCTACCGAAACCTTGCCACGTAAACCCACTACACATGTTCTAACACAAAATTAAAAGTTTATTTCATCGTATTTCTACAGTGAAAGCAAAGAGACTTCTATTCACTATACTTCACCAAATATTTATATTTTAAACAAATATTAAACACTATATTTTACCAAACATTTGTATTTTATTGCTTGCATGTGAAATGAAGTGCTTTATTATTTGTATTATGGCACTGAAAATACTTAGCTGTTTTTTACATATAAGAAGTGCTCTATGAAATTACTTCAATTTGCAGCATTTTTCTTTCTTAATGAAGTGGGTTTTCACCCACATATACTTTTTCATCAACCATTCAAGTTTTATTTTTGTTATGATCATCCAGAGGAAAATGTTCTAGATTTTGTTATTGTTGTTTGTTGTTGTTGTTGTTGTTTGTATGGTACACCCTTGGGAGCTGCTGGAGAAGTATATCATAGAATCATAGACTCTCCCAAGTTGGAAAGGACCCACAAGGACCGTTGAGTCCAACTCCTGGCTCCACACAGGACTACCTAAAAACTAAAACTTAAGTCTGGGAGTGTTGAAGTCACTAAAGTCTGATCTCCTCAGGTCATGGGTGGTGATCCTGCTTTTTGCCTTGATACCTCCTTTCAGGGTCTTCAAGTCCAACATCTCATGGTCACTTTAGTCAAGTCTTCCTCTGACCAGGAGAAGGTCCTCTCAGATGACTTCTTTCTTTGTCAGTATCAGGACCAGCAGCACACCTCCCTTTCGCTGCCTCCTTCATTAGGGGGCTGTGGTAGTTTGTTCCAGAAACCTCTTTGGTTGCTGTTGCTTTTCTGGGCTGTCCTTCCAGCAGATAGCACAGTGATTCAAGTGTCCCATGGTCCTGCAACCATGAGGCTTCCTAAAGCTGTCTAAAGAGGACCTCATGTCCTTCATCTTGAACAGGTGGTCTCTGTAGCAGACAGTCATCATGGCACCGCTCCTGTTGCCCTGCCCACAGCAGCTGGCTCATCACCCATTCCTAAGGCAGAGGTCTGTGCATTCCCAGAGCTCTCTGGACCCTTAGGCTCATGATCATCACTCCTGGGCCACTGAGTCATGCTTGAGACTTCCCAGGTCACCCTTGGAAGTGTCACTGGTGTCTCCGTGGAAGAGCTGAAAGAGGTAAGAGTCCAGGGGCCCAACAAGTACTGCAACCAGGAACTGACGTGTCCCCTCTCTCTGACTCCCATGGGGTTGAAGCCTCTGGTGGGTGACCCCCTTCTTCAAACATCAGGGTCCCTAGGATAGGGGAGCCATGTCCACCCACATGCATATCCTGGCATTGCCCAGGCATCCTGTGAGACAGTTCTACCAGTGCCTAGGTACATGGACCCTCAGGGTAATGCAGCACCCCTCAACAGCCCCCAGTCACTCCTAAGTATACACAGGATATCATGAGCCTGCCATGGCTCTCCTGGGCACCTAAGCCCTCCTCTTGATCCTACCACATCCCCAGAATTTGCTGGGCAAGTCACTAGTCATTTACAGCCTTCTTTTAAGGAAACAGGAGCAGGCAGTTCCAATGTATCAGAAGTCAAGCAAGTGGAGCAGAAGGATGGCTTGGCTGAAGAGAGATCTCTTCCTGGAACTGAGGTAGAACAAGAAAGTGCAGGGTCATGATGAGGTCGATTGTGATTCCTCTATGCTAGAGGAATCACCAAAGTCAGGTCAACTTATCCCCTGTGTCATGACCACCTTCATGAAGAAAATACAGCAGATTATTGTCATAGGTGTCCCTTCTGAGGGAAACAAAAGGCCCAATCTAGTCACCAAACCCACCTCTTAGGGAAGTTTACTGCCCTCCTGGGATTTTCTGAGGATATTCTGTGGTTCTATGACTCTAAAGCTATGTAAGAATTAAATGGAAAATGCAAAGTTGGTAATAAGGTTCAGTTTTTATTTGTAGTACACTGCAAATACTTTGGAGAGTCAGCTTGGTGTGCCTCATAATATCTGTATAATTTATGACTTGATCTTTGTAAAAAGGCCTGCTTTGTTCCAAAACAGGGACACAAATGGCAATTGAATAAACAGATAATCTTTTGTTTGCTGGAAGATCTAGACATAGATGTAGGGTGTACTGTGGGGGATCTACTGCAAGTCATTCTGTTGGCAGGAGAACTTCTCTTGTTCTTGCTGTAGCTACATACATATGCACATGTGTGCACACAGATATATGCACACACACATATATGTGCAGCTACCTACAAATGCACATTTACACACACGAGCTGCTCATCTCTTGGTACGTGCCAAAATACAATACTTCAAATAATTATTAAGTGTTTTCATGAAATTCATTAACTATTATGTATCCTCTGGCGGGTGCTGTAAATATTTTCAGCTCTGTACCAGCTTACATGTCTTAGCTTTTCCTGTTCAGACACAATGCACCAGGTTCTAGTCAGAGAGACACAGTTTTTCTGTCATGGTATCAGAAAGTGAAATGTTATGTTTATGTTTACGTTTATGAAGATGTCCCTGTAATTTTGAATGATATGCTCAGAAAAGAATAATGTGAAGATAAGGAAAAAGGGGAAAACAAAACTGGAAGGAGCATTGTTAAAAAGAATCTTAATGATACACTGCATCTCAATATAAGGTGAAAGTTTGCTGTCTCCCCCTGTTAAGAGGTCTGTTGAAGTAAGGGAGGGAGGGAGGAAGGAAGAAAATAGAAGAAGGAAGGAAGGGAAGGAGGGAGGGAGGGAGGGAGGGAGGGAGGGAGGGAGGAAAAGGACCAGTGTGATGAACCAGAATATGTTACAGACTCACAGAAACCTTCAGGTATTTATAACCTCCATTACATGGAGGAAATCACACTGATCCTTCTCCACGCTGGACAGTGCCAGCTGTCTCCGCCTCTCCTTGTATGAAAGACGTTCTAGTTTGTTCATCGTCTGTATAGGATTCACTCCAGTAAATCCATGTCTCTTACATTGGGAAGCCCAGCACTGAAAATAGTGTTCCATGTTCTGTCTCACTAGTGTTGAGCAGAGAGCAAGGATTAGATTAGTAGAATTATGGCAAAAAGCTGAGAGTAAACACATAAAAAATAAAAAAATAAAAAATAAAAAAATAAAGGTAAAAATGGAGGAGAGCAGTTCCAGTTCCAGAATAAGAAGTACAAAACCACATGTACTAAAGGTATGATATAGAATCATAGAACAACAGAATGGCTCAAGTTGGAAGGGATCTCAACGATCATCTAGTTCCAACTCCCCTGCTGTAGACAGGGATGCCACCCACTGAATCAGTTTTTTCAGGGCCTCATCTAACCTGGTCTTGAACACCTCCAGGGATGGGGCATCCACAGCTTCGCCACCCTCTGAGTGAAGAATTTCCTCCTACTCTCTAATGTATATCTCCCCTCTTTTAGTTTAATACCATTCCCCCTTGTTCTGTTACTACCTGATTGAGCAAAGAGTCACTCTCCATCTTTTTTATAAGTCCCCTTTAAGTACTGAAAGATCGCAATAAGGTCTCCCAGGAGCCTTCTCTTCTGTAGGCTAAACATCCCCACCACTCTCAGCCTGTCTTCATAGGAGAGGTGCTTCAGCCCTCTGATCATCTTTGGTCCTCCTCTGGACCTGATCTAAAAGACCAACATCCTTCTTTTGCTGGGGGCCCCAGATCTGAACGCAGTACTCCAGGTGGGGCCTCACAAGAGCAGAGCAGAGGGGAACCAATCCCCTTCCTCCACCTGCTGGTCACTCTTCAACAGATAAAGCCCAGGATGCAGATGGCCTTCTGTGCAGCAAGAACACACTGCTGGCTCATGTCGAGCTTTTTGTCCACCAAACCCCCAAGTCCTTCTCTACTCATGTCTGGGATTCCCTTCCTCCTATTTTATCAACCACACTACTCAGCTTGGTGACAACTGCAAATTTGCTGATAGTGCTCAATTCCACTGACTATGTCACTCATAAAGATATTAAAGAGTACTGGTCTCAGGACAGACCCCTGAGGGACACCAGTTGTCAGTCGCCTCCACTTGGATATAGAGCCATATGGTAAGTAAAAAAAAAAAAACAAACAAAAAAAAAAAAAAAAAAAAATCAGGTGGAAAAATTTTATTTTTATTTTTTGTTTATCTCAAAAAAAAAAAAAAAAAAAGGAAAAAATAAAGAAAAAAAACACAGAAACATGTCTCCTATTATGTTCAATAGTGTTAATAGGTTACTAAAATTGCCATTAATCCAGGTAATGTATTTAATCACATGGTCAGAAAATTCTGAAGCTATGATTCCAAGAGTAATGTTAATTATACTTTCTCTTTTTTATTTTTTGGTATAGTCTCCAGTTCATAGAATATTAACTCTACTAAGGAAAAAGCATGTGTACATGTGAATGTCTTAGGGGAAGACCTGCATTTTAGAGAATCTTCCATTTTAGTTTTAATGTCCACTTGGCTTTTGAAGATATATCTGTCACTTGCGCTGTCTAGCACATAATTAAATACAGCATTAGTTTACATCTGAATGGAAGAAATAACATTTTGAGCAATTATCAGACAAGAGTACCTTTGAGAAAAAAAAAGGTTTTAAGCACAATTACAGAAAAAATAAAAATAAAAATAAAATGAGGACTTAACTGGGATTGAAAGTATCTCCTATTTTTCAATATCAGTCCTGTTAATGAACAAAATGAACATTTTAGGCAATAAGATCTCCATAATTTCTTGACTTTACATTTCTAATTGGAAAACCTGTTCCAAGAAGATACTGCCAAACTAGAAGTTTATAGGTGCAGGTTTTGGATATATAAAAATGGTCTATAATTCCTGTGCTGCCATATGTGCTGCACTTGGAAAATATATATGTTGTATATTAAAAATAAATAAATAAATAAATAAATAAAAGAGTAAAGATTTTCATCTTAAACCCCCCCTTGCACTTCTTCCTCCCCCAGGTTCTTTCCCTCCACCACCCACTCCAGAAAGGAGCCTGGGGAGGAGGTGACTGTTCCAAATTTTACAACAACCATGAGAGATTAATATTCCCCAACATGTATCTGCTCTTCAGATGAGTATAGTTGACAGCAGTACCCCAGCACAAATGTTCCTATTTCATGTCTCTTTAAGGTCTCTGTAAATAAACTGATTTAAATTGTAGTGCTGAGAGAGGTCAGAATAACAATATTTTCCAGTTTAATAGTCTTCCTTTTTCTTTTGAACTGGGTGGAATTCACATTGATTTTAACCACTATTTAATAAATTCCAAGTTTTGGACACTGTACATTTCTATACAGCTTGCAGCTGGAACTAAACAGACTTACAATAGCTGAAGGTAATTCCGCAATTTAAAGGTTTTTTGTTTGTTTGTTTGTTTTTGTTGTTTTGTTTGTTTGTTTGTTTTTATGAGGATAATGAAGTGAGAGTTTCTGGGGGGAAAAAAAAAATCTTTGTGAACTCTTTGTTTTCCAGAACCTTTTCCTCATTTGGGGGATAATGTCCTCTCCTTCTAACAGTTATTATTTTTTTTTTTTTGTAAGACTATTTATTTTTGTTTGTTTGTTTTCTGTAATAAATATATAAATGATTTTTTTCCTTTTTTTCCCCACTTCCTTTGCTTCACTGTTGATCAGAAGTCTTGATCACATGACAGCATATCACACAGAATCACAGAATGTCTAGGTTGGAAGAGACCTACAAGATCGCCGAGTCCAACCTCTGACCTAACACTAACAAATCATCCCCTAAACTATATCCCTAAGCTCTAGATCTAAACGTCTTTTAAAGACCTCCAGGGATGGTGACTCCACCACTTCCCTGGGCAGCCTATTCCAGTGCCTAACAACCCTCTCTGTAAAGAAGTTTTTTCCTAATATCCAATCTAAACCTCCCCTGACGCAACTTTAGCCCATTCCCCCTCGTCCTGTCACCAGGAACGTGGGAGAACAGATCAACCCCCACCTCGCTACAGCCTCCTTTCAGGTACCTGTAGAGTGCGATAAGGTCACCTCTGAGCCTCCTCTTCTCCAGGCTAAACAGTCCCAGCTCCCTCAGCCGCTCCTCGGAAGACTTGTTCTCCAGACCCTTCACCAGCTTCATAGCCCTTCTCTGGACTCGCTCAAGCACCTCCATGTCCTTCTTGTAGTGAGGGGCCCAAAACTGAACACAGTACTCAAGGCATGGCCTCACCAGAGCCGAGTACAGGGGGACAATCACTTCCCTGGACCTGCTGGCCATGCTGTTTCTTATGCAAGCCAGGATGCTGTTGGCCTTCTTGGCCGCCTGAGCACACTGCTGGCTCATATTCAGCCGACTGTCAACCAAAACTCCCAGGTCCTTCTCTGACAGGCAGCTTTCTATCCACACATCTCCCAGCCTGTAGCTCTGCTTGGGGTTGTTGTGCCCCAGGTGCAGAACCCGGCACTTGGCCTTGTGGAACTTCATACCGTTGGCCTCGGCCCATCGGTCCAGCCTGTCCAGATCATCTTGCAGAGCCTTCCTACCCTCGAGCAGGTCGACACACGCACCTAACTTGGTGTCGTCTGCAAACTTACTGAGGGTGCACTCAATCCCCTCATCCAGATCATCAATGAAGAGGTTAAAGAGGACTGGCTCCAGTACCGAGCCCTGGGGGACTCCACTAGTGACCGGCCTCCAACTGGATTTGACTCCATTCACTAAGACTCTCTGGACCCAGCCATCCAGCCAGCTCTTAACTCAACGAAGCGTGCGCCAGTCCAAGCCAAGAGCAGCCAGTTTCTTGAGGAGAATGCTGTGGGGAACGGTGTCAAATGCCTTACTGAAGTCAAGGTAGACCACATCCACAGCCTTTCCCTCATCCACTAAGCGTGTCACCTTGTCATAGAAGGAGATCAGGTTCGTCAAGCAGGACCTGCCCTTCATAAACACATGCTGACTAGGCCTGATCGCCTGCTTGCCCTGTAACTGCCACATGATGACGCCCAAAATAATCCGCTCCACGATCTTCCCTGGCACTGATGTTAAACTAACAGGCCTGTAGTTTCCCGGGTCAGTCCTCCGGCCCTTCTTGTAGATGGGCGTCACATTTGCTATCCTCCAGTCAAGTGGGACCTCCCCTGATAGCCAGGACTGCCGATAAATGATGGAAAGCAACTTGGCCAGCTCTTCTGCCAGTTCTTGCAGTACCCTCAGGTGGATCCCATCCGGCCCCATCGACTTGCGTACATCCAAGTGCTGTAGCAGGTCGCCAACCATCTCCTTGTGGATTGTGGGGGCCACATTCTGCTCCCCATCCCCTTCCACCAGCTCAGGGTACTGGGCATCCAGAGAGCAACTGGTTTTGCTGCTAAAGACTGAGGCAAAGAAGGCGTTAAGCACCTCGGCTTTATCCTCATCTCTGGTAACTAAGTTTCCCCCCGCATCCAGTAAAGGATGGAGATTCTCCTTAGTCCTCCTTTTTGTACTGATGT
Organism: Nettapus auritus; assembly: GCA_011076525.1. Classification (NCBI taxonomy): domain Eukaryota; kingdom Metazoa; phylum Chordata; class Aves; order Anseriformes; family Anatidae; genus Nettapus; species Nettapus auritus. Next base: position 32,675,123 of record CM021797.1, on the reverse strand, counting down.
ATTTATAAAAACGTTTTTTGTTGTCTTTAACAGCAGTAGCCAGATTGAGCTCCAGTTGAGCTCTGGCCTTTCTAATTTTGTCCCTGCACCGCCTCGCAACATCCTTGTAGTCCCCTTGACTGGCCCGCCCTCTTTTCCAAAGATTATAAACCCTCTTTTTTCTCCTAAGCTCGAGCCACAACTCTCTATTCAGCCAGGCTGGTCTTCGGGCATGTGGGGACAGACCACTCCTGAACCATTAGGAATTCTTTCTTGAAAAGCGCCCAGCCTTCCTCGGCTCCTCTGTCCTTCAGAACCACCTCCCAAAGGACTCTGCCAACCAGCGTCCTCAGCAGCTCAAAGTCAGTCCTCCAGAAGTCCAAGACAGCGGTTTTACTGGTCCCCTTCCTGACTTCGCCAAGTATCGAGAACTCTACCATTTTGTGGTCACTCTGCCCAAGACAGCCCCCGACCACCACATCTCTCACCAGTCCTTCTCTGTTAGTCTAGGTCTAGCAGGGCACCTCCCCTGGTAGGCTCACCAACCAGCTGGGTCAGGAAGTTATCTTCCATGCTCTCCAGAAACCTCCTGGACTGCTTTCTCTGGGCTGTGTTGTGCTCCCAGGATATGTCTGGGAAGTTAAAGTCCCCCCACAAGAACAAGCGCTGACGATTTTGCAACCTCTGTCAGCTGTCTGTAGAACTCGTCCACCCCCTCATCCTGGTTCGGCGGTCTGTAACAGACCCCCATCAAGATGCTTGCCTTGTTGGCCTCTCCGCTGATCCTAACCCATAGTGACTCCACCTTGTCATTGCCAGCCTCAAGTTCAATGACATCAAAACACTCTCTAATATAGAGAGCCACTCCACCACCCCTTCTGTGCTGCCTGTCCCTTCTGAAGAGCCTATAGCCAGACATGGCAGCACTCCAGTCATGAGTGGTCCCACCACGTTTCCGTGATGGCAACCAAGTCATAGCCTGCGTGCTGCACAATGGCTTCCAGCTCCTCCTGCTTGTTGCCCATGCTGCTTACATTAGTGTAGATGCACTCCAGCTGAGCCTTTGCCCTCTCCCCCAGCCTAGCCACTGTTCCCCCTGGCACACCTCCAACAAGCTTTGTTTCTTCCCCGTCCCCCTTCTTATCTAGTTTAAAGCCCTCTCAATGAGCCCTGCCAGCTCCTGGGCCAGGATCCATTTTCCCCTTGGGGACAGCTGGGACCTGTCTGCAGCCATCAGGCCGGGTGCCGAGTAAAGCACCCCGTGGTCGAAGAACCCAAAACCTCTATGTTGGTACCAGCCTCTAAGCCATGTGTTTATCATGTGGGCTTTGTTTGTCCTCTCTGAATCCCTCCCTGCCACTGCAGGAATGGACGAAAACACCACCTGTACTCCTGCTCCATCCACTAACCGTCCCAGCCCCCTGAAGTCCCGTTTAATAGCCTTCAGGCTTCTCTCGTCAATGTTATCACTGCCAGCCTGGACTATCAGTAGTGGGTAGTAATCAGAGGGGCAAACCAGGCTGGGAAGCTGTCTGGCAACATCCCTGATTCTGGCCCCAGGGAGGCAGCAGACCTCCCTACGGGAAGGGTCAGGCTGACAGATAGGGCCCTCCATTCCCCTGAGAAGGGAGTCGCCCACAGCGATCACCCTTCTTTCCTTTTTGGTTGAAGCAGTCTTGAGGCGTGGAGCAGACTTTCTTGCCCTAGGCTTCCTGGGTAAACTTCCTTCCACACCCTCATCCACCGCTCCCCTGAGCTCCAGGGCCTCAAACCTGTTGCGTAAGGGCACCTCGGCAGGTGGGGGGGGGGTGCGTTTCCTGCATCTTTGAGCAGGTACCTGTTTCCAGTCCTCGTGAATTCTTAGGTCCCCTCCCTCTGCCTGACAGTGATTGGGCAGGGGGTCCACTCCCATATGGGGAGTCTCACCCCAGTGCCTCTCCTTCGGGCCTTGCAGGGAGTTGCTCCATCAGTCTATCTCCCTCTCACACTCCCTGATGGCCCTCAACCTCTCCACCTCCTCCTTGAACTCTGCCACCAGGCGGACCAGGTCATCCACCTGCTCGCACCTCACGCACACGGTGTCTCTGCCTCCCTCAGATGGCAGCAGCAGGCTCTGGCACTCCCTGCACCCAGAGACCTGAACTGCCGCATTTTGGAGCGGGCAGTCTGTCTGGGTGCCTACAGACTTTCTGGCGTGAGCTCTCTGCCTAGTGATGACCATAGTGGCCCAGCTAGTGCAAGACAGCCGATAGGTGAGGTGTTCTTGTGGGCGGGCGGGATCGCCCTGCCCTCGGTGCCCGACCTGCCTGCGCGAACTGCTGCGCCCCTCCTTACTGCTGCGCCCTTCCTTTCTGCCGCGCCCCTCCCTGTTTGCCCGCCCTGTTCACCATGCTCCTTGGTCGCTCGCGCTCCCCAGGGGCTGTTTTTGAGCGGCCGGGAGGGGGCGCCGCTGGCTCCGCCTACGCCTCGTCAGCGTCCCTCACAGGGGTGCCGGGTCGTGGCGGCTCCCTCGGCTGCCTCGAGTGGCCTCGATGCCGGGAAAAGAGCCTTGCCTGTCCCGATCCCCTGCTCCGCTGCAGAGCACGTCTGCCCCGGAGCCGATCGCCTCGGCAAGTGAATTACTTTGGCACCTATTCTGTGAGTGCAGGCCCAGGGCAGGGGTCTGTCTGGAATAACTTGCTTTTACTTGTCTTTTGCATTGACTCTTTGGGGCATTTTTGCATCTTGTTCTCTGTGTCTTGTGCTGAGCACTGTTTATGTTTTTTTGATAATGTAAAAAGTCTGTTAGACTAAAAATCTCCCTTCAACCTCCTTGAGGGAGACTCATGATTTTTTCTCAAGTCTGGGAAAAAAAAAAAAAAAAAAAAAAAAAAAAAAAAACAACAGAGACAAACTGCTGTATTTTGTGGCTACTGGAATATTGTATATTGCAGGCATAGCTGAGAACCATGAACAATAATCCTTCCGTGTGGAGCTCTCTGACAATGCCTAACAAAAGAAAAACGGGAATTTAAATGCATTTGTTTACACACTTGTCTCTTGCATCTGCTCTTGCAGTTTTCTGTCTCCTGGATTCTATAAATATGCAAGAGGTAGCTCTCTTATTTGAAAGCAAAATAGGTGCAATGGCATGGAGGCATAGGCTCTGGAATGTTATCCCTTCATGGATAGCAGGCTGTAGGGCTAGGGTAGAAAGTAATCCTGGTCTCTGGACTTTACATATAAGGAGGGATCTAAGTGAAAAAGTGGGTGAAAAAAAAGCTTGCAGCCTGGTCTTTCATATGCTGTTGTTTCCCAAGTTAATGCTGATTCCCACTTTAGTTGATAACTTTTGTTTGATTTTTTATGCCCAGCAATTATGAGCTATCTCAGGAACCGAACAGAAATCTTCATATTTTAATGGCTTGGAGGAAAGGTCTCTAACAGATTTTGTTAATCCTCCCTGAATAATCTAAAGAAAATGAAGGGTTACAGTGTAGAGGATCACTTCCCATATTATCTGTTTTATTCTAAATTCTCAAATTCTTTTATTAACACTCACAAAAAGTACCCTGAGATTTATGTAAATGTTATGCCTATTTTGCTGTTGGAAAAACTTGCCAAAGGTCACTAAACAGCTTTGGACAGCAACTGGAAATTAAATGCCCAGATCTACTGAAATGGAACTAAGGGTTCATGAGCCCTTACCTTTGACAGAAGTTACATAAAGATGAACCAAAGTTATTTAAATAGCTGGGAAAGTCTTTTTATTTTCCTTAGCCATTCTTCTCATAGTCCCTCGTGAAAATCTTCCTTCTACAGATTATCAGGAAGAGAGGATTCCATCAGGTTTGTATAGGAAAAAAGTTGTTTTACGGTGAAGCATTTGGGAATAATCCTGCAGAGGTTATTCTAACTTAATTTTGCCAGCAGATCTTTCATTGCATTGGTATGCCTATTCCTGGTAATTGCAAGGTGACACTCATGAATGCCTGTGGTGATTTTCTGTGTACTGTGATATGGAGAAGGCTGCAAGAGCTGCCTGTGTAAGTATTGCCTGGTTCCTCTCAGATACCATACACTTCTGCATCAACTGCACCATACTTTAGCTAACTCCAAGAATTGTGTGAGCATGCCCAGAAGTAACCTGGAATCTCTGACATGATGCCAAATTGTATTATAAAAAACTGCCTCTAGTCCTTCACTTTTAGTCATTTGACAACCCTGATTCAGGAGGTATGTGCAGGTGTGTTTGACTCATTATGGGCTTAGTGGCTTATGGCTTAAAGCTTCCTTCTTTATACTGAGCTTCTTTGTTATGACACTACAATTGCAGGGAATGGTGAGACACTTGCAGTACTGCCAATACTGCCACATCAAACACAATAAAAACAGGAGGCAGGTACAGCCCACTTTTCCCCAAAGCATATGATAAGTGCATTTTGAGGATTTCAAATTTGTTTTATTACTTTGAACAGCTGAAGTAGTCTTGCTAAATATTTTCAGCTTTTTTCTGCAGTTGTAAATGTTAAAGTTACTTTAATACATGTGAAAGATTAGATTCCTGTACAGCTGCTTAATTCTGAGAGCTGCAGCCTTTGTAAGAAGATATAATATTTGAGATTACAAATTAAAGGAGCACACTAAAGCTCAGCACTTAGATTTACTCTCAGCTTGGTAAATTTGCATAAAATATTGCTATAGCATAACTAGGATATGATAGGTTGCTAACAGAACTCTTTGAGCAGATGACATTCAAAAATAAAATATCTGTCAGTGTGAAATGAAGCAATTTTACACCATGCCTGTATATGCACATACCATACTTTCACCCAGAAATCTTGAATGTTTGGGCTCCCTTCACACAGGCAGCTATGTTTATAGTCAATTATGTTCCTGAAAATTACCAGCTATGTTATGATAGATTTCACTGGTTCTAGAGAAGTTAAAGGAAAACCATAAAAAAATTACCTGAGAGAGCAACTCCAGCACTTAATAGGAAAACTGAACTGTTGTGTCAGTGGAAGCTCTTTTTGAAATCTAGTGCTTACCTTTAAAAACAATATTTAAATTAAGTTTAATAGGTCTTTTTCTAAACTGTTGAACTTCCCATAGGAGAATGGGATTTAGGTTTTCCTGTTTGAATGGTCAGAGGTATGTCTGTTTTCCTCCCCTTTCACCCTGCCTCTGTGAACTCCGGATACAGCTTATGTATGTTTTGCTGGAAAAAAATCCCCTATTCTGAACCCCTTTTCTTGTGTGGATTCACTTAATCTACAAGCTGAACAGTGGTAGAGATGGTAGAGGAATCTATTATCCTTTTAGCTGTAAAATTTACTTGGACTGAGAAGGAAAAACAATTGACTGTTATTCAAGAATATGTGCAGAATGCTAACTTTGTAAAATTTTCTTTCTTCTTGACCATACAATGGCTTTTAACACAGAGATGAGGGTTGCAAGGTGTGTACCTCAAGTTCTGGAGACCTGACTTGGTTCAGACAGGCACTTGAAATCTGAGAAGCACTTCTGAAATTTGTCTAAACCTCTCAGTTCCTCAAAATTGTTCTCACAGTATTGCTATCCCAGGCTCTGCTCACTAGGTTTTTTGTTTGTTTGTTTTTTGTTTGTTTTTTGCGTTTTTTCTGCTACTTTTAAGGTGGAAGTACAATCTTTTTTTTTTACAGTATTTTCTCCAGTTTGTTTCTGAATTGGGATCTCAGAAAAAGTTGGTAAAGTTTACCAGAGTTGTAAGAAGTTGGGTTCTCAATGTTTTTCCACCCAATATTTGCTTAATATTTATTTAACCTCTCCTTCTGTCTTTGACGTCTCATTATACCTTCATCCTCCAGTGTTTTACAGCTGGGAATAATACAGTAGGTTAAAAAACTAGATGACCTGAGTGAGTTGGATGAGTGTGTCAGCTGCTACTTCATCTTTGTTTGTCTGTTTATTTGTTTATTTTCTCTTCTATTTCCTCTAAGGAAAAAGCTTCAAGATGACAATTAACATGATGAGGTGCTATGAATCCAGACTGCTGTCAGCTGGTACCACGTAGCCATTCAGAATTTTTATGTGTGTGAAATTTTATCTCATACCTTGAGAAAGAAAAATGATGTAATTGGAGTATAATAGCAGATGAGCAACTACTTTTTCTTTATTTTTTTTTTTCTTTTTCCTATCATGTTTCCAAATTATTTCTGTATTGTAGGGCAATGATTGTTACATTCTTACCAGCATTTATCAAGCCCTTTGTCAGCAGAATGCAGCACAGTAGACTCACATGTGCAGGCTGTGTCAGGTCACATGAAGATGATTCATTTTCTTTTAAATAAAAATTCTCTTACTTCAAGAGAAGGGAAGGAAAGGGAAGGGAAGGAAAGGAAAGGAAAGGAAAGGGAAAGGAAAGGAAAGGAAAAGAAGAAAAAGAAAGAAAAAAGGGGGAGAGAGGGGGGGGGGGAGGAGAGAGAGACTCTTTTAACCATACTCTATCTCCACCCTTCACAAATCCTCTGGGATTTCTAACTTCCTTAGCTTTTATAGGTTACATACTGTAAGCCAGATGTTCTGCCAAGAATGTCAATTGACCATGAAGGGATGGAAAAATGGGAACAGTCAAACTTGCTATGATGCCTTGAGCCTGTGGCTGATGTCTTGTCAACCTTAGCTGAGATTAGAGCAAGGCCACCCTATGCACCGTCATCTACTAATGGCTCCCAAGGAGTCGTAAGCCTGACTGAGCTGTTATTCCCTTCCTGCAATAATATCTAGACAGATTTGGGCCTATGCTCCATACTTCATTGTTCTGAATTCTCTTCCACTGAGTGCAGCCTCTCAGTGATCCTCTATAGGTATGAAAATGTTGATGTGGAAAAGGAAGGCTATCCTGAATGCAAGCTTGAACAAAATGTTCATTTCTGAGATGTTTTGGAATGAGTCAAAGATTGTAGATCTGATTTTGATAACAGATATATCTAGGCTTCAATTCAGAATTGTCATAGAATCGTAGATCAGAATAGGGGTTTTGTGTGTGTGTTTTATTTATTTATTTATTTTTTTCTACTAACTACACAAGTTTCACCATGTTTCTTGCTCATAACATAACTCAGAAGCAGGAGTGACAGGGAACTGGAAGCATTTCTGTAACAGAATTTCAGAGATGAAAAAAAAGGCTCAACTTTGAATCATACGGTTTCCCAACAACAGAGTTTAATTCATCTTTTTTCCTTTGTTTTAAATATGGAACATAAGTGAAACCTGTTTGTTGTTGTTGTGTTTTTTTTTTTTTTTGTTTGTTTGTTTGTTTTAATATACCTCTGAAAACATAATATGCATATGTATAATGTCTTTGGAATGTTTCAGGGCTGTTACTGCCAGTGCACTGTGTAATGATTTAATACTGCTAATATCCCTGTAGGTTCAATTATAATGTGATATTTTCATCTGTTATTTAGGGTAAAAATTTTAATATTTGCTATTTTCTTCAAACTTGACTTACAAGGACATGCAAAAGAAAAAGGAAGGCAAATAAGATTCCTTTCCTCTCTAAAGTTCAATCTATTTTATATATATATATATATTTTTTAGAAATCATATGATTGAAAAATTACAAAGGACACAGTACAAAGTAGAGCAATGAAAGGCAAGATATGCATGAGATTCTAAGCTGGTGATGGTGCTCTGCAGATTTACATCACTACATGGTCATTCCTGATTCCTTTTGCATCTGTGTGTGATCCCATCCAGGCCTTGCTGTGGATCGGATAACTCTGTTTATGCATATATCCTGTTATTTATAACCGAACTATTCCTAACATGTATTTTCCTAGTGTATTTTAACATGTCTACCATCTCATTTACTTTTTGTTCCAATAGGTGTAGCTGTTACAGAGCTAAAGACCTGTCGGTCTCCCTGATGAAGAGTTTTTTAACAGCGACTTAGTTGAACCCAAAGATAGAAATGCTCCACCTAAAGCCGAAGATTGGTTAAAACAATTAAGAAAACCAAACTCTATGGTACTCATACCATTAACTGTGGTTTTGGTCAGCAGCATTGACTGGGAAGACCTGCAGCAATACACACCTTCCTTCCAGTTGTAATAACTATTTTAGCAACCAGCCAGGGAGTTTGTTACTGGATGGATTTAATTGCACATTCCTTAAGGTTAACCACAGAAAGCGTGTTTATCTAACTGCACGATCTACAAGGTCTGTAATCTGGAAGCAGATGGACCATTTATAGTATTCTAGGAAAATGACAAGAAGGCCAGGGAAAGCCACTGTGATTTAAGTATCCAGGCACAACATGGATTTCCATTTTTGTTGATTATAACACTTCAGTGCAGACAACAATAGTACCTGCACTTCAGCTGATACCCCTCTGCAATATCTGTAGACAAGGCAAGTAAAAGCAGCCCTTTGTGCTTGGTGTCATGACATTTAAAAAGGTAAGTCACTTGCAGCTTTTGTCATGTAAGTTATAGCCCATCAACGTGTTTTGCTAAACTTAATGGACAGCCACTGAAACTCTTGGAGGACACATGCAGAGCCATCTGGAAATTACCATCCCTACTGCCTTGTGTGTATATAGCTTCTTTCCAGGATATGCTCTGGATTTATGGTTTGTGGTTCATTGTACGTTCCCCATCCACTCCAGGATGCAGTCCAGATGTAGTACTTACTAAAGTAGATGTGCAGACTTTGGAGTTAAGATACCTATTTGTTTGTCCTTTCTGGCATATCACTAAGATTGTTAAAACATTTTTAATATTCTTTGCAAACCATGTTAAGGCAATGTTAGGCAAATGCCTTATCCTGAACTCCTGTGTCTTTCTTATCCTTGCCAATTTACTGATTCTTATTCTACCTGATGATAAGCTTTGACTAAATGACAGTTTAAGAATAGTGCCTGTAATTCAAGGAAAATTTCAATGTCATCGTTACAGATTCTAGGTTCTGCCTTTGTCTCGTCCTTTATGTTTGTCACACCTTTTTGTTATGTTGTGACCCAGCTTTCTTTTTACTGTATTAATCTTGAACAGTTTTTAAATTCCAATATTAATAAGCTGCTTGTAGAGAAAAGTACTATCCAGTGTGTCAAGTAGGAGAAGAATCTGGCCTGAAAATTCTTCTATGCTTTCACTTTGTTATAATGAACCTTATAAATCCTACACAGCTGACTAAACTATTCGGAATAAGTGATACCAAGGTCAGTTTTCAGCAAGATGGCTTCCAGAAGTGATGTGTTTAGAAATGCTAATTCTATTTCCGTGCTTAATTACACAAAATACTTCAGAAGTGAGATATTTAAATAAAAATGGGTGAAACCTTTTCCTTGGAAAAGTGTGTCAGTGGCTTAGTTGCTTACACAAAATAGAAAAAAGATGTCTTTTAGTGTTCTGTATAATAAACTGCTTTCTTCTGTGAGATATAGATGGCACATGTACTGAGACATGGCATGTCATAATTCTTTTCCTATAATTTTGTTCTTGTGGTTTAGTCATGCGAAGTAAAATGCTCTGTAATTCCTACCTTGTTCTTCTATTCTTGTGCTATGAAAAACCTGCACGTGTAAGTAATCTGTTTCACAAAGACTCATGCATTTCAGATTTTGTATGTATGAATGTTTATATCTCACTTTAATTTCAAAATTTGAGAATGAAGGTCTGGGACTTCAGCTGCTCAAAACAAAATAATCCATGAGTTAATTTGATGTGCCTAGTTTAGAAACTTTTCCAATTTCGCAGCTTACTGGGACAGGAGTGGCGGATGTGTTCCATACACATGTTCTTGAAATTCCTGTCTTTAGCAGCTGTTTACTTGACTGTCTTTCTCATGGACAAAGCAGGATTGAGAGGTGCTTTTGCTCTGATCTTCATCCCTGCTACTATGACTGTCCAACCCAAGATTTAAAAGGTTTTTGTGAGAAGAAAATGCAACTGATGGAATTTTCTGCTGCTTAAAAACAGAACAAGGTTGTGTGTATATACAGCCTTTGACCTCAACTGAAGTACAGGTAAGGATGGTCATGGCAGATAAGATATTGTTCTACAGTTGGAAAGATTTGCTTTATGCTACTGCAAACATCCTTTTTGAACTTAGACAAGTGGCTTAATCTGTGCAGATATAATATTCCCAATTTGCAAACTGGAAACAGTATACTTCAGCAAATCATTAACCTGTATTATATTGTGAGGTATATTATACAGCAAGATGTTCAGGTCTGTGGTGGTGAGGACTATATGGATTTCTAAGCTGGTTAACTGGGACTTAATTTAGAGTCCACTCATGTAGCTTACAAAGCTACTTTTTACTTTATATATATATATATATATATATGTTTTTTACTTTATATTTTAAATATATGTGGAATCTGGGATTGCGGAGTACCAGAAAGGATGAGAATTAGCAGAATAAAACAATAGGTATAAGCATCGTGTGAAAAAATGAAGTTTCTCTGTGTGGAAGTAAGAAAACTCTTTATGAAGATATCAGCTACAAGGTTAGCCTTAATGTACGTTTAATGTATGCTATATGTTGGGACCATAATTCAAATTTTCCAGGCTGTTTCTCTTCTTGAAGCCTTTGTAATGAATCCTGGAGTTCAAACAAATTAATTTTACCTGAGTACAGCAAAGTAAAAAAGAAGCAACACATATTATCTTTGTTTATATATCCATTTTTGCAGTGTTCTTTTCTAAAAGGTCTATTGTGAGTGCATAACAAGGGGGGAAAAATCAGAATGGGAATTGTTTTCATAGATTAGGATTTCTTCAGAGTTCCACTGGGGGGGAAAAAAAAAAAAATGATTGAATGATTTATGACCCATTATAAGTTGTGCTTTGTGCATGTGCAGCAAATTCATAACAAAAGCACTGCACACATAACAGCTTGTTGATAATAAAGACCATTCAGTGCATCTGGTCAACTTAGTATCACATTAAAAAGAAAAAATCCAGATAGTTCATTTTGACTGTACTTAGTAATTTAAATCTGGAATACCTTTTGCTGGAATCAGGGAGAACAATAATTGTGAGGATGAGTGGATTGATAAGGAAAAATAAACAGATTTTATCAATGATTTCATAAAGAGTGAAATCAGTAATTAGTTTATTGGAACAAATGAAGTCATACAGTGTGTATAGCATTATTTTTCATGTTATATAGTTTTAGTGTATGTGCCTGAATCTCTGGAATGGTCTTTAGCTGAAAACTACAATGATAAAGAAATCCAGAAACAGGAAGAAGAAAAATAATAAGTGCTGTCTAAAGGAATTGTCAGTCCATACTTATGCCTTAATCTGCTGCAATAAATCATCCTTTAGCTTCCTTTTGCTTATCATCCAAAGGGAACTCAATATAAATTTTATACAGAAGAGTGCCAACTTTTTGCTGTATAATCAAGATCAGAAAGAACCACCTTGACAATAGTAATGACAGAAAGCTCTCAGGAAAAGAATGCCACTTATTCAACACTGTCTTATGTAGCCTGCAGGAATATTCTGTCAAGAACACTAAATAAGAGTGAGGAAACCAGAACCTGACCTCCCAGAACTCAGAATGGTATGATATACTCAGTCATATCAATGATTTACTGGAAGGGCTCTTGAACTGCTATGGAGTAAAACAAAAGTAACCAATTCCATGGCTTCTTGCCTTCTTCATTTCTCCCCATGGGTACACTGCTCCAGTAGGCTTGTGGTCCCCATCCTGGGTTCTGTGTTAACTCCTTGTGCAAGTCTCAGCTTGTAGAGGGCTCTGAAATCCCACAAGGACATAAAAAAAAAAGAAAAAAAAAGGTGCTGCTAGAGCACCCTCTCTAAAAACCCTAGCAGCAGGCCTGAGATAACATACTGAGTGTCAGTTGCACAGAGAACAAAGGGCTTGGATCCAAGCTGGGAGGCAGTGTACAAGGGCTAACGGTAGCTACAATGAGTGAAGGATTAGGCGGTCCTTGAACAGGAAGCTTTGTGACGTGTTAAAAGTAGCAGACAGAAGGACTAGGGTAGAATGATCAGTCTGACATGTAATTGCTGGTGAGGAAACTGTATTGTGGTATAGCTATGAGTAACATTGTATTTACTGAGACCAGGCTTTATACTTCTGAGTATACAGACTACAACTACAACTGGAATGCCCAGAAAACTGGGGGCTGCTGGATTCACAGTTTCGTCTACCAAAAACAATGGTGCTGCTTATTTGTGGCACTTGAAATAAGATGGTGTCATTATTATTCAACAAAGACAGTACTTGTCAGATCTTCTAGGGCCTAGATCCAGAAAAGCTTAGTAAATGAAAATGGCTCCATGAGGAAGAATATACCTGCAGTGTTTTTGGTGTGTGCACAAAGTAATTTCATCATGTGCTTCAAAGCAAACCACTGAAATGAACTGGCTTTTGCCAAAGACATTGCATCTGCACTGTAAGAAGCACTCTCTGAGGATGCTCATCATGAGCTCAAGAGCAGCCTTTATGCTCAGGTGCTTGCCATCCATCTTTGCCCAAGCTTTGTTGTCAAAGATAAACACTATCCCAATCTAAGTAATGTCAACTCTTTGGATCTGTGTTAAAACAGCTTTATAAAAAGTTACCTCTTGGCCTTCTATGTATGTATGTGTATATGTGTATATATATGTGTGTGTGTATATGTATACATATATATATACTTATATATATATGTAAGTTAAGGGAATTTTGCCAGAACCGTAATGGGAGCATATTTAGTGAGTAATAACAGAAACCACAGAAAATGTATGTGCAGGAGACCTATTGTTAATTTTCCTTTGGGCTAAGATGTCTTAAGTTTTATTGAGAACTCAGCATAGGCAAAGATATAAGACTTATGAAAGAGCTGATCCCAGCAGAAGTGAGTGCATGTGAACTAAGTCCAAAGAGTGTGATCTGGTATGCATTCATGCTGAGAGTGCATTTCCTGTGTGTGTAACATAGAGCTGAGACTCGCTCAGCATTGTCTGTCTTCAAATGTGCAGATGTACCTGTAGATGTCCCTTCAAACTAGAGCCAGGTGCAATGTACCATGGACTTAAGACAGCACTTATGTAGACTGTAAAAGGCTTGTCTGTCCCTATTATATCCGTGTATATTAACCTTGCAGAATAATGAACACTGACAATTTTCTTACATGGGCTTTTTAAGTTGCTCACTATAAAGTGAAATCTTTGTATGTAAAGTACCTGTTCCATTAAATTCGATGACATTAACAGTTCCTCTGCTTCCTGGCACTAAGGATATGACACAGGCTGGGTGAAACCAGAGAAGCAAAGATAAGTTTGCAACATTGTCCTCAACTTGTCCTACTGTGCCTTTATTTGTCTTCCAAAATGTTTTTATTTGAGAGTTGAAGCTCTAGCTTGACTTTGGATGTCCTAGACTTTTCCAGTGCAAGCTAGTCCCTGAAACATTTATTTATTTATTTATTTATTTATTTAATAATACTGGATCCCTCTCTCCTCCCTCCCCTTCTTTGTATTTAAGGCTATTTTTAACCAAACCGTCTTGTTAACCCTGGGGAAACACTAGAGCTGAAAACCATTCTAGTAGTAATAGCTCAACAACTGGCTCCCCTGTGGACAGCTCTGCAGAATCTGTCTGGAAAAGCTCATACTCAAAGCAAAGCAGTGGATTAGTCCATTTTTGAATTCTTTTGGAATTTTCTTGTTAGGGACAATTTAAGCAAAATGAATTGCAAATAACTGAAATGCCAGAGTCAAAACAAGGGTTTCTGACAGAGTAATTAAAATAGAACTTATTTATATAAACTGGGTCTCCTCCTGCAAAAAGAGGATGAACTAATGCAGGGCCTTTTTCCCAAAAACACCTTTAATCTTCATAGAATTATATTTTTAAATATGATGAAAAAATAATGCCACTTTTTTATTATAGAATGCTTGCCAAACTTGAGCCCTGAAGAACCTGCCAAATGTTAATTTTAAATTTAGTAAGCTGAGACACTTTCCAAATGTTGTCAAAGGGGAGCATGGGCTGTGAATCGTCCTGCACGGGAGATATTAGCAATCTGCTACTACAGTTTTTCAGAAGAAGAACAATTCTTAGGAATATACGATGAAACCAGAGTATTATGTCAGTAAACTTTGGGATGAAAATCTGTTTCCATTTGACTTGTAAAATGCTTTAAAAGAATAATAAGATCACTGACATCTTGTCCCTGTTTTTCCATTTTGTATTTCTGCAGATCAGAGAGATGAATTTCTAGTGCTAGAGATTCAGTCTTGCTAAAATAATTTGGAAAAACAAAAATGTCCCTAAGTTCTCTTTAACATACATAATCATAGAATCATTAAGGTTGGAAAAGATTTCCAAGATCATCTGGTCCAACCATCCCCCTACCACCAATATCAACCACTAAACCATGTCCCTAAGCACCACGTCCAGTCTTTCCTTGAACACCCCCAGGGATGGTGACACCACCACCTGCCTGGGCAACCAGTTCCAATGCCTGACTACCCTTTCCGAGAAGAAATTTCTCCTTATTTCCATCCTGCATGTCCCCTGGTGCAACTTGAGGTCATTCCTATTGCTGGTTACCTGTAAGAAGGGGCCAACCCCCAGCTCCCCACAGCGTCCTTTCAGATAGTTGTAGAGAGCAATAAGGTCTCCCCTGAGCCTCCTCTTCAGACTAAACAACCCCAGTTCCCTCAGCTGCTCCTCATAGGACTTTTCTTTGAGGCCCTTCACCAGCTTTGTAGCCCTTCTCTGGACATGCTGCAGGTCCTTGATGTCCTTCTTGTACTGAGGGGCCCAAAACTGAACACAGTACTCGAGGTGCGGCCTTGCCAGAGCAGAGTACAGGGGGATGATCACCTCCCTGGTCCTGCTGGCTACACTATTCCTGATACAAGCCAGGATGCCGTTGGCCTTCTTCGCCACTTGGGCACACCGCCAGCTCATGTTCAAGCGAGCATCAATCAGCACCCCCAAAATCCTTTTCCTCTGCACAGCTTTCCAGACACTCTTCCCCAGGCCTGTAGTGCTGCATGGGATTGTTGTGACCAAAGTGCAGCACCCAGCACTTAGCCATGTTGAACCTCATCTCATTGGCCTCTACTTATTAATCCATCCTGTCCATGTCCCTCTGCAGTGGCTCCTTACCCTCTGGCACATCACAGAGTAGATAGGAAAAGGTCATGCCTACAACAATTAGAGGGAAGATCTTTTCAAATGAAATGTTTCATGTTGTGCCTGGTCAGCAGAGGAGGCTAGATTTGAGGTATTTGTTCAAAAGCTCCATCAGTTTGAGACTTTGGTCAGCTCCAGATCGTGTTTTGAAGATTCTGTTATGGATGTTGCTCATATATTTGAAAGAGGAGGAAACTTTAGTGCTCTTCTGTATTAGCCTCTACCATTCTCTTAGCCTCCCTTCTGCAGTCTGATCCTTTGATCAGTATGACTGAAGCAATGTTTTCACCTCCCTCTTCCACTGAAGTTTGCAAAGCTGCTTTCCCTGGTCAGTATGGTGAAGACTTTCCCTTTGAGAACTCAGGTTTGAAAAATATATATGATTCACAGAAGGGAAAACGATTTTCCTTTCCAGAATGCCTAAGGATATTGCTATGAATACTGAGTCAAGTGCTGTTCCTAATAAAATTTTCATGATACTGAAGAACTTATGACTTGCACATTTTGGAACTTACATGTTTATACTTGAATTATTGCAAATGCAAGCTAAGTGAGGGGTTATGTTTGTGTGTATCTCTTTTTATTTTTAATGAAGACTAGTGGAACATGCACTTTGGGAATTTGAGGCAAGTGACAGGTTTCATGTCTTGGCACGGTTTATTTAATGCAAAGACATTTTGCTAGAGTAAAGACAATGCGTGAGTGAAAATAAAGGGTTCTTTTCTTCTCCTATTAATGGACAAGATGATACAAGGATGATAGGATGCAGCTGTTGGAAGCAAAGTAAGGCATTCTGCCTAAATTAATCTGCTACTTTACTGCATTTGTGTTGCAAAGGTGCTCTAACTAGAGAGGCAAATATAGTAAACACCTCATACTTCTTGTCATGCATCCAATTAGTGAAAAGGCAGACTACTCCCAGCTGCTGTGCAAATGCAACAGGAATTAGACCCAGAGGCCAACCCCTTCAGGCAGACTATTGTTTGTAGGATATTTGGAAAAAAATAGATTACTTTGAATGCTGGACCAGTGCTAGTGACATTAACTTGCCATGGTTAGGTGCAGTGAAAAACAAAATAGCATAATGTGTTACAGTAAGCATGAGGAAATACACAATTCTTCCTGAATGGTTGAGCAACTCAGTACTTCGATGTGACAGCAGTGTCCCTGTCCACATCTCCATGGGCCAGTCAGGCCACAATCTTTGTCAATAAAGTAATGTCTGTGGCCCTATATAGTAACGTCAGTAATAAACAATAGCATGAGAAGTATGGGAGAAGCTCTGACAGATTTACTGATTTGGTATTTTGTTTTGAATAAAACATTCCTTTATCTTTCTAGTGTGAAAATCTTCCCAGAAGCACACATATTACATGTGGTCCACTCAGAAAGAAATTAACATCAGCTTAAAAAAAAAACCAAAAAAAACCCAACAACTTAGGAAATAAAATTTCTCCACTCCCCAGAAAAGCAGAAATAAATTATTATGCTCAGTAAAACCTCTCTGTGCCTCTCCCACCTTATATTTTTCACACATTAATGGTTGAACAGGGAAGAAATTCTTATCTTTGTAGATACCTCAGTAGACAGACTTTGTGTGACTTTTGTTAAGGAATTATAAAACAGTTGTTAGAGCTATGCATTACTTTACAGCCATACCAGCCTCTCCTTTAAATTCCTGAAATAAGGCACATAAAGAAGCATAATTTGGCTCTTTAAAATATTTTTTATTCTTCCATTGCTGAAAAGATTTGAAGATCCCATTTAACTTAGCAAAACTTACATCTTGCATATGTAATTATTTGTCAAATAACTGCTGAATGGGATGTTGGTGAACAATTACTAAGAATAAAAATATCTTTAGGTAGTTACCTTGACTTATTACTTTAGATGTACGTTTCAACACTGAGTAATTGTATTGTACTGAGAGGGAATCTTATTAATGTTTACAAATATCTTAAGTGTGGGAGAAAGAGGGATTTGGCGAACCTGTTTTCAGTGGTTTGAGGGGACAGGACAAGGGGCTGTGGCCACAAAATGGAGCACAGAAAGTTCTGCACCAACATGCAGAGTAACTTCTTCACAGTAAGAACAGTCTTCCCAGGGAGGTTGTGAAGTCTCCTTCTCTGGAGATATGCAAGGCCCATCTGGACGCCTACCTGGGCAGCCTGCTCTAGGGAACCTGCTTTGGCTGGGGGGTTGGACCCGATGATCTCTTGAGGTACCTTCCAACACCTACAGTTATCTGATTCTGTGATTCTGTGATTCTGTAATCCTGGAGAAAATGGGGGTACAGTATCTTTTTCTGAATTCTCTTGAATCACAGAATCACAGAATCACAGAATTTCTAGGTTGGAAGAGACCTCAAGATCATCGAGTCCAACCTCTGACCTAACACTAACAGTCCCCACTAAACCATATCCCTAAGCTCAAAATCTAAACATCTTTTAAAGACCTCCAGGGATGGTGACTCCACCACTTCCCTGGGCAGCGCGTTCCAATGTCTAACAACCCTTTCGGTAAAGAAGTTCTTCCTAATATCCAACCTAAACCTCCCCTGGTGCAACTTCAGCCCATTCCCCCTTGTCCTGTCACCAGGCACGTGGGAGAACAGACCAACCCCCACCTCGCTACAGCCTCCTTTGAGGTACCTGTAGAGAGCGATAAGGTCACCCCTGAGCCTCCTTTTCTCCAGGCTAAATAGTCCCAGCTCCCTCAGCCGCTCCTCGTAGGGCTTGTTCTCCAGGCCCCTCACCAGCTTCGTCGCTCTTCTCTGAACTCGCTCAAGCACCTCGATGTCCTTCTTGTAGCGAGGGGCCCAAAACTGAACACAGTATTCGAGGTGCGGCCTCACCAGAGCCGAGTACAGGGGGACAATCACCTCCCTAGCCCTGCTGGTCACACTGTTTCTTATACAGGCCAGGATGCTGTTGGCCTTCATGGCCACCTGAGCACACTGCTGGCTCATATTCAGCCGACTATCAACCATCACTCCCAGGTCCTTCTCTGCCTGGCAGCTCTCCAACCACTCATCTCCCAGCCTGTAGCTCTGCTTGGGGTTATTGCGCCCCAGGTGGAGGACCCGGCACTTGGCCTTGTTGAACTTCATGCAGTTGACCTCAGCCCATCGGTGCAGCCTATCCAGATCCTCCTGCAGAGTCTTCCTACCCTCGAGCAGATCGACACACGCACTTAACTTGGTGTCGTCTGCAAACTTACTGAGGGTGCACTCGATCCCCTCATCCAGATCATCGATGAATATATTAAAGAGGACCGGCCCCAGCACCGAGCCCTGGGGAACGCCACTAGCGACCGGCCTCCAACTGGATTTGACTCCATTTACCACGACTCTTTGGGCCCGGCCATCCAGCCAGTTTCTAACCCAACAAAGCGTGCGCCAGTCCAAGCCAAGAGCAGCCAGTTTCTCAAGGAGAATGCTGTGGGAAACGGTGTCAAAAGCCTTGCTGAAGTCAAGGTAGACCACATCCACAGCCTTTCCCTCGTCCACCCAGCGCGTCACTTTGTCATAGAAGGAGATCAGGTTCGTCAAGCAGGACCTGCCCTTCATAAACCCATGCTGACTGGGCCTGATCGCCTGCTTGCCCCGCAAGTGCTGCGTGATGACTCTCAAGATAATCTGCTCCATGAGCTTCCCTGGCACTGAGGTCAAACTGACAGGCCTGTAGTTTCCCGGGTCAGTCCTCCGGCCCTTCTTGTAGATGGGCGTCACGTTTGCTAGCTGCCAGTCAACTGGGATCTCCCCCGATAGCCAGGACTGTTGATAAATGATGGTAAGCGGCTTGGCCAGCTCCTCTGCCAGTTCTCTCAGTACCCTCGGGTGGATCCCGTCCGGCCCCATCGACTTGTGCACTTCCAAGTGCCGTACCAGGTCACCAACCATTTCTTCGTGGATAGTGAGGGCCACATCCTGCTCCCCATCCCCTTCTACCAGTTCAGGGAATTGGGTATCCAGAGAACAACCGGTATTGCCGCTAAAGACTGAGGCGAAGAAGGCATTAAGCACCTCCACCTTTTCCTCATCTCTTGTAACTAAGTTTCCCCCCGCATCCAGTAAAGGATGGAGATTCTCCTTAGTCCTCCTTTTTGTATTGATGTATTTATAAAAACATTTTCTGTTATCTTTAACGGCAGTAGCCAGATTGAGCTCCAGTTGAGCTTTGGCTTTTCTAATTTTGTCCCTGCACAGCTTCGCAACATCCTTATAGTCCTCCTTAGTGGCCTGCCCACTTTTCCAAAGATTATAAACCCTCCTTTTCCTCCTAAGCTCAAGCCACAATTCTCTGTTTAGCCAGGCTGGTCTTCTGCCCCGCCAGCTCATCTTTGGGCACGTGGGGACAGACCGTTCCTGCGCCATTAAGATTTCCCTCTTGAAGAGCGCCCAGCCTTCCTGGACTCCTCTGCCCTTCAGTACCGCCTCCCAAGGGACTCTGCCAACCAGTGTCCTCAGCAGCTCAAAGTCAGCCCTCCGGAAGTCCAATACAGCGGTTTTACTGGTCCCCTTCCTGGCCTCGCCAAGAATAGAGAACTCCACCATTTCGTGGTCACTCTGCCCAAGACAGCCCCCGACAATCACATCCTCCACCAGTCCTTCTCTGTTTGTGAACAGAAGGTCTAGCGGGGCGCCACCCCTGGTGGGCTCACTAACCAGCTGCATCAGGAAGTTATCTTCCATGCTCTCTAGAAACCTCCTAGACTGCTTTCTCTGGGCTGTGTTGTGCTCCCAGGATATGTCAGGGAAGTTGAAGTCCCCCACGAGAACAAGGGCTGACGATTTCGCAACTTCTGTCAGCTGCCTGTAGAACTCCTCATCCGTCTCCTCATCCTAGTTCGGTGGTCTATAACAGACCCCGACCAGGACGCTAGCCTTGTTGGCCCTGCCGATCCTAACCCAGAGGGACTCGACCTTGTCATTCCCAGTCTCGAGTTCTACAACATCGAAAGACTCTCTAATATAGAGAGCCACACCACCACCCCTTCTGTGCTGCCTGGTGATATTCTTTGAAAGTGGGAGATTTGTTTTGCCGTATCAAGTATTTTTGGTGAAAAAAGGAGATAGAACAGAGAACAATAAAGAATTTATATTTCATGGGGAAAAAAAATAAATAAATAAAATTCTGGGCAAAAAGCTCATACTCTTGACTTATCTTTATCTCTGGGAATAAGCTGATCTGAGAATATGACAGTCTGTTTATGCCAATATGCCATTTATACTGTTAGACTGCTTGCATAAGCTATTGTAAAATTTTGTTTAAGAAAAAAATTCCTTTTGCCATGACAAAGTACAATTTCAGCATCCTATTCCCAGCTTTCCACTGCTCTCTCCTGACATGGAGAAAAAATATTCAGACTAAATGCCACTTACTACAATGGTCTTCAGTTTTAGAGTCCTTTGAAAGGCAGGTCCAAAGTCTAGCATTTCTGTTGGTTTCATAGATGCATGTATATATCAGGGCTACTGTATGCTGTACATTATATTGTCTATTATCCATATCAATTCCCTTATGGGTGTTTTCAGTCTGGATGTTGAATGGATTGCTAGCTTTGTGCCATCTTGCCAGCCTATCATTGTCTTTTTCTACTTTTGATCTGCTTGGAAAATCCACCCTGTCTTTCATGGATCAAGTTCAAAAATAGAACTTACAAGCTCTGCAGCCTATTTCCTTTCCATTGGTGAGACTGACAAGAAAATAATGCTAGCATGGGAGGATAAAATATTTAATGCATTTTTCAAGAGGAACTGTAGCTCTTATCTATTTATACTGTCTGTTGCAAGACTTGAGATTCTTTTTAGGGATTTTGTACACTACTTTTTGGTGTATTTCTTGGCAAATATCTAATATGCTACAGAGGTTTCTTAGCCTTTAACTCAAGTTTACTGTATTGTCTCAATGGTGTTGGCAGGGTCAACTGAACTTAGGAGCTGTTCTAATAAAACCAGAGCAACTATTGTGGAGTGAAGCAGCATGTGCCTCTACAGGGAAAGCAAATACTTATGTAATCATACTTACAGGACGCATTGTAGTAATAGCAATTATGATAGTGGCAATTGTAATAGTAACATGAACTGCAATATTGTCCAGCAGCTCTAAGATCATAGAATCATAGAATCATTTAATACCCTGAGTTGGAAGGGACCCATAAGGATCATCGAGTCCACCTCCTGGCACCACATAGGTCTACCCAAAAATTCAGACGATATGACTAAGTGCACAGTCCAAATGCTTCTTAAACTCCAACAGGCTTGGTGCCATTACTATGTCCCTGGGGAGCCTGTTCCAGTGCACGGCAACCCTCTCAGCGAAGAACCTCTTCCTGATATCTAGCCTGAATCTCCTCTGTTGCAGCTTGACTCCATTCCCTTGGGTCCTATCACTGGTCACAAAAGAGAAGATATTGGCGCCTGCCTCTCCACTCCCCCTCATGAGGAAACTGTAGGCCGCGATGAGGTCTCCCCTCAGCCTCCTCTTTTCCAGGCTGAACAGGCCCAGTGACCTCAGCCACTCCTCAGACATCTTCCGCTCTAGGCCCTTCGCCATCTTCGTAGCCCTCTTCTGGACACTCTCCAATAGTTTCATGTCCTTTTTGTACTGTGGTGCCCAGAACTACACACAGTATTTGAGGTGAGGCTCTACCAGCACAGAGTAGAGCGGGACAATCACTTCCCTCAAAAGACTAGCAATGCCATGCTTTATGGATCCCAGGATACGGCTGGCCCTCCTGGCTGCCAGGGCACACTGCTGGCTCATATTCAACTTGCTATCAACCACAGCCCCCAGATCCCTCTCTGTGGGACTGTTCTCCAGAGTCTCGTCTCCCAGTCTGTACGGATAGCCAGGGTTGCCCTGTACCAGGTGCAGGACCCAGCACTTGCTCTTGTTAAACTTCATGCGATTGGTGATTGCCCAGCTCTCCAGTCTGTCCAGATCACAACCCTGTTTTGTTAGCCATCCAAATGAACAGTGGAATGCTTTTCCTGATGACTTTAGAGTCTAAATATGAAAGACAGAATAAGGGTAGGAGATTAAGTCTGTTATCCACCTCTGGTACAAATAGACAATGGAGATGCAAAGAGTTCAAGAAAAGCATTCAAGACCACACAGGAACTGTGTAGCATTGGACCAAGAACTGCATTTGAGCCACTCTGGGCCCAGGTAATTCAAGTCTGTACTGCATCCCACTACAAAAAGTAACTGAGAAAGGTAATGCAGGTACACGTTAGCAGAGGATTGTTGTGCAAGAGATAGTAAGGAACTACCCTGGACTCCTAGGTATAAGCTAGAGAGTTTCATCTCTATAAATGGTCTAGCTCATCCCTGTAGACTTAAAAGTACAAAGTAAAATGAAAAGAAATTTTAAGCACTGAGTTATTTTTAAGTTATTCTGGTCATTTGACGTGAGAAAAAAAAAATCTTCCATTCCCTTAGAAAGCTGAATAACTATTATTTGTACTCTTCATATTGGAGACAGATAACTGCTTTTGGAAAAATGCTTAACTCAGTATTTGTTCATTTATACTTATATTAATGTGTGCATTAATTTGTATTTAATATCCTGACTTTTTCCCTTATATATATATTTTTTTCTCAGAATTTTATTAGAAATTTGCATATATAGTGCTGTATTTTATTGTTTAATTCTGTTTATTTTTTTCATTTTACCAATGTCTTTAAATTCTTATCTTGCTCCATGTACCTGTGTTTTTGCTGAATAAGCACTTAAGGACAAAATACAGCACTCTGTCTATGATTGATAGCAAACAGCTTCCAGGCAATGCAATCATTTCATTGACCTCCAATGAGTTCAGGTGTAGAATTATAGCTCTTGGCTGAGTACAGTGTCAATGCTTATTTAGGTGCAGTGACTTATTTAGGAGTAGAGGTTCAATGACTGGTGATTTTCATATATCTAGACATAAATCATATTTCTTCTTAGCATGTTGTAGAAAGAAGGAGCAGAAAAGTTTAATGTAGAACTATTTTTTTTTTGTGTGCCACTTAAGTTCTCTCATTTCTGACCTGGGTTATTGTAAACATTTCTCCAAATTCAGGAGATTATTTTACCTCAAAAATTATTTTACCTCAGGAGATTATATTACCTCAAAATTCTCTGTACAGCAGTTTCTTTCTGGTCTGAGTCAGCCCAGGAAAGAACAGATAACCTGATGGGAGTCTGGAGCAACTTGTTAACAAGAGTATTACCCATCAGCTGCTTTAGAGGGACTAGATGAGACTCTGACCCATGGCTGAACTTGGTCTTTAGCAAACCCACTACTGATTAAATCCCAAATTAGTTAGGAAATATTACGTCCAGGTTCTCACTTAAAACTACAGTCAAAAGACTGAAGAGAAACAAAGAGTGAAGGATAGTATCACTTATCAAGGGAGGGCAAAAAAGCAGGGGAACGAAACATTTGTAAAATTTGACATCCCACTTTTGAAGGAATTTCAAAAGGCAGATATACTTGGTGAGAGTTTTTTCAATTCTATTTAATGTCAGTATATTGTAAGTTTCTGTCCTTCCTAGGATGAACAAACTTATCTCTTTGGCATACTGTTTAGAGCTTGTTTTCCAGTTTAAATAAAGATTGTGAAGATCTGTCTTCCAAGAAGAAGCTAATGCTCTGCATAATCACTTATCCTCAGTCCAAACACATGACATATTTCAATTAATCAGGAAATTCTAATGATGTACATCTGGCTGGAGGTCAGCCTAGGTGAACACAATGATCCCTTCTGACCATAGACAAAGAGTCTATGGACTCTTTGCTGGATAAAGACGTGGTTGTTAAAAAGGTCTGTCTGCAGCTCCACATTAGTCTATCTAGATGTTTAATTTAATGTAAATGAAAACAAGTGAATGCTGGATGGCAGAAAAATATAAAATTTTCCCCTCTTCTGGATGGAGTACTGTCAGTGTAACAGAAACCATCATTTCCTTTATCTCATAACAGGAAAGTAGGACTTGAATCTGTGCTCTTTCATGTCACGAATAATAAAGGAGTAGAAAGGTAGAATCAGGTCTCTTCTTCACGACATCTGTATATATACTACAGCTATATACTCTATAATAAATATATATCCTATATGTACTAGCTATATATACTATATTATACTACTATAACAAATAAAAATATAAGTTGTTATTTTTGCAGCAGAGACAGATACTAAAAGTATGAGACCATTTTTAGATACGCAATGGCATTTGCAATGGTCAGTAAACACCCTGACATTTCTACAGTAACATACCATACAGCACATGTTACAAATAGTAATAGCATGAGCTCAGCCTAGCCACTATGGTAAAGCATAATAAACAATGTTTTTACAAATATATTAAAAATAAAACAGTACAAAGGAGAATCTCCGTCCTTTACAGGATGCAGGGTGGAACATGACTACTGAGTAATGTCAGGAAAAGGCTGAGGTTCTCAATTCCTTCTTTACATCTGTCTTTACTAATCAGACTACTTATCCTCAGGGTAGGAGTCTGGGAGGGGGAGCAGAAGAAACCCCCACAGTTCAGGTGGAAACTGTTAGAGACCTGCTACTTCACCTGGACTGTCACAAGTCCATGGGGCCAGATGGGATCCACCTGAGGGTGCTGAGGGAGTTGGCAAATGAGATTGCCAAACCGCTTTCCATTATCTATGAGCAGTCATGGTCATCCAGATAGGTTCTAGATGACCGGAGACTTGCTAATGTGACACTCATCTATAAGAAGGGTAATAAGGAGGACCCGAGGAATTATAGGCCTGTCAGACAGACCTTGGTGCCAGGAAAGGTGATGGAACAGGTCATCTTGAATGCAATCAAGCCGCATATGTGGGACAACCAGGGGATCAGGCCCAGTCAGTACGGGTTTATGAAAGGGAAATCCTGCCAGACCAACCTCATCTCCTTCTATCACTGGGTGACCTGCCTGGTGGATGAGGGAAAGGCTGTTGATGTAGTCTACCAAGGCCTTTGAAATGGTCTCCCACTATATTCTCCTGGAGTAGCTGGCAGCCCATGGCTTGGACAGCGACAGTCTTTGCTGGGTTACTAACTGGCTGGATGGCCAAGCCCAGAGAGTGAAAACCATCTGGTGACCATCACCAGTGGTGTTTGCCAGGGGTAGGTGTTGGGGCCCATCCTCTTTAGTATTTTTGGTTGATAATTGGCTGAATATGAGCCAGCAGTGTGCTCAGGTGGCCAAGAAGGCCAACAGCATCCTGGCTTGTATAAGAAACAGCGTGGCCAGCAGGTCCAGGGATGTGATTGGCTCCCTGTACTTGGCTTTGGTAAGGCTGCACCTCGAGTACTGTGTTCAGTTTTGGGCCCCTCACTACAAGAAGGACACGGAGGCACTCGAGCGAATCCAGAGAAGGGCTACGAAGCTGGTGAAGGGTCTGGAGAACAAGTCTTGTGGGGAGAGGCTGAGGTAGCTGGGACTGTTTAGCCTGGAGAAGAGGAATCTCAGGGGCAACATTATTGCACTCTACAGGTACCTGAAAGGAGGCTGTAGCGAGGTGGTGGTTGGTCTATTCTCCCATGTGCCTGGTGACAGGACGAGGGGGAATGGGCTAATGTTGTACCACGGGAGGTTTAGGTTTTATATCAGGAAAAACGTCTTTACTGAAAGGGTTGTTAGTTACTGGAAAAGGCTGCCCAGGGAAGTGGTTGAGTCACCATCTTTAAAAGACGTCTAGATGTAGAGCTTAGTGATATGGTTTAGCAGAGGACTTGCTAGTGTTAAGTCAGAGGTTGGATCTGGTGATCTTGTAGGTCTCTTCCAGCCTAGACAATTCTGTGATTCTGTGATCTTTATTGATGACTTGGATGAGGGAATTGAGTGCACCCTCAGGAAGTTTGCAGATGACACCAAGTTGGGCGACAGTGTCAATCTGCTGGAGGGTAGGAAGGCCATGAAGAGGGACATGGACAGCATGGATCAATGGGCAGAGACCAATGAGATGAGACCTTCAAGTTATTGTATTTTTTATTACAGGGCAGTATCTGTTTTCTGCTGCACTAATAACAGCTCTTCTAGTTTTAAATTTTGAAGTATCTGTCCTGTGTAAATAACTGTTAGGAAATTAGAATTCCAATCTATACTGCACTGTGCTGATACTTAAACATGAATTGTTGTCCAGAAGTCTAAATAAACAAATGGTTATGTTTAAGGTCTAAAATGAAAAGAAAACACATACAGTCTGGAAAAGAATTGCTCTTACATTACTGATGGGAAATGGAGGCAATGCAAGATTAAATGATTTGACATAGCCAGGTTAATGCAGAGAACCTGCAGTCTATTGGCATTGAATTGCAGCCTCCTGGCTGCCAATCTTGACTGGAGAACCCTCATTCTTTTCAAAACACCTTCTGTCTTCTTAACTCTTTCATGTAAGTAGATGTCAGAAGGTGTCAGAATGCCTCCTTTATTGAGCACTTTTGTTAACAAAAGGTGTCAGATCTAGGATATTTCCTGTACTTTCCCCTTTAATGAAACCTCACCTATATATCTCCCATACAACTGTTCTAGAAGATGGTTATGCACCAAGTGGCCCCCTCATTTCTTCTCTCTACCTTTTTCCTAGACACCTTGCTGCATAGCAGTGCTAACATTCAGATTTTGTGCATTTCTGGGCAGATGTTAGGACTGTAAAGGATAACTCTATGTAACAGTGGATTTTTTGTTTTTTCTTTACAGAGCATGGAGACCACATCACCTCAATGTCTCACAGCACTTAACTGGTACACAGGATGATCTTGCTTTTTTCTCCCCTTGCCAATGCAAAAGCAAGAAATGTAAGTACACAACACTGCACAACATACAGTTTCATTAGCTAAACTTTTTTGACCTTTTGTCTGCAGTAAAACGGCGTCCTTCACTGTGACTGAGAAAGATGGAAAATTTCATCTGCCTAGTCTCTCTGGTGGAGTTTATGTTGTGCTATGTGACCTATTTATACTCTTGTGTTATTTAGTTTATACTACAATTTTTCAAATAAATCCAACAAGCAAGAGAGAAGAAAATAACCTCTTTTTTAAGGTGCATTCCCTTTCTTGTATTGTGCATGTAATTGTCATGTATGCTGCATGATCAAAGTACAGCCCGTGAGAAAGCACAGAGAACAGAATAGATAGAGGCATCCTCCCTTCCTTTGCTAGGATTCAGGTTCCCAGGGAGTGTTGGTATCAGTCTGGACAGTTTGATGTAATTTTACCAATGCAGCTGAAGCTATCTAGGCTCAAGGATTTATTAGCTGTGAATGTTCGTTTTTGTTTTTACTGGGCTAGTGCCAGTAAATAAGCCACCAAAACCACTAGCTGAGTGCCATTTGATAGGAAAAGGCTGGGATCACAAGTAAGCCTTCTGCTTTTTAACAAAAAAATAAAAAATAAAAATAAAAAAAGTGCTGAGGTAAGCAGTGTCAAACCCAGCTGCATCAATATGATGTTGGGAAGACAAATGAGAGCTTTCACTGCTGGATACATGGGATAGAGAGCCCACAGTTCTGAAAAACCTCTTCATATCCCAGAAACAGCTGTCATAACTGAAACTGCAAGGGACTGCTTTTTAAACTACCAGCTTTGATAAGGAGAACTCACTCACCAGTCCTTTCCCTAGCAGATAAACACATTTCCAGCAGCTCAGCTCATCTGCAAGGTGACTGGAGATTTAAATATCTTCAAAGGTTTCTAAACCCCTCTTCTTATAACCTTACCCAAATAATTATGCTGAGACCCCAGCTGGCATTTCTGAAGTATTTATCACTATAGCCCCTGGCTGCTCTGCCATATGAGCTCAACAATTACCATGTAATGTAAAACTTCTTAGATTTTTCCTATGGGACATTGAACTTTACAAAGTTAGATCTAACATTTACCCTGTTACTGTTTTAGACACTAAAAGAGCCACAACAGAAGGGACACGGGGTCATTTTAGAATAGGTACTGGGGTAATGATAGATTTGAGTTGTTCTGTCAGCCTCTTTCGATGTGGGCTCTGGGACGGGAGGTCACATGACATCAGGGGAGATGAAATGTGTGTGCTCATGCTCTGCCCTACTGCAGAGGTGCAAGGCACAAGCGATGTGCAGAGGTCTGTGCTCTGTGTGCCTGTGTGCACATGCATGCAACAGTTGGGTATGTAAAAGAAGGAGAGTAGGGAGCCATGAGAGGGGCCAGGGAAGGAGCTGCCTGGTGTGAGTGATGCAATGTGATTGAGACAGGCAAGTCTTTCTCTCCCCAGGGCCAGCTCTTTGTGGCTGTTCCTTGGGTGATGGCTGGGGAATTATGAGGAATGTTTGGACATGATAACCTACTTTTGGGCTCATGGATGGAGCAGAAGTGGGGTGGAGGGCTTTTCTCTTTCTGCTTCTTTATATATATGTATGTATATGTATATATATATATACTTTATGTGTATATATATATATATATATATATGTATACTCAGAGTATTAGATGGGTAGGTTGCTGTGGTGATGACATAGAGGAGGTCTCCTGCACACCTGTACCACAAAAAAGGATTCATGCTAACATGGACAGCAAGGCATCCTAGAGACATCTTTTCCTTCCTTCTTCCCTTGCCCTGCCCTGCCCTGCCCTGCCTTGCCTTGCCCTGCCCTGCCCTGCCCTCTTCTCTTCCACCTTCCCTAACCTTCCTTAACCTTTCCTGTGCACAGGATGAGGAAAAAATGGGAAAAAAAGAAGAGAAGGTAAAACAGAGAGCAGGAAAGAAGAGAAAAGTCAATCAGTGTTAAATCAGCTTAGCCGGGCAGTGATGCTCATTTGTTACAAAACAGGATGTACATAGGCAAGACAAACACAGACTGTCCACTGAAACAAGCCTTAACAAGCTGTCCTTAGGAGAGAGAAAAGAACAATCATTATTTTGCTTTCACCTACTGGTTGTGAATACCATAAAGTCTCTGGGAGAAAGAAGAACAAACTAACTCTGGAATTGCAGAACTCAGACACAGCACATGGAGAGGTGGATGGGGTATGTAAAGCTGGAAACTAAAGTTGGTCTTGTGTATAAGACTGGAGATGTTGTGCCTGTGTATGCCCATGCAAACATAAGATTTTTGAAAGGTGCTCCGTCTTTAGAAACCAAGCTCCAGAGTGGTGTGGAAATTGGCATTATATGCCTACTCCTTTGCTAAAGGAAGGAGGTAGAGGTGGTAACAGGGAGGAAAAAAACAAACAAACAACAACAACAACAACTTTATAACAGATGCATCTTAGAGACAAACATGCTACTCTTGGTTGCCTTGGCATTTCTCCAGCTTCTCCTAAGGAAGTAATCAGCACCATGCAGACTCACTGTCCTTGCTTCACCTCTCCTGGACATCTGTGTCTCCTTAAAGGCTAATGTCCTGTCTTTTTTCTCTTCTCCTTGTCTTCTTTCTCCCACCTATCATTTTCCTATCACTTCCAATAATTTTTCATGACCGTTCTTTTTCTCAGAATCTAAAACAACTATTGGCATGCCTGCAGCACTATCCAATGTAAATACAAACAACAGATTAAATAAAGTAAAAATATGTGCATAGGAACATGTAGTAAATGCACAGATGAGTCACTGTTTCTCTACTTTGCTCATGTCTCTAATCACTGTAATGACAAAGGCTCCCATCAACCAGGATGTTTGATAAAAAGAAGAAAAAAATTACAATTGCAAAGTGATAAAGTGAACAAGCACCTGGGACCTTCACTATAAGAGGTGGGAGAGCAGGGAGAACTGAGTTATGAAGGGTGCAGAGACATTAACCAGCCTCTGGTTCTTGGGTGCAGAGAGTGTTGAGAGCATTTCCTGTCCTGCCAGGGGAAAAAAGCTGCTTCATCATTGCCCTCCCTGACCTGTTTTTTCTCCCTGCACAGAATATTCTGTAGCTGCAGAAGGGTGCAAGCATTTTCTGCAGGTAACAGGGATAGTAACCTTAAAGTTCAGTTAACCCAAATGTCATGAAGTTTGGTTGTTCTCATGACCAGTTTCATCTCTATAAATAGTTGTACAGTCTATTTATGGGATGAAGGTCAAAAAGCTGAGTTTGTCCTGCTCAGATATCAATAAGTTTGATGGAAATTCATCCACATTTATGGAATGTAATGGCTTGTTCCATACATTCCACACAAGTCCATACATCAGATTTCCCTTTCCTTGCCTTTGTTTTATTTTAAAGCTGAGTCTAGCTCTTCTGGATACACAGCATTATGTTGGCTGTGGCCACATCTATAGATAAAGCTCTTTGCAGGTATTTTTAAACCACTATAAATATGAAATACAACCTATTGCTCATCAATTTATTCAGGTTCTGATCTTAGAGTTCATGTTAATACCAACCCAGGGAGTGCAACTGTAAAAGAGATTGCATATGTACTTTCCCAGCTAGTGTCAGCACTTGATGTTTCACTTCTTCAGTCAGAAATTTATACTGAATTGGGGTGCCTCCCACAGGGACATATTTTTACTAGTGATTGGCTGAGTTTTTTAATACCATTTACTGTGTTGTGTTGAAGTGATACTCCATGCTGAACTCTATAGACAATCCAAACACAGCGATGAGGGAGTGAGTACCTGGTCCTAGATGTGACGTGAAAAGTGAACTGACTGTTCAAAAGAGCAGACTTGGCCAGTCCAGAGCTGGCTGAAGCCAGTAGGAGTCTTTCCATGTGTGCCAGTGATTACTAATAATATGCAAACTTTGATTACATGTAACAAAGGAAATAAATTCAATTCAGGTCTCAAAATGAGGGAAATACAGAAATCTTAGAAAACCTGCCCACCTCCCTTCGTACACAGACTTGTTGCTATCATGTTTTCTTCCTCAATATACAGGTTTCTGAGACTCACAGACAGAGGAACACTTCAAAAATACTCAGAGAACATTGGTCCTCCTCTCTTTGGAGGAAGTCTGAGACTATTAATATCTGGTGCATCTCCTGAGCACATAGATCCAGGCTGTCCTGGGAACAGGAACTGATAGATGTCAGGGCTTTCAGAGGCAATGCCCCTTGACGAGATATAAGAAAGAAAAGGAAATCCAAAATCCTTAAACACTGGCAGCATCTTCTCTTGTAAACAAAGCAGATACTATTTCTAGGATTTTATCAAAAGAGATCAAAATAGGAGATTCTGAGCCACATTCTGGTCTGATGCTTTATAAGCCAAGTGCTATTCTTTTCATGTTAAGGGAGTCACCCCAAACATACAGTAGAGTAACTAGGTGGGAATTAGTCCATGGCTATTCATTGGTAACACCTTTCTCGCCTTTCAAAATAAAGTGTTGTATATTTGGGTGTTGTCCAGAATTCCAGCATTATTTTAGCTGCAAACTGCAGTAAAGATTGAGGCAAGCCATTTTACTGATGATGAAATCTGTCTGTTTATAGTTCTACCTCCTTGTGAACTTATATATTTCTGTATGTTGTAGAAGTCAAGCCCTCTTATAGGGCAATTTACATTTGTATGCAAACTGTGTGTGTATATATATAATAATGTGTGTATATTTATATATTAATATGAGAGGAAGATCATTTCTCCTTCAGTGGACAGTACTGTATCAAAGAATATCAACTACAAACACACTCTAGAATTCACCTTCAAGTTCTCAGATTAAAAAATGTTTAGAATAAATAAGAGTGTCTTTTAACTGCATGTAATAAACACAGAAAAGACTACCCACTTGCAGAAAGACAGATTTTTTGATTAAAGGAACATTTGGTCAGTGAGCATTACTTTGTTTTAGTTACATGAAAAATGATGGATTGTTTGTTTATAACTGAGCTGAGCTGGACTCCCAACTGTGCTTGAAAGTTAAATTTAAAAGGAAAAGATGTGGAATGGTCAGTTCCTGGCACAAAAATGCAAGAATTCACAAATCTACAAAAAGCACATATTAAAATAAGATTATCCTTGTCATAATAAAGAAAGTGAAAAATTATTATTTTAAAACAACATACCAGAATATATATTCTCATTTTTGCAGCCTCTCTTGACTTCCTGGAGGAGGAAGAAAACAAACAAACAAACTAAAATGCAAACTGCCTTGACAGTCCCACCATGTGTAAAGAAAGTGAGGTCTCACAGAAACCATAGGACACTGTTATATGCTGTTTAGTCTGAAAGCTTTTATAATGCTGGATTTGCACTCCAACATTTTTATTTATTTATTTATTTATGAGGGTTACTGTCATTGGTGGGGAAAACCGGTAACATTCAGCCTGAGGAGGTCAATGAGCCTAGGTAGCTGCTACTCAACTGTTTGCCCCCCTTTTCTTGTCTCTAGGTGTATTCCCAGAATGCATGCAGGGGTGGAAACATCCTGGTCTGTGCTCAGGTGGAAGGAGAGAAGTGCAGTCTGTGGATGTTCCACACTGGTGGAAGTTTAAGGGCTGATCTAGTCTGCTCTTCTGGCCAGAAGCACAACTGCAAAAGGAGGTCTGAGTGGGAAGGAAAACAGGACATAGGTAAAAGTCAGGGCAGGGAGCATCTGCAGCCCCAGGCAGCCCAAAACACAGCATAAGTGGATAATGTAGGAAAGGAACAAACTTTCTCATTACACTCTCTCCATGTGTAGAATGTAGATGTGCTTTACAAGCTTCTTCAGGGTCTCAGAGAGCAAATGCAACACTTTACAGCTGGCTGACACAGTTCATCCTCCTCATCTCCATGCAGAAAAAGGCAGATTCATTTGGGTGTCTCCCCTCACAATGAGTTGTTCTGTGGTTTGTGAAGCACTTCAAAGTTCCTTACAGCAAAGTGCTATGTGAATGTGGGACAGTTATCAATGCTATCTGAGTGCACATGCAAATTAAATATTATAGTGTTTAGAATTATTTCAACATGATCTTTCTTGCAAATGTGGAATGTGATTAATCAACGTTCTCTGAACAACCTTCCAAATATTAGTGATGTATCTATTGCCAAACTATCCAAACAATTTAGTACACAGGAAAGCTACCCAGCTAGGTAGTGGAAAGGCATCTCACTATTGTATATTCTCATGAGCCTTCTTAAAAGCACTAGTTTAAAAATAAACATTGCAGAAAGCATCATGTTCCAATTTTAAGACAGTTCTGAAGGGCTTCACCTCTTGGCTGAAATGTGGCAGCTGTTTAGCAATGCCCAGTTAACCTTGCCTTTCATATTAGAAGTGAATAGCACAACATATAGATTCAATCTGTAACAAGATGTTAGATTAAATATTGCTATGTATGTTGAAATTTCACTAAGAAATTAGAAATAAAACCTGATTCATTATTGACTCAGTATTCTTCAGAGCTAAGTGACTTCACTGATGATCTAAGAATGGATGAATATTATGTCTTGGTTTAGCCTCTCTTTCTTTGTGAAAAAAATTGTTTTCCAAATAGTGTTTTATTTCACAAAATATGGTTGATCAGGTTTGAGGATTTACCAATCTTGTAACACAATGATGCTTT
Organism: Nettapus auritus; assembly: GCA_011076525.1. NCBI lineage: Eukaryota > Metazoa > Chordata > Aves > Anseriformes > Anatidae > Nettapus > Nettapus auritus. Next base: position 32,641,560 of record CM021797.1, on the reverse strand, counting down.
TCTGAGAGACCATTTGAGCCTTTTTTTCCCTTCATTATAAATATATATGTATACATATATATGATTTTTTTTTTTCCTGTATGAAGGCATCTGACTTTGAGAGGACAGTGAGAAATTAAGATTAATTCTGTATATGCCCATTCCTTTAAATTCTACTCATCTAGCACATTGCCTCTCAGTTGTTATTATCTATTAATGCTATTTGTTATTACAGATGCATCTTTTTCAAAACATTTTGGGATCTTAGTGTTGCTCTGGAAGCTGATCTGACTCAAATTTCTCTTTCCTTTTCTTCTGCCAAATGTAATGCTTGAGGATTAAAGACTCAACATGTCTTCCAAAGTTTTCTTTGCATTCAAACCCATGGCTATGAATTTGATTTACTCTTTTTGTATGTTAGCTGAAGTGAATAGATGGGAAGCCCTGGATAACTGACTCACCCGATGCAGTAATACCCTGAGTAACAAAAGAGATAAAAATGGTTTTTGGAAGGACATTTGAAAGTGTTTCATAACTTTTTCCAAGAATTTGTACATATACAAGCATATAAGTATGTGTGTGTCTGATTTTTTTCCTGTTAAATAATTGTACATGTCCTGTACATACAGTATAAGACCAAGATCAAAACAATGGATAATAACATTCCATTGCCAAGTCATTGTGGATCGTCCCTATGTGGTCTCACTAATTTTTTTAATAATTTTTCTTTTCTTGAAGTCTGTTCTTTATCCTATCACTACCACTGGAACCTAACAGAACCTTTTGACTTCTCAAGTTTAGAGGATCGTCTACCAGGAAAATTCTGCTTAATTTCATAAAGATTATCTTGCATTAACAAAAATTAAGCATTCTATCTATCTGAGATATTTTTACTTTCAGCCGTTCTTTGCTTTAATGCATTATGAACCTACAGGTTACATGCTAGATAGGAAAGACCATATTTTCAGGCATACAGATAGTTCATCTCTTTTAGACTGGGATTTGGGATGCACTGGAATATATACATGCAACTAAGGTATATTATATATATATATATAAAGTATATTTAAATGTAGTAAGTTTTACTTTTATTTGAAAACAAAAACAATCAACAAAAAGAAACAGTAACAACAACAAACCAACCAAACAAGAAGAGCTTTAATAGAATTGCTACACTCTGCTATTGTATAGCATAAATAGCTTAGCCTGCAAGCATGTCCTGCACTGTTATTGAAGGAGATGTGACTATTAAAATTGTTATTAGACAGCTTGAAAATGTGATGGTCCAGATTTCTCAACCCTATCACAAATGCCACAGATAAATGTGAGTTCAGCAATGGGCTTCATAGACCAATGGGACAGGGTTGCACTGTGAGATCAGAAATAGCTAGGAATATAAGCAGTGCTAAGGATATGGGCAGAAGAGAACAGTGTGAATTTGGGGAATGTGGCTAACATGGAGTTTGCTGAAGTTGTTTTCAGTCATCTGTTCACAGTGTTTAAGAGTCCTGTAATTTCCACTAACAGTTGAAGCTGTTCCAAGCCAGTAAAATAAAGACATTTTGAAACAAAATCAGGCAATTCTTACAGGTTTTCTGTGATGCCTCTGGATTTGTAAAGGTTTTAATTCTCTCAGAAACTCTAGAAGGATGTGTTTTATCTAAGACATTCAATATATGACCAAGTGATTTGATGAAAGCTAAAATTTTACTGTGAAATTGATTCCTCCTTTTCAAGACAGCAAAATAATTATCTGCTTTATATGTCTTATGAAATAATTTTTCCGAAACCAGTAGTTTTTTCCTGCGTTCTTACACTTACTACTGCACTCTTCCTGGGCTCCTACAGGTCTGAAATATAAATATAAATGAAAATGGTGTTAAAGGACTTCTGCTTCATCTTACTTAGTTAAAGGATCATATGATGTTTCCCAGTATTCGCATATTTCCCACCCCTTTTTCTCAGTTACCTGGCAATCTTAGGCTTAATCAACTGTGGATTTGCATTCAAATTCAAAGTTGCAAGCAGAAATGTTCTTAATGATCTCATCCTACCTCTCTCCCCTTGTGACCCAAGCACTTAGCCAAAAATCATGTTACTGGAGGTTGTTCTGTAGTATACAGCCAGATGTCTTCAATGCAGTCTTTCATATTTACAAAGAAGAGAGAAATTTCTTTTTTCCCTGAATATAGAGAAATCAAGCAGAAGGTAGCTGTTTGCTTACAACTTAAAACCTCTTTCACCTCATACTAAATGATGTTATTTGTATTGTTAGTATTTCTGTGGATCAGGCTTTCTATGTAACTTCTTTTCCAAGCTTTTTTATTTTTGTTTCACTGTGAGGCAATTGATCCTTCAAGGAAAGAAATCACACCAAACCTCTTTGTGTTATTACTCTGGGCAGCAGGGAGTGCCTGCGTTGATGCAATGGCCATATTTGTTTCAGCTGTAAATATGCTTAACAGAACGCAATGGCTTTTTTTTGCTTTTGAGCTGACTATTCTGCTCATGGCCCTTCATCCTCAATTCTGAAGCATCTCTTTTCTGTACTCCAAACAGGCAGGGTACAGTGATCTTGCAAATGCTTTTGCTCCATTCATTTCCTTGCTTCTATGAACTGTATAGCTTTCAGCAAGGAAGGACCTGGTTCAACCTTGGTGATAGTAAATAATAAATCTTTCAATTAACAGGAATAAGCTCAGGCTATTTTGAAAGAGGACATGAAGCTAGCAGATCCATAATGTTTCTGTTACCTGTCCCATGCTAAACTGTGGCTGCAGCAAACCTTTTTTTTTGTTGTTGTTGTTGTTGTTGTTTTTAACCTACCTGTATTAAGAACACTGGATCAATCCTTTCCCACTGAGCATTATCTGCAGAGAGTTTGGGATACAGCAAGTAGCTTCAGTAGCTCAGACTGTGAAAATCACATTCCTTATCATCTCCCCAGATGGCCTAGAAAGAACGTTCAGACAACACACAACAGAAATAAGCTTAATTTTTCCAAGGAAAATATACTGTGGAATTCTCGCACATCTGAAGCACTTTCTCATTCTCTCCCAAAACAATGCAGTGCACTGAAAAATGTCCAGCTGGGGCCAATTTTTTATCCTACCACACATGGAATTCTGGAGTCAGTCTATGAATCTGATGTTGTTAATAGCTCTAAATTTATACTAGGGCACTGGAGAGCAGTCTGAACTGTGATCTCTAGGGCAGCATGGGAAAAATCTGTTTGTGCTGAATACTTATGCTGCTTGTCACTCTCTCTCTCTTTTTTTTTTTTTTCCTACTCTATCTATATCTCTTTTCAAAGGATAGCATTCTGAACTTCAAAAAACAGACGAGGAAAAATACAAAGGCAACAAAATAACTATAAAATCTTAGCAGCTTAGCTATCCTGCCATCTGTTTGAGAGGACAAAACATCCAAACGGAACAAAATTTGTGGTCCAACAGCTATGTCTGCAAATAAGAAATGGTGCTATAGTTGAAAATATCTGCAACACATTTTAGAGCTAAATATTACAACAACAACTACCACATTTTACCACTTTTAACAGATATTCAAAGAGCTAGGCCATAACACCATTCCTTTACTGTTGTTTAGAAGTGAAACCTGAGAGCAGAGAAGAGATGGGGAATGAAACCTTGTGTTAAGCTGGTATGCACCAGTGAATAAATGGCTGGCATCTGCAAAGCTGCATTGCAGGGGAGCTTTTAACAGTTGTCCACTGCCAGCTGATGTCTCTTTAAGCATCACTGCCAAGAAGCCAAAACTGGAAGCAGGTGCAGGGGCAGAGGAACTGAATGTGGAAAGGGAGAAAAAAAATACAGAACAGAACTTCTGTTGTTAAAATTCTACTGCTTTCATTAAAACCTAAACAAAGCTTTACTTTAAATTTGAATAATAATTTTTAGTGTGATAGACATCTGTATGCTGATAGACAATCCTCTTATGTTTGTGTACTGAGCTAAATGATTTTTGCTGTGTTGCATTTTTGTTTTATTGTTGTTGTTTTTTCCTTCCCCTGTAAAGACTTAGATTGTCTGAGAGAATGCTGTATCCTGATTATACCGGCTTTCCTTTGGAGATTGAGAGCATCAGCTTCTTAATGCCCCTTGTTCTACCCCCAAGCAAGCTGATTTTTAGACTCCCATCCCCATTAGTCTGAGGCCTGGGAACAGAGCTGTTTCCCCAGCTCAGGTCTCTGTCTTCAGTGCGCCATGTCACCAGTTCAGGACCTTATTATACTGCTGTCTGATAAGATGAATGGCAGGAAATGTGAGGTGCTAAGGATTTGCTGTCTTAAAGACACAAATGCAGTGTGCCACTCATTTTTTTGTGAAATGGCTTTTGTACCTTTCCTTGAGATCAGTTATAAAAGGCAAGAAAAGACAGGTATAGGCACGTTACTGCTTGAAGTGCAAGGTAGTGGTAAGTTTTAAAAGAAACTTCATAAGATATGTAGGTTACTGTTGGAATACCTCAAAGATAAAATAAATTCCCTAATAATAAGGAAAACACAGCCAAAATAATAAAACTTATTTATATAATAGCAAAATACCAAAACTTTGAAATACATGGCTGAAGGTGGGAAGTTTTTCTTCAGTACTTCGCAAAGGACTTAGCCTGTTCATCATTTAGCAGTTATTGTTCTCACAGATTGAAGAAAAGGTGTGCCACCTTCTAGTCAGAACTCAGAATCTGGTTTTTGTTGTTCGCTGCCTTTTAAAAAATTCCTGTTATTCTCAGTTACAAGACGTTCCTTTCTGCTTTGCTTCTCCTGTAAAGAAAAGACAATGGCTAAAGCCACACGTGTCAGGGTTAAAAAAAAATCTCCATATGTAACTGCTTCTGTGTGTGTCATGTTTTAAAAATCATCCCTTTCCCATATTCTAAATAATATGATTTTAAATCATGAAAGTATGCTTTATTTATTTTTTCCCTCCTTTTATATCTCTCAGACAAGACTGTTGAAACTATTTTGGTCAGTGTCTTACTGTTTTGCACAGTCCTGACTATGCCTTAATTTTCATTTATACAGATTAATTTGAGGGAAAAATGTCCCTTTTTTTATCAGTTTATACTGCATAACAAACCATGTTTTCATTGTTACATTGACAGTGAATTTTCCTCTTTAACTTTTTCTTCATATACAACTACAACTATATTTAGTTCCCATTTGAAAATACCCAAGAAATTAGTCACCAAGATATAGATGAATCTCTATTTCAGTCCTTAACTCATCTTTTCTTTATAACAGTACCTTGTCTGGAAGGTTTTAAGGAACTGTGTTAAAATGCTATTCTTCCTCTGGAAGGAATTCAGCTGGAAGTGAAAACATTTAGTCTGCTTCAGGATCAAGAGTGTACAGAATGCACCACAGTAGAAAAGAGAATTTATAAATCAACAATTAATAATTTCTGAGCATTGTTCAGCATTAGTAGTCCTTCAAAATAATGAAATGGATGCAGACTGTAGGATTTTCAAAACAGCCACCCTAGGCTTTCACTATTCCCTCCAATTCTTACATCCTGCATAGTCTTTAACCAGATGAAAGATGAGATACTCAAAAGAATGACTCTGGTAGTTAGAGCTTGTTATAAAAGCACCAAAATATTTGATAAAATAAACTTAAGTACCTAAACCTGTTTTTTTGTTTGTTTGTTTTGTTTTTTGTTTGTTTGTTTGTTTGTTTTTTCTGTGAGACACCATTGCATATGAGGGAGCCCAAATGAGTGACAGCACTGTGACTTTCTCAGCCCACAGGCTTTTCTTAAATCCTATAGCAATGCATGGGTGGTTTTGACTAGTCAGCAGTTCTCATTATATAAGAGAAGTTGTCCCACGTCTCTTCATTTGCAACATAGGCTGAAACAGAAGTGTGGGATATACAAATGGTATGCATCTCCTGTCCCTGAGCAAGCTTCCAGGACATGCACTTAGATGAAGCTGTTCAGACTGTGAGATTTAGGTAGAGTGCCAACAGCAAGGAGATTCACTTATAGTCTGTTCTGATGTATTGCGTATGGCAACAGGGAAGGGTGCGGTGCTACAGCCACTGCAGGCTGGTGGGCTCTGTGCAGAAGATGGATATGAAGCCCAGATGAATTAAACTGGAGGCATATTTTTCTGCTCTTCATTTTAATCCTAGAACTGACATACTCCTAAACTGTTTTTAGGAGGGTTTAATTTGTTTGGAATAGAAATTATATATCAAGGGATTAACAGAGCAAAATGTAACGCTGCATCTTTAAGCACTTGATCCATGCTACACTCTGCCGTACCTACTCTGCTTTTATTTCTGTAGCACTCAAGAAGACATTTGAAACTCCCAACCATTTTGCAGTTTTTTTGTGCATTATTGAAGTTTAAAACAATGAGTGTTCTGAGATAAATATATATATATTTGTGTGTGTAGATAGATAGGTACATATACACAGACACACACTCACAAACAAAAGCACAATAGCTCATTTATAAAGTAATGAAAATGCTAATGGGGTACATTTTCTATAAACTGTACTAGCTTAAACATTCAGCAATAAAGCAGAAAATAGTATAGTTATAAAAATAAATAAATAAAAATACAGCCAAGACCTATTAAATGAAACCATAGATGAAGTGAACTTATGTCATCAGTCTTTGAATTTTGTACATTTTGAACAGCATCCAAAAATTATAATCCACTGTTTGAAATATTATATCAGTGGAGAAGGAGAAATGGTCTCCCCATTACAAACTTACAGCCTCAAACATTCACATCCTACTGTAAATATATCACATACTGTATCATGTTGCTTATGGAAAATGATTTTTTTCCCCCCTTGGCTTTTAATTTTTTAACCTTTTTGCTGAAAATTAGTGTTTGGCAAAGTCAAGACTGTAATTGTTCCTTTCCATTTTACTCTGCAGGAAATATACTTTCTGTGATCTAAAATAAATTATTTTATATTTCCATATTCACCCTGATCTGTATATACAAATAATGAAATTTAATGCATCTTGAGGATCATGGGGCTGTATGTATGCCTGTGGTTTCTTGGTCTCTGAACTACACTATTTTTGTTTAGTACAGTGGTGCCTTTAATAATCTTTACATTTATAATGTGCTGCTTGGATGAGCTAGAAATGTTGTGTCTAAAAATATACTAATAACAATGAAAATATATAACAAAGTAACATGCTAGCTTGGCTTTACCAATAACCAGACTAAGTAACAGCATAAGGAAAAATCACCATCATTAGAACTAAACATGTCTCCTGCTGGATATATCATGCTGGTGGAGTGCCAACAATACTCCAGAAACACTCAGCACCTTCCAGGTTGTGATCCTTAACTATTTAGAGCACAATTTCTACAATAAGCCACTACATTAAGTCAAAACTAGTTTCTGATGTGTTTTGAATATATAAAATCAAAGCCTTACCTTGAGCTTTTCTAGTTTTACATTCTGGTAAGTTTTTGATCCTTAGTGTAGTAAGGGAGGAGGTTAGCACAACTGCTACTTTGGATTTCCAGGGAGCAGACTTCAGTCTATTGAGAGACCTGGGTGACAGAGGCTGGGAGGTGGTTCTGAAAGACAAAGGAGTCCAGGAAAGCTGGGCCTTCCTCAAGAATGAAACCTTAGAGGCCAGTTGTTCCCGGGGTACCCAGCCCCCTGCGTTGGGAGACACTGACATGGAGCAAGATGAAGCTTCTATAATCCAGTGGAAAATTCTAGGTGAACTTCTACGTCTTTAGAACATTGATAAGTCTACAGGGCTGGATGGGATTCATCCAAGGGTGCTGAAGGAGCTGGTGGAAGTGCTTGCCAAGCCACTTTCAATAGTTTACCAGTGGTCCTAGCTATGTGAGAAGGTTCCAGTTGACTGGAGTTAGCAAATGCGACTCCAATCTACAAGAAAAGAAGACCCAGGGAATTACAGTCCTGTCAGTCCGACTTCAGCACCAGGAAGGTTATGGAGCAGACCATTTAGAGTGCAATCACATGGCAAGTACAGGACAACTAAGTGATCAGAAGCAAACAGCTTGGGTTTATGAAGGGTAAGTCTTGCCTGACTAACCTGATCTCCTATGACATATATATGACTATATATATATTTGAGATGGAAACTAGTGCTCACAGGGACTGTTTTTAACTGGGGTCTCACTCTCACTAGAAACAAAGTTCAGCCCAAAGCAAACATGAAGGAATTATACACCTCTATTACTTGTCAACAATAATTGCTTCCTACCAAAACTGATCAACTGTAAGGAATGATGAATTATTTCACAGGGAGATTGGCAAAGACTATTTCTGCCTACTGTACAAATGTGGTGGTTTTACTCGGGTGGGCAGCCGAGTTCCACCACAACCGCTCTCTCACTCCCCCTCGTCAAAGAGGAGTGAGGAGAAAATATGATGAAAGGGGCTCAAGGGTTGAGATAAGGACTAGGAGATCGCGCAATAATTATCGTGACGGGCAAAACAGACTCAGCATAGAGAGAAAGTAAGATTTATTGCTTATACTAACAAGCTAGAGAAGTGAGAAACAAAGAAAAGAAACGAAAAGCACCTTCCCCCCATCCACCCTCTTCCACCTCCTCCCCCCGAGCGGCGCAGGGGAACGGGGGAATGGGGGTCATGGTCAGTCTACAGCACTTCTTCTCTGCCGCTCCTTCTCGGTCACTCTTGTCCCCTGTGCTGTGGGGTCCCACCCACGGGATGCAGTCCTTGCTGAACTGATCCAGCGTGGGCTGTCCACAGGCAGCAGCTCTTCAAGAACTGCTCCAGATATGGGTCCGTACCACGGGGTCCATCCCTTTGGAGCAAACTGCTCCAACCTGGGTCCCCCACAGGCAGCAGCTCCTGCCGGGTCACCTGCTCCTGCGTGGTCTCCTCTCCACGGGCTGCAGGTCCGGCCCGGAATCTGCTCCGGCAGGGGTCTTCCACAGGCTGCAGTCTCCTTCGGGGCACAGGCTCCACCGTGGTCTCCTCCACGGGCTGCAGCGTGGAACCCTGCTCCACCGTGGTACTCCATGGGCTGCAGGGGGACATCCTGCTTCACCATGGTCCTCACCACAGGCCGCAGGGGACTTCTGCTCCGGTGCCTGGGGCACCTCTCCCCCTCCTTCTTCACTGACCTTGGCGCCTGCAAGGCTGTTTCTCACTCCTCTCACCCTCCCAGCTGCTGAGTGGCGCAGCGGTTTTTTCCCTGTCTTAAATATGCTCTCACAGAGGCGCAAAACAACATCGCTTATTGGCTCAGCTCTGGTCAGCAGTGGGGCCCTTACCAAACATGGGGCAGCTTCTAGATCCTTCTCACAGAAGCCACCCCTATGCCCCCCCTGCTACCAAAACCTTGCCACGTAAACCCACTACAACAAAAGACAAGTTTTTTTCCCTAGCACTGCTGGGAATCTGTTTCTTACCATCAGTAGGGTTCTTTAATGCTTTTCTGATCACCCTGACTTGTCTGAGTAAAATACAAGGTGGACTGTGCAATTTACAGTGAAGTCAATTGGAAGTGAGGGCACCCAGCAGTTGCAGATCTGCTTCCTAGTTCTCATGACCTGTGTGTCAAGACAACTGTCATTAGCAGGATTAAATTGGCATAGCTTAAAATATGGACACACTTATGGGGAGACTTTTAAAGTTGCAGGAGTCTTTAAGCACTGATTTCCACAACAGTTAGCAAGTTGAGTGCCTGGATAACTTTTGTCTTTCACTAGAAAGCTCATGCTTAATTCTTCTACTCAGTCATTGTAATTTAAAGAGTTATTTTTTTTTTCTTTTCTTTTTTTTTTTTTTTTTTCAATTTAATTTAAAATTTCAAGTGGGCACTGTCCCACAGAGAGAACATATGGGATTGCAAACTGTTATTTTAACAGGTCAGTGTCCTTTTATTTATCTGAGGAGAGAAAAGAATCCAAAACCAATGCTTTGTCTCTTTTTGAGGGAAGAGTTGTGTAGTTCAAAGAAAACACTTATATTTTTCAATTTGGATGGTGAGTAGAATATACCATTGTACTGTGTACTTTCTCTGTTTAATGTCAACTATTATTTATAAATTACAGTTGAGTCAGAGCCACAATTACGGATATGGTTCCAGTCTTCCCCCAGTGTTTGGGAGGTGTTTTTTATTTATTTATTTATTTATTATTTAAGTGAATATTAATAATATCCTACATAGCACATTTCATCAGTCAATCAAATGTTTTTACAAGGGAGTTATTATCCTAAATTTGTGAATGAGAAAATAAGAAACGGGAATACAATGGCATGTCTAGTGCCAGTAAGGTCAGTGTCAGTTCTGGAATAACTCTGAGTATCACCTGACTGTCATTCCAGAGGAATTACCTGTCACTGGTGATAATTTAAGCTCCGCAAGTTCAGCTGTTTGGTTTGGATAAATCTCAAACTTTGAAGATTAATCCGAATATTCTAATCATTTGTGCTAAAACACTGAAGAAAGATGCCTGTTGTCTGTGGGAAAGAACACTTATTTGTGACATAAGGCAGATACATTTTAAAATTAATATATTTCATCAAGCTTTGCTTGATGATTGTTCATATATTGCATTTTTATATAAAATAAACATTTTCATGAGGCAAAGGTTTTCTAAGATTCCACTGGTGTGTTTCGAGCCAGATCATAATGAATTTTTTCCAACAGTCTTCCTGACCATCCTTATTTTACTATTGCAATGAAGAGAAGCAACTTAAGCATTTCTTTATTTTAAACAGCATTTATTTTGAGGTATCCAATGATGTTATTCTATGTATTGCCCAGTTTTCTAAAACCTGTTGTTTTGTAAATGAGATTGTATAGCATTTCAGCTGTGTTTGGTTTGTACAGTAGAGGCATAGCAATTCATAATGGTAATGGTTTCAAATCAACTACCATGCTTAAAATTCATGGGATGGCAGAGATACTCTCTTTAAGTGAAGACGAGTTATTTTTGGTGTGGATGTGCAAAACCAGTAATTCTTAAATGAAAACAAGAACAAGTACAGATAATTTACATTACTTGCCAAATTTGCAAGAGCACAGACTTGTGCCTGGTAGCAAGTTGATAGGGCAAGGGTAAATCATGTAATGTTTATTCCATAATTCAATGTCAAACAGGTGTTTTTGTGTATGTCTAAGATGGTTGTTTTGATGGGTGAGAAAAATGAGATACGCCTCTACTTAGTGTGTTCATATATACTACAGAAAAAAAAAAAAAGATTAGAAGTAAAAACAAAACAACCACAAAAAAGAAAACAGCAGAACTTTTTTGTTAAGAGAAACTTTTGTAACACTGATTTTTGAATAGGTTCAGTGACCATAAATCACAGGCACTCCTTATTTCAGAAATATAAACCAAGTGCACAGATGAGTTTATGGCCTTAGATTTGTTGTTTTAGCATGAATTACAAGTTCTTTTTAGAAAAGAAAAAAAAAAATAAAAAAAAATTGATGGTCATTTGCCATAATTTGAATACAGAATGAAATGAAAATTGAGATGAAATGAAATGAAATGAAAAATACCCCAATTCCCTCCACATGATTATTCAATGTGTTAAAGAGTTGTGTTTGTTGGCAAAATTATGACCTCTAGACTCAGTTCACCTTGTACATATTCCCTTATGTCTGGTTCTTTTACTGAATTCGTACATCCAGAGAATGTTTCACATTCAAACCCTTCAATGAATGTGAAATTTCAAAGTGGTTTTAGTTTCACTTATATAAAGAATGAAGTTGGTCTGGAATATGATATTTCAAGCTATGCGTCTATTAGAGATTATGTGCAAATATTTAAAGATAGATCTGATCTATCTTCATATTTATATAATTAGTTCAAACTCAGAACAATTGAAAAGTGACTCTGACCAGAAAACTAATTACAAAGTGGAGATGTCTTAAAACTGTTCCAGCAAAGTATACTGAGCTTTCACAATGAATAAATAAATAGATAAATAAATAAATAAATAAATGGGACCAACAGAGATGACAATTGTTTCCTCCAAAATTTAAACAGTGATCTGACAAATAATCTGATCAATTTCTCACACATCATTGTTATTCATGGTTTGCAAAACAAATTCTATCCTAATTTTTACTTCAGGCAAGTCACTTCAGGCTTTTGCTTCCATGGAGAATTGCAGATATGTATACCTATAGGAATTTTTATACAATGGGAAAATGAAGAGAATCCATCTCAAAGCACCTGTTTTAAAAAGTTTCATGATCTTGCATCTCTGGTGGAAGACATCAACAGAAAGATTGCTTGTGTCCATAACTTTAGTAAAGGTGAGCCTGAACCTACTAATAAAGGCAGTTATTAAATAACCACAGATTTCACAGTTAGTTATCAGAGGTGTATAATACTGTAATCATTTTTATCATTATTATTTTAAAATAACTTAAAATTCATTTAAAATAATAATAATAAAAAGACACAGACCTAAAATGACCAATGTCCATTTAATGGTATTATAAACAATAAATTTGGAATGAAACATCCACTGATGTCAAAACATATCAATAGACTTTCTAAAAGATGTTGCCAATAAAAATACGCCAGCCAGTATTTTTATTGGAACACTAGCAGTTCCTTGTATGTCATTATGAGCCTAATTTCTTTGCTAAAATTTTGCATAATTAGAATACACATTGCAGTCTAAGATGAAATCAAGAATGTACTTTGTAGTTTAACTACAGACGAATATGAGTCAAAGGTTTGGATAAAGTTCCAACCTTTTTCAAAGCCTTGGGATATTTGGATCTGGTATTATGGTAGTTATTTACTCCAGTGTGGTCAATGGAGACATTCTTACAGGGTTACACAGAAGTTGGATCAGGCTTTTATTGTAATGCAAATGGACAGTGGTACATAGTACCATAAATTTCTTCATTACAAGTGCACAAACTGTAGAACTCTGCAAAGAAAAATTACTTAGCATTGATACTTAGCTTAAAGTAAGGCAACAGGACAAAGGGTCTGGGAAATGGAGGGCTCCCCCCGGTGGACGTGACAGTGGTTCGAGAGTGTCTGAGTGGGCTCAGTGCACACAAATCCATGGGTCCTGATGGGATGCATCCGCATGTGTTAAGGGAGCTGGCAGAAGTGATTGCCGAACCGCTCTCTATCATCTTTGAAAGGTCCTGGAGAACGGGTGAGGTGTCTGAAGACTGGAGGATAGCCAATGTCACTCTGGTCTTCAAGAAGGGCAGAAAGGAAGATCCGGGAAACTACAGGCCAGTCAGTCTCACCTCTGTCCCTGGAAAGGTATTGGAGCAGCTTGTTCTGGATGCCATCTCTAACCAATTGGAAGAGAAGAAGGTTATGAGGAGTAGTCAGCATGGATTCACCAAGGCAAGTTGTGCTCGACCAACCTCGTTGTCTTCTATGATGGCATCATCAGCTGGGTAGATGGGGGGAGAGTGGTGGATGTCATCTACCTTGACTTTAGCAAGGCTTTCGATACTGTCTACCAAGACATCCTGCTAGCAAAGCTGAGAAAGTGTGGGATAGATGAGTGGACGGCAAGGTGGTTTGAGAACTGGCTGACTGGCCAAGCTCAGAGGGTGGTGATCGGCAGAGCAGAGTCTGGCTGGAGGCCTGTGACTAGCCGTGTTCTCCAGGGGTCAGTGCTGGGTCCGGTCTTGTTCAACATCTTCATCGACGACCTTGATGAGGGAATAGTGTCCACCCTCAGCAAGTACACCAATGACACAAAGCTGGGAGGAGTGGCTGACACCCCAGAAGGCTGTGCTGCCATTCAGTGAGACCTAGACCGGCTGGAGAGATGGGCAGGAAGAAACCAAATGAGATTTAACAGGAGCAAGTGTAGAGTCCTGCACCTGGGAAGGAACAACCGTATTATCAGTACAGGCTGGGGGATGATCTGCTGGAGAGAAGCTCTGAGGAGAAGGACCTGGGGGTCCTGGTGGACGACAGGTTGACCATAAGCCAGCAGTGTGCCCTGGTGGCCAAGAGGGCCAATGGGATCCTGGCGTGCATTAAAAGGAGTGTGGCCAGTAGGTCAAGGGAGGTGATCCTCCCCCTCTACTCTGCCCTGGTCAGGCCCCACCTGGAGTACTGTGTCCAGTTCTGGGCTCCCTGGTACAAGAAAGACAGGAATCTCCTGGAAAGAGTGCAGCGGAGGGCCACCAAGATGATACGGGGCCTGGAGAAACTTTCCTATGAAGAAAGACTGAGAGACCTGGGTCTGTTCAGCCTGGAGAAAAGACTGAGAGGGGATCTCATCAATGTGTATAAATATCTGAGGGGTGGGAGACAGAAGGATGTAGCCAACCTCTTCTCAGTGGTTTGTGGGGATAGGACACGGGGCAATGGCCACAAGATAGAGCACAGGAAGTTCTGCACCAACATGTGAAAGAACTTCTTCATGGTGAGGGTGACAGAGCTTTGGAACAGGCTGCCTTAGAGAGGTTGTGGAGTCTCCTTCTCTGGAGATATTCAAGACCCGTTTGGACGCCTACCTGGGCAGCCTGCTCTGAGGAACCTGCTTTGGCAGGGGGGTTGGACCCGATGATCTTTCGAGGTCCATTCCAACCCCTACAGTTCTGTGATTCTGTGATTAAGAGTAAGCATATTTTCAGCTGAAGAGTTCTGTTTATAACTGTTATTATCAAGGCAACAGGAAAATAGCAAATATCAAAAAAGTTGAAGGATTTGGTCTTGCTCTGTTTGATACACCAGCTGAGTATAAAATAAAAATGTGAAAAAAAAATGTTATTATGCATGGTTATTAAATGAATTTATTCTTTATAATAAATACATCCGTCACTTAACTTCAGATATAAAGGGACTGACTGTGCTCTTTGTTAAGGTCCTGTAACTATTCTTACTTCTCAATGAAGCTTGTTTTTCTAGCCAGAGGGAAAAATAATAGTACAATATCCAAAATCTGTCCAGAATAAAGAGGTTTTGGCTTTTCTCTAGCTAAGAAAACTATCCAAATCAATTTAATCACATTTTATTCAACAGAAACCAAACAGCAACACAACTCTTTGAAGATAAATTCTATATGACTACAATTTAAATAGGAGTCTACAGTCCAATTATTAAGCACTCTCACCCAGGATTTCATAATGGAAAAAATAGACTCATTTGTATATATGTGTTCACACAGGAATATTAACCATCTGCACAGAGCTACGTAGTGAGTAGTTACATAAATTGGACCAGATTTTCATCCAGAGTTTCCACAGACATACATAATAGCTGAAGATATGTACTGCTATTTTCCTACCTGTTTTGTATGTCACAGATAGTTGGCCATTGATTTTATCTGTAGCCTAGTGTTTGTACAGCAAACATAGCCAGATATGTGTACATTGTGTGCGAGTTTCCTTCTAGGTGATTATATTACAACATCTTGCAGTTCTGGGCATACCAATAAGGAAGCATCATGGAATTGGCACTAATAGTTTTGAAAAGAAAATTACTTCCATGGAGGATATGTTAGTAACAGGAACTGGGGATGTGTTGAAGAAATACATAACATCAAGGAAATAAGTAAACAAATCCCTCGCATATCTTCCAAAGACTTACCTCATCAGACTGGTAAGGTTCAAGCAGGATAATTATTACCTTCTCATTTGATTGAATATTAATTTTATGGGGGAAAATGCTGAAACATGTTGAGATGTCCTATCAGGGTATAAATACACACAGGTTCATGTTAATATTCAAATATTCTACATTCTTATTATTCTGCAAACTGCTATAGCAATTTTCTGTGTCTCTCTTTCAAAGGCCTCAGAAATTTTGACTTCAGAGAGAACAGTTTTGTAAATGTCTTCTTTCTAGGATTCATAAAAGTGGTCCCATCTATAGAAGTAGTATGCCAAGGCATCGAAGTGCTAAGTTCAGACAGTACATGCATGCTGGGAAAAGGGTAGGGTATGCTGTGGTCTGCATGTGGTCAACATAAAATCTATCCATTGACTTTAGGGTAGAAGAGAGGAGAAAAGGTGCAAAGGTTCTGTTACCTTAGTAACAGCATGCAAAACTACTGGGTAGAGAAAAATGAACATAAGTTTACACTGCCACAAGTTTTAAAATATCTTTTGTACTTTGCAAAAGTCAGAAACTGAAGCACTCAGAGACTGTCATCTGTCACATATTCAAAGCTAAGTATAGCAGGGTACTACAATGCCAGAACTCTGTCAAGTCTTTTATGGAGCTCATTTTTTATGGACAACTTAAATGAAATGGCACTTCACTATCTAAGGTCTTTCAGCTCTGTCTTTCTTAATGAGAAGAATGTTAAGAAGAGTGATATCTGAAGCTGTGATTTTGTTACAAGACAGTTATCATTTGGGAAGCAGGCAAAAACCACTAGCTTATTTAATGAGTGATATTGAGGTGATAATTTTGGTTGCTCTTTCCACTGAACAAGTTTTAAATCCAAGGCTCAAAAGTCTAATAATAATAATAATAATAATAATAACTCTGAGTCAGGAAACAGCAAGACTCGTGGCACCATAAGATAAGATGAACTGGGAGCTGTGGGTGACACATCAGCAAAAAAGAAAAGGAACACAAAAACTGAACAGTAATAAGGAAGTATTTCTGAAGCCAGGAGAGCCTAAGGATGACAGGAAAGAGGGAAACATAAAGGAGTCTATAACTGACTGGGTCCGGTGGTTGACCTTAAGGGAAACAGTTCCACAGGTCTGCCCATGGGCAGGTTCCTGCCTGTAACAATGACGATGGCTGGGATGTGTTGGGGCCAGGCAGGGATCTGGACCCTCCAAACTCAGTGATCACAAAAACTAAAGGCACTTGTGTTCGACAGTGCACCCACCCCAGGAGGGTGAAGGCAAGGGGTACTATGTGATGACAGGGTGCTGGCACAGATGCCTCCTGACAGCACTCCTTTTTCAGTGGTCTGGGCAGAGAGTTTGTTCAAACCAATGACATTTATCACCACAGCAAAAGAATGATCCTTTCATCCACCTCTGGCTTCAGTCTTGGGATATCAGATTAGGTTTAGTGGTAGCCACCTCCACGGGCACTTCTTTATGTGGGTAGTAAGGAAGATAGGGAAAAGTGTAGCTGGGCTCCCTCTGCTAGAGTGCGGTCCTTGGCATGCCTTCAGGTAGCTCTCCAAAGTAAGGTTCTGGTTAAGCTCTCCCTTAGATCTGGGTGCTGTGCCAGCCTCTGTCTGGCTCCACCTCTGCCATCTTATCATTGCGGGCCTCAGCAATGTCCTAAACTATAGCAGATTATAAGGGCTTATTCCCCTCCATCCAGTTCCCACAGCCAGCTCAACAAACTGCAAAGACCCAGCCACAGGAACCTCATGGCACCCAGCTGTGGGATCAGCCACTGGCACTGCAATGAGGCCCATCCCCACAGTCTGGGTGTGGGACCCTTACCCTGTCTGCAGCCTGGGGTTCAGGAGGTTGTCCTGGGAGTGAGGCCACTGTGGTGGGTTCACACTGATAAGTAGCTGAGCTCCACCATGCCACTCTTTCATTCTCCACCCTCAAAATAACAGAGGGAGAAAACAAAGCTTGTGGGTTGAGATAAGAACGAAGACCACTTCACAATTACCATCATGGGCAAAACAGACTCAGCATAAGGAAGATTAATGTTTATTTCCTATTACTAAAAAATTACAGCAATGAGAAACTAAAAGATAACTAAAAACACTTTTGCCCTGTAGACCCCGTTCTACCTCCTCCCCCCAAACACTGCAGCAGATTGGGGAATGGAAGCTGCGGTCAGTCCCTGTCACTGCATCTCCGCCGCTCCTTGACAGTCACTCCCTGCCCCTGCTCCACGATGGATCCCTCCCACAGGATGCCATCCTTCCCAAACTGAGCCTGCGTGGGGCTGCCTACAGGCAGCAGCTCTTCAAGAACTGCTCCCACATGGCCCCGTACCACAGGGTCCATACCCCAGGAGCAAACTGCTCCAGCAGTTGCCCCCCACAGGTGGGCGGCAGCTCCCCCCAGGCCCCTTGCTCCTGTGTGGGCTCCTCTCCACGGACTGCGGCTCCGGCCCGGGGCCTGCTCCTGCGGGGGCTCTCCATGGGCTACAGCCTCCTCCAGGCCACATCCACCAGCTCCACTGGGGGCTTCTCCACGGGCTGCAGCGTGGAGATCTGCTCCATGTGGGACCCATGGGCTGCAGGGGGACAGCCTGCTCCACCAGGGGCCTCTCCACAGGCTGCAGGGGAACTGCTGCTGCGTGCCTGGAGCACCTCCTGCCCTCCTGCAGCACTGACCTTGTTATATGCAGGGCTGCTTCTCACTCCTCTCTCCCAGCTGCTGTTGCAGAGCAGTTTTTTGTTTGTTTGTTTTGTTTTGTTTTCCTTTCTTAAATCTGTTCTCCCAGAGGTCCCACTAGCATCGCTCACTGTCTTGTCACTAGCCAGCGGCAGGTCCATTTCGGAGCCATCTGGAGCTGGTCTGACATGGGGCAGCTGCTGGGCTCTGCTCACAGCCTTGCAGTACCCCCAGACAATGGCGTGTAAACCTTGACTACCAAAACCTAGACATGTAAGCCCATGTAAGCCCTAACTACCCCTGTGGAGCAGTCATGGAGCCAGAGACAACTCCACCTGGGCCCAGGTGCAGTGGCCTGCACACCGACACCTGAGGGGCCCCAGCCCCTTGACAGGTGGAAGCAAGGGCCAGCGCAAGCAGGTGGTTTTGTGGGACCAGTGGTACTCGCAGGGCCCATGTGATGCTTACCAGCTCTCCCCTGTCATTTGTTCACTGATTTACTAGGCCAGAGTATTTGTGGCAGCTTTGATTTTTATTTTATTTTATTTTATTTTATTTTTCCCCTTAATCAAGGCTGTTATTGGCAGTGTGTGAGCGTATTATCAGAGACAGAGTTTGATTATTGCATTTGAACATACTGGTTAGCCAGGGGCAACTGATTAATGGATTTACAAAAAGCATTTGTGCTGATGATTTGTGGACATATCAGAGGACACAAGGACCTCTTCTTCCATCTCCCCAGTTTTTGCTTATGGTGCAAAACTCGCATAATGATATTGTAATCCTGAAAAGCATGCATGAAATCAGAAATAGTCCATGCTCCAGTAGACACCGAGGAAAGGATACACGTGAATAAATCCTTGTTTATTTGCATGTGTGGATTATACAAGCAAAGTTTCCATGTTTCTATATTGTCCTTGGGATATGAGATTTTGCTGTTTGGGTACTGTTGTAGTATGTATAGTTTTGCAAAATCACTTTTTCTTATATTAAAAAAATATATAAATTCCCAAAGCCATTGAAGTTTTGTTAGATTAATTCAAGACTGTACTTTGTTAGACAACAACAAAAACAACAACTAAACAGTGCTACCACCTGTATTTTCATAATTAATATCCAATTATTAGTAGATATTCAGAAGTTCAGAAGCAACAGAAATTGATACACTAGTAATAAAATACTTTCTGTCTATTACAACATGCATGGTTGGACCAGACGACCTTGGAGGTCTTTTCTGACCTTAATGATTCTATGATTCTATCCACACAAAGCTTCACCATTGCACTGGGATGTAAACTCATTTGTTTGCACAGATGAGTTATCCTAGCCTGCAGCTCTCTCCATATCTCTAGCAGAATAATATTTTAGGGACACAGCCAACCAGAAAGGATGTACATAATTCTCCCAGTATTGGGGTTCACATTTGGAAAGTGGCATGAGTGGGGAGGAAACTTGCTGAAATAACAATTTTACCCTTGGACCTTCATTAGCACCACTTCGTATAGAGTGGTTTCATGCCTCTGCAACAGGCAGTTTATATGGCTTCTTAAATAAAAATATGTCATATCATTGATGTTTCATTTGCAAATCCATGTACAAATATAATTTATGTCTCAATGATTTCTCATCTTTTACTTATGTTTTTGAGAGTTTTTGCCATTCAGCCATATGCATTTCTACACTGTTGTCTTAGTCAATCTGAAGAAGCTGAAAGGAAAAATGTCAATAATTTGTATTGTAACTCTCTTACCTTCACCATCAACCTTGGCACCTCAGTATCTTGTCTGCATTATGTTAAAAGCAAGTCATTGACTTGAATATAAAAACTTTAGATTTATGAGTTCTGCAATTTCTTAGATTTCATATACCCAACCACTTAAAAAGTTGAAAGAATCCAATTTTATATAGCAACTGACAACATAAAGGGACAGTTCTTTGATTTATGTCTAAAAGTAACGGCTTAATTTTCAGGGTTGCCAAACCACTCACTTGAAAAATACAGTAACTACAGTTGGGAAAGAAATGGAAGAAGCCCTCAGCATTCACGGTCATCCCCTAATGGAACAATTCTGTTCTGTTTAGCATTAATGTCTTTCATAGGCTACCCTGCTTATCAAAAAGAAGGACACTTTGTTCCTAAATACATATTAATCATAAATTAGTAACTCAGTGTAAAGATCTATCCCCACTTAAGATAAATGGTTTAAAAAATAATGATCTTATGAGATGCCAGTTGTTAAATGTCTTGTCTCCACTGTGGTGTCTTCTATAATTCTATAACAGTCCTGTGTCTTGATGCAACTATGAAGCTATTGCTTTTGAAGTTAGCTAATAATATATGAAAAATAAAAACTTCATCCAAATTGAAATTATTGCTAAAAGCTAAATTACATAATGAAGTTAGCCAGGATCCAGCTTCATCTCAAAGCTCTGTGGTGGGACAAGGCTTATCTTGTATTCACCTTCACACCAGAAGCAAGATCGACACACAGAGTGCTTGACAAGGAAATCTTAGTTAAAGTTATTTGGAAAACAGTCCACTGGGGAAATATTGTTCTAGATGCTTGAATGAGACAACCAATTGATGAGTCCAGGGAAAAGCTTTGATAGAAAAAATGTCTCCACAACAGAGCAGCAGGAAAGGTACAGAGCTACTGTATCAGTAGCTGCAATGAAACTGGCAAATGAAGTCATTTCCAGCCAAAACACAGAGGAAGAATTGTTCCAAAACCACAGCTGGAATAGAAAAAATCATAGGTGCTAGACTGTAACAGAACTTTTTCATTACACCCGAGTGAAATTTTGGTCCTGTGGAAAGGAATAAAGAAAACTTTTGTTAATTTAAGGATGGTCTAAGATTTAGCATTAATCCAGCCTGTAGTGTGCTTCAGGAGGCTGCTCTACAGCTCTTACTGTACAACTTACTGTACTTACTTTACAACTACTTCAGAAATTAAAACACCTGTCTTGCTGGTAGGCATCATCCCAGCTCAGCCTCATTAGTATGTTATCCCTGTCCCTCCTACCCCACATGGCTGCAGCTCTGCAGAGGGAGCAGAGCTGTATTCTGAGTGGAACCTGTTCCATTTCTTCTGCCTGCTTTGTATTTCCTGCATTTCACCCACACTTACTGTATGCCTGTAAGGACCTTCTCTGTCTCTAGCTATCCATACATCTTTTTCTTATTGTCAGACTCCATAAGACTTTGAAAATGTAGTTAGATTTGCAAATTTCTCAGTCGTTGACAACAAACACCATCTTCTTATTTTGAAACAAATTCAGCCCTGAAGCAAAAGCAGTTTTCCCACATGTTTGCTCAACACAGAAAAATAGCTTTCAGCACTTTTTTCTCTGACTCCACCTTCCTTGCCCTCAACAAAATGGTTCCCTAATTTAAACAGCATGTTTATTTACCTATGAAAACAAAGTTATGTTTTGGGGAAATAGGCATTGGATGTTGTAGAGCTTTTTGTTGCATCAGTTTATATATATATTTCTCTCTCTCTCTTTCTCTCTCTCTCTCTCTCTCTATATATATTTTTTTCTTTTAAATAATGAAATGTGAAATGCAGGATAGGAGAAGAGAACAGATGAAGCTATGCAAAGATCTGTCTTCCAGGAGACCCAGCAATGGCAAGTTCTCCGGGGTATGGAAGACAAGGGATGAGATACAGAACTGCAGGAACTTCTGGAGAAAGGATGAAATGATGTAATGCTTCTGTGCTTTTTCTGATTTCAGAGTGTTTATAGGTAACAGTTGGCTCATTGTACCCCAAATTACCTTATGTATTTCTACTTCTAGGAGAGCTAATGCACCCAAACAGAAAAGGACAATAATAATAACAATAATAGTAGTAGTTGAGAATTTTGTTAGATTGGCTATCTGGTTCCATAGCATATCTAATATTTTTCATTTTTGATGTCTAATTCCTTTGATTAAAAAAAAAAAAAAAAAAAAAAAAAAAAAAAAAAAAAGTTAGTAATTGGCATGAATCTTTATGGGGTTGAGGTGAGCCCAGCCTACATACCACTTTAAGACCAATGAACAGAGTCCTTTTAGGCACAGAGAATGAACTGCAGTCATTTTACGTTTTCCACACATAGAGTTTGCAGTCAAAAATGTTGTGATTTTTGGAGTTATAGCAATAGCCATTTTGACAAAGCCTGTAAAATCCAGAGGAACTGGCCTAGATGAAGCCTTGCTCCTGTCACATCAGTAACACAGACTATTAGGTGGATCACGTGTTTTCAATTCCAATTCTTGTGTTGCCAAAGCAAGTGAACTCCAGATGCTATCCTTCGTGATAAGGCAAATCTAGTATTGCTGCTTAACTTCACATCCAAAATCCCCTCTTATCTGCCTGTCTGGTCCCATGCTTAACTGTGAATCTATATCTTACAAACCCACATCAGAACCACCCCTGTTTATGACCTCTCTCCATTAACAATAGACTGTCATCCTCTGTCTGATCCAGTTCCTGCTTTGGCTCATGACTGGTCTAAGCTTGTTGCTTCAGCCTGGATCCACCTCTCATTCCTGATCATTGGCTGAAACCTTGTCCTCAACTGAAACCTCATTCTGGGCCCAAATCATCCGCTTTGGCTGGAGACCCCTTTTGCTGTTAGGCCTTAATCTGTGAGCCATTTTCAGCCATAGTTGCTTTCCTGCTCATTCTCTCTCTCTCTCTCTCTCTTTTTCTCTCCCCCTCTCTCTTTATAACTACAGACCTACTCTCATCTACCCATTTGGTTCTATCCCTCATTCATGGCACAATTTAAGAAGACCTAGTGTATGGTACTTATAAAAGTCTGGCAAATATAGTCTTCTCTTGGATATTTAATTTTTAAAATGTTCTCAGATAAGGGAAGTACTCTCCCTTCCTCTGAATTCTAGGAAACCATTTCAGGAACATGGAACAGACTTGAACACATACTTTGGACTCAGCCAGTTGCTGACCAGTCTTATGGAGAATATTATTTTACTGTTAATGAAGGACACATCATACTTATTGAGAAATTATAGTTTATCTGCCTCATGATTGATCTGATTTAATGTATCAACACTCATAAGTGTAGAAATTCATCCTATTACTCTGCTTTGTTGTGCAAATCTTTGCAAATTGTGCAAATTTCCCCAGAGAGATCTGATCCCTTTGTTAAGGTGCATTAGATGCATTTATGGATATTTAGGATTCCTGTTTGTGAATCTCTTCATTGCAGTGATTATGCTGGTGTTGGAACAGATGAATGGAAATTAAACCACCTTGCAGATGACAAAGTATAAAAGATAACACACAATATTTCTTGAGAAAGGAATTTCAGGTGAACTTGTCTGAACACTTCTTAATTTCCACGCTCTCTTGCACTCACAGAGTTCCACATATCCAATTATTCAAATATATCAGCAAAAATTAGTTCTACAGTTTGCTTTCTACAGTACTAGCAATTACTAATGGCATACCACCATCAAGGAGTAATCTCAGCAATTAAGGTTACCAGTGCTTGCTGGTAGCCTTATTAGTTTTCCACTGGTTTCCTAAGTCTTTGGCTCCCAATTAGTCAATATTTATAAAGCTCAAGAATGTTTTCAGGTTTCTATGAGATATGTATATAATTTAATATAAAATACCTTTTCATTGCAACCCATTATAAAATAAAGGAGAGGTGATTATAAACAATTTTATATCTGTTTGCATCAGAAGTTTTACAAGTATGACAAAACATTGTGACTATTATCTTTAGTAGACTGTAAACTGTTGCTCCTTGCCATTTCAGGAGCTACTATTGTTGTACAATCGTACACAAACACTGAAAGCTGTAGGACATTTTCCTAAGCACAATATGTGGTCTTCTCCATTCCCTGTGCACATGTCTGTAAGCACATACAGTATTTTTGTAAATATAGATACAGACATGTACATATAGGTATGTGTGTATATCTATGTTTAGCCTCAAAATGTTGCTTGATTCAATCTTGACAATTCCTTTTTAGGTTGCATATATTAACTTGGATAGGAACCATGAAGTCCTGGGGAAGGCAAGCCCATACAAGCCCATAGAAGAAAGCAGCAAACTTTGATTCTGGATACCACTTGCAAAATTACATTTTGTAGAAAGATCAGCTCTTCTCCTTAACTGACATGTCTGTAAAGATTTTACTCCACTATAAGCTCATAGAAGTAGGCTAGTGACTATTGTAATGCAAAGGACAATTTTAGCCAGGGCTTGGAAAACAATACAAAATTTTTCAAACAGACCTTATTGGACTGGGTGACGTCTTTAATTCAAAATAAAATTTCCCATCTAAATAAGCCTGTTAGAACTGTGGCCTTCCAAAATTATCATTACTTCCTATGTATGGTTAAAGGTTATACTCATGCAACAGAATTTGCTTTTCATATTGATTTTGATGAAGAATTGCTTGGCAAAATGTTGAAACAAAATTTCTGTGTGTTGGAGTTCTGTCAAACAGGAACAAAAAAGGGCATGTCGGTCATTGTTCATTTTTCCATTTAATGTATGTACATTTTTAGAATTATAATAATAATTATAATTATACACCTCCTTTTTTTTTTTTTCACATCTATATTAGTCTCTTTTTTTTAATAACTCAGCCATAACTGTTAATATGATCATTAAAAAAGAGCAATACCAATTTCCTTGTCTCTTTCCCAGCAAAGACATTTACCTGCTACCTGATTTTTTCTTTCTTTCTTGATTTAACATCCATGTGGAACTGGATGGGAAATTTTCCACTACTTTTGATCCAGACATGTAGCTGGGCCATTTAGGAGGCAGATATGCCTCATTAGTATTTGAATTTGGAGGAATGGTAATTTTTATTTTCAAATTCTAAGGTGACTAGACTCAAGTGTTAGTCCTTGCTAGTAGCACTTAATTGTAGCCAGAATATCTCTGCCTGAATTCTACATGCTGTAGCACTTGTTCTTATGATTTACTGTGCCCTAAACCATGTTACTGGGAGTTTTACATTAATCTCCTGTGGACGGAAGGGTCATAATGTAATTTTGAACTCCACATATAGCAGATGTCTTCTATTTTTAAAAGTTATGACTGATGATTCAATAGAAAATGTCACAGTGGCTTTGTAGATAAGGTAGTGGAGGGACCAAGGGAAAAGGGAAAAATTAAGCCAAGCCAACATTAGTTGTTTCTGCAACATCTTAAGGTAGAAGGGACTTGGATAAATGCTGATCATGGAATACCTGATCAGATGAAAGAGCAATAGGTGGTCATATGCTAAATGGATATGCTAAGGCCTGATCATGAAACAAAATAACTTGAAGGAAAGATACCCAAAGTTTCTGGAGCATCGATTCAGGCTCAACACAGCCAGCAGACTGTATCATCCTAGTTTTTAACGTCTGCATGACTTATGTGTTCCCTAAATGCAAACTATACCAGAGTTCATCCTGGAATGCAGCAGAGTCATGGTTTATTCTCAGCATGGACACTGTTCTGTCCTCACAAAGCTTGCAGGATGCATTGCTTAACCTGAACGGGACTTCTGTGATGTTACACTAGGTAATAGATGTGCCAAAGAACTCACTTTCTAGCTTGTTATGTTGTATTCAATTCTAAATTAGCCCTGTAGGCTGATCCTGCAAAATTGCTTACATTACAGATTTGTTTAAATATTTATTTACTTGCTATACAGCTGCCAGAATCATCTGCTAGTGCTGGTTATCAACAAATGAAAACCTGTTTGCATGACTGTGATGTCTCTTCATGCCAGAAGTGTTAGAGAATATCTATTTACATGATAAATATAGAGCTTT
>CM021797.1:32577902-32608296 GCA_011076525.1 Nettapus auritus | reverse complement strand
AAAAAGAAAAAGAAAAAGAAAAAGAAAAAGAAAAAGAAAAAGAAAAAGAAAAAGAAAAAGAAAAAGAAAAAGAAAAAGAAAAAGAAAAAAAAAGAAAAAGAAAAAGAAAAAGAAAGAGAAAAAGAAAGAGAAAAAGAAAGAAAAAGAAAAAGAAAAAGAAAAAGAAAAAGAAAAAGAAAAAGAAAAAGAAAAAGAAAAAGAAAAAGAAAAAGAAAAAGAAAAAGAAAAAGAAAGAAAAAGAAAAAGAAAGAAAGGAAACTTGTGCATGCATGCTAACTAAATTCTGCTATTTTGTTGTATTTTCAGTGGATCTCAGGTGCTTAAAGAAGCCCAAAATAAAAACAACCACTTGATGTAAGAACATAATAGACAGGTCTACAGTCAAGATGAAAAATCTGTTCATTGTGTGTGATACTTGTCCATAAAATACTATATCAATAAACCTTCTTATTGCAGGTCATGCTGGCAGGTAAGCAGCCATCACACATTCAGGCTATGCATATATGACATTTATAATCACAGTCAATAGAATTTAATACTCAGGGTTAGACAACCCAACCCTTAGTATAAGAAGTATCCTAGTGTGCAGTAAAGGAACCAGAGAAGTCTTGTAGGTCATAGTTTGTAATGACAGTACCTCTCCACACAAAACAGAAGTGAGAGGAGAACACCAGTCAAGTGTGAGATATTAGCAGTCAAGTGTGAGATATTAGTGAACCAGTGTAATCTTTGCATGTAGTACAGAATGACCAAGATTAGATGACATTGCCACATGAGTGAAAGAACAGCCTGGCAGCTGCAGAAGAATTTGGTGTGATGCTGATAGGATAAATACATTAACATGTAGTGCTGTGTGTGTTACATGTGGAATACAAGTGGAAACAAAACTTTCACAATGTCTTTAACATTTTTTTTTTTTTTTCCCTTGACTTATGATCTAAAGCAGAAATGAAGATTAACTGGTGGTTTTAAAGTATTTGTGATGTGAGAATGGCATCATGGCAGATTCAAAAGCCCAGCTCTGTTTTGTTATTCAGAGGCACATGAATTATTCTGGGAGCACACGCCATGAAAATTAAGGAATTAATCTTAGAAAATACTGAGAAAAAGAAATGTGTATTACACTGTCAGACTAATCAGATGGGAAATTCACAAGAACATCAAAAGTCATCCTTAATATCCGAGGAGTATTCTTCTACTAGTCTTTGTGTGTCAAAACCCAACCCAAACTCCCTCCTACCTCCTTTCTGAATGAGTCATCTATTATATTTCTGAGATAGATACATATAGTAGGTCACTGTAATACACGGTACAAATATTAAAAGGTAAAAAAGAAAGTAAAAATAATTGTTTTCAGGAGCTTCAGCTTTATTTACACAGAGCTGTAGTGAAATCTTAGGAAGCAATAATACTAGAACAGAGCCTTTAATTTGCTGATTTTTACATAGTATTACAACTCCAGGAGAAAAATTAATAGACTTATTTTGATTTATGCTAAAATTTTTAGACTTCCTGACGAAAAGAGAAAGCTGAAAGCATGACTTAAAGAAATACAAAAGTCTTTATATAGACTAATAAAAATATAAATGTGCAAAATATGTAAATATAAGCTGCTATAAAAATGTTATTTTATCTTCAAGTAATTAAGCCATTCTCAGCATTTTTAGTAATGAGAAAAGTAACAGATTTTAAGACTGAGAAAAATCTACCAGATTTTAGTAGATACTTTAATATTTATTATATACCTAGCAGACATTTAGTGGTTAGTAGATAGTTTAAGAACATGTGACTGATGCGGTATTTAAACCTGCCACGTAAACAGAGGTCAACCTTTAAAATTGTAGATGCTTACAGTTAGCCACTAAGAATTGTTCTGAGGGTTTTGAGAATTCATATACTTCATAACAACTTTTAAATGTTTATAGAATCTTACATCATGCTATTTACCTAACTGCCCAGCAACTAAATTATTTCCCAACTATAGGATCTGAAATTAAAACAACAATTAAAAAAAAAAAAAAAAAAAAAAAAGACCCAAAGGGTTTTTTGTTTGGTTGGGTTTTTTTGGTTTTTTTTTGGTTGGTTTTTTTTTTTTTTTTGGTAATGATCAGGGAAGAGTGAAACCAGTCCTGTTCATGAAAATATTCGAAGGCAAATGCAGGTATTTTCTGTTGGTTTTAGTGAAGTCTCTGGTTATATCTAATCTTCACACACCCAGTTACTTGGTTGGAATGTGATGAGAAAAATGTACATAAAGTCTGTTAGGCAGCTAATAAATCTGTTTTATATCTTTCTCTTCTTGGGAAAGAAATCAAGTATTTTAAAATCTGGCATCCTTGTATTTAAGTGAATATTAAACTCTTTCCTGTTTAGAAATGTATATGAAAAATATTCTAAGTATTACATTACAAATATGTTGGACTGCTTTATTGACTCTCATCTCCCTTTATAGTGGGTTTCCTTCTCTCTTCTCTTGAGAGATGGGTGTTTTGTTGTTGTTGTAGTTGTTGTTTATTCCCCATAGTTTCTGCTTGTAAGATGAAAGTCCCCTGACTGGGAACAGAGACTACACATATCACCGTCTGCACAGACTGAATAATGGATTCAAGAATAAATGCTTGCAGAAATGTTGTCCTTAAGCATATATCATGAGAGCTGGTAGACCAAAACACTTCATGAATATATTTGGAAAGGTTAAAATTAAGAAACTCAATTCTACTATCGTGCTCAGTTTGCAAACATTTTAAGAGGAAAAAGCCCCAAATATAATGACTGCTTTGATTCAAGACTGTTTTTATTCACATGTAGTCAAATGGAGACAGTACTTGCCTTGAGGATGGAAAGTTACTTATATGTAGAGTTCCCTGAAGATATTACTTTCAGGTAAACATTCAGCCCTCTTCCCCCTTGAAGGATGTTTTATTTCTTTTTCAGTTAAGGCTCAGGTTGCAAAGGAACTGGGTGTGATATTTACATGCCTCAAGGTAAATGTAATAATACACACCTAAACAGTTTTGCTGAAAGGTAAAAGCCTTACCTAATCAAACCAGAAATCACACCCCCTGCACCATATGCTAAACAAATTTAAGACACAGAAAATGCCCAGAAGGATTGCTGGCTTTGGAAGAGTGTCCCTGCAGACAAAGAAACAGAATGTTTTTTGGACAGTTAGTAATTAACACTGAGGTTCATGATCTTTTTTGGACAAATTTTGAAATCCCAAATGCTTGAAGTATTGCATGAGAAGTATTGCTCTGTATGTGCAATACCTTTTATTATTATTATTATTATTATTTTTAATTTTTTTCTTAATTTTAATTTTAGCTTTTAGAAAATGCAAACAAATCAGCAATGTAATTGAGTGATGAAGGTCTACAGTATAATTGATTCTCTAAATTTTGTGGAAGTTTTATATAGGCAAGACCGTCACTTGCAATAGTTCGCACTGATTATAGGTTTAAATGGTACTTCTAGTTGTTCTGGTATGTCATTCTGGTATTGCTAAAACTTGTACCAAGTTCCAAGCAGCATGACTTTCTACAGTGAGTAAATGACATGGTGGATAGGCAGTTCACTAGAAAAATAAAAAATATTTATAGAACTAACAAGTAATTTTCTTGTGAGTTTATTCTACAATGAGGGTCTTTTAGGTTAGGTGTCCAGTCCAAGCACTGTTGAGGAAATGGGATAGAAATGTTGCACAGCATCTTGTGGGTGTATCATTACTACAAAGCCTTTGGTTTTCTGTACCACATTTTTTTTTTCAGGTATTGCTGTCTGAAGTCACTGGTGGGTAACAATAAAAATAGGTCTCTTCTCGAGAAGTGAGTTAATGTAATACATGTATTTGAAGTGCACTGAAGTTAACTGTTCTCAGCAAGCACAATTGTTAATCAAAGAGACTTATAACAGGAACATCCTAAACAGTCCTCACTAAATCGTTCTGAATATACAGTTCGCTCTGACAAGCAATATGATGAAATATGATGAAACGAGTTGCTCTCCCATTTTTAAATGAAATCCATTCACTGTTTGAAATCAGATGCATCTGCACATTTCTCACTGGACAGAAGGTAAGATTTTACTATTTAATGTGTATGTCATTTGTAGTCAATGACAAAAGAATAATTTTTTTAAATAGTCTCTTTTAAAATAAATTAAGCATAAGTTTTTGTTTGTTTGTTTGTTTGTTTGTTTGTTTTCTGACAAATTTAATTCCTTTATCTGTATTAAATAAAGATCTTCAACTGTTAACACTTAATTAACAATTTTATTGATAATACATGAATCATGAAAGAAATGATAGTTGCCTCAGATTCACAGTTCACATTCACTAGCTACATCAGTTCATATGAAATAATGAAGAAAATAGTTTATGTTCAAAAACAAAACACCCCCCCCCACCCCCCAAAAAAAAGCGTGTTTGTGCATATGTAATTTAGTACAAACATGAAGGAGCTTTATTGCATACACACAATTTTTACAATAATTCTTCTGAAAAAGAACACAATTTAGGTGTAATTCGTGGGGCAAAAATGCAAGATAAACCATGTAACAAATGAAACAAAAAAGACAATTGGCAACCTTCTTATTAAAGTCATTTGGAACTATGCCACTGAACCTAATTCTGTTCTGGTATAGAAGTAGAATATGAGCTGCTTCAGTGTCTGTGAGGATAGGTGATGGCCATCATATTGCAGAAAATGATAACTCAAACCAGGTGATGATGAAATGACCACATGGTTTTAAACTTTCTTCTTCAAAGGTCACCTCTTCAAAATAGTTGTTATTTTTCTCATTTGTCTGCAGCAGGAGGGACACTACCTCTAACAAGTATCAGAAGAAAGAAGTAGAAGGAAAGTACATAATGCAGGGAAGAAGTGCTGTTAATCAGATGTGTCAAGCAAATGGCCTTTGAAGCAGAAAACCATGGAGACTAATTAGTTACATTTTTCTTCGTGCTGTGTTGTTGGGAAAGGTAGCTGAGAATATTAGGTGTCAGGCTATTGCTGTTAATACTGTTTTGATTGTGAATAAATGTTAACTCCATATATACCCATGGGCGAACACAGGACCAAAACTGTCTCCAGCAGAGGTAGCAGAGGTATTTCCTTCACCCTTCCCTACAGTAGCTTAAAAAAATAGTGAATGGTTCCCTAGAGGGTGGCTTTCATTGCTTCAGATCAAACATGAACAACTGCTGTAGATGTTGACTTCCTCATGTTCTTTAAATTTTGATAGGGTCATTTCTTTTATGTAGGAAAAATAAGTGTCTGGCAGGAGATAAAGACAGAAAACAGGCTTGTTATGATTAGTAGCTGTGACTTTCAGTAAGGAAAGATAGAATTGGAAGGTTATATCCCTGAGACAGTACTAGTCTGCTCTTTTAGGATCCTTGGTCCCAGTATCGAAGACATCTTTACAGGTATTCATGTTTTAGAAATAAGTGAGAAACCTCTCAGCTATAAGTTTCACAGTCCTGACCTTGCTTAATGTTCTGGGTTTTGTAGAAAAACACCCCCTGCCACAGGCAACTATGGCAGGCTTAAGTAATCCGTTGTGTATATTCAACTTCCCCACCGATAGAAACAAGATATCCTAGTCCAAGCATATGTATCTAAAGGAACTCATAGACCTTGTTCCTGCTTGACCTTAGCTGCTGTAGATCCATCTTCTGTTTACACTTTTAAATCCAGACTACAAGTAGTCTAGCAGCACATTATCCACTTGTCAGTATTTTTTCATGTAAATTCTACTGTGCTTTCTGATTAAGCAGTTTTTGAGATGCTCCTCCACTTAAACTGGAATAAATATTGGCATTGTCCTTCTGAGGTTTTAGTGAGACTTTTTAACTAGAAATGTTACAGAAAATCCTTTACACAGAGAATCCAGCAGCTTTCATTCTCTCCATTCATTCATAATAAAGCTATGAATCAACAATCTGAATGTGAATTAAACCAAGCAAACAACAAGTAAAAACCACCCAATTTCCTTAAATACTAAAAAGTGGTCTTTGGTTTAGCCAAATTGCAGAACTGATATTCTGAAGGCATAAAATAAAATCCCCATCTTGTTTCACCAATGCTGACTGGTCTGATATAAATTTAGTTGGTTCTTGTTTGCTGGTTTGTTTGCCTTTTTAAAAATAATAATAATAATAAAATCCTCTTTTAAATAAGGATAACACTTTACTGCCTCACGTACTTGTGGAGAGGATAAAACTGATTCATAATTTCTAGCCTCTTGAATACTGGGAATCAGGGAGCTTGGCGAGATGAAGTAAATTGAGATTACATGCGAAATGCATGTGTAGATAAGACAGCCTGGAAATATTTCTAAATTTCTACTTGTATAACGAGTTAAATTGCAATAATTTTGTATCCATCTATATTCAGTATTTTTTTCATAGCCACTGATGTAGCCCTGGTTAAGTCAGGTCTGTACTGCTTTATAGAATCATAGAATCATAAAATATCCAGAGTTGGAAGGGACCCATAAGGATCATCAAGTCCAGCTTCTGGGATTTAATGTCATTATCCTCATTTTGTACAGTTTCATCTGTACACAGTGGCATTGTGAGCGTTGATTAATGTCTGTAAAGTACACTAAAAATACCAAGTATTATTCAGTGCATGTGTAAGGGGATGATAGATGTCACAGCGTAAAATAGGATCATTGCTAAGATGCAAACACAACTAGAAACAACAGATGTCACCCAGATAGTAGGATCTTCCAGATACTGATGTCACAGAAAGATTAGACCACTTACATGGCATCTGAGAATTCTAGATGGGTTCTAAGAAACCATTCATAGCCTTTACCCACCTCACAATACTAGTGCTTATTCCTACTGATTCATAGATGGGAGTTTCAGGATAGATGGGAGTTTCAGGATATTACTGAAAGCTGGAAAAAAAAGACACAAGGATTGAAAGTGAATATTTGTTTTGCACAAGTACATCTCCTTTGATCAAAATAAGTTTGTAATCACCAGATATAATGAATGCATATTAGGAGGTAACTGATCTGACTTAGAAAAGAACAAAAAAGTCAAAAATCTCATGTATTATGTCCCTAACTCCTCTGAAATAACAGTATGAGTACACTGGAAGTATACTGGAAGTAGCTGCAAGACCATTCTGGTGGTCTGATTCAGATTTCATAACAGTTATAAATCAGAAGTTAGTCTGAGGACACTAATAGCTGAATAGTTTTCACAAAATTGTTTTGTTTCTTTTGCATTAACATTTGATTAAATGGAATTTTGAGAAAAAACATCTATTCATTTTTAATTCTTACTTAATTTTAGGCTATTAACCTTTTATGAACAATGTTGATATCTAATTGGAAATATATGGGTTTCCATTGTGGTTTTTCAAGGCATAAGGAAATGAACCAAAGGGGGGGGAGAGGATAGAAGCAGAAGGGGGAACATGTTCAGACCAGCTCTTGCAATGGAGTTGTGTCATTCAGACATAATGAGGATTTATGTTTTTTGTTTGTTTGTTTTGTTTAAAAAAACACCATTGTGAGTTCTAGTTCTTTAAATGTCAGAAAACAGATTTGCATCATACAAATGCTGAGAAAACAGAAATAATCTCACCTTAGTGAAGAGTAATAAGTATATTTTCCATATCACTGATTGTACTGGGATGGTACTACTTCTGTTACTTCACCTGTGATTATTCCAGGATTGGAAGCAGTCAGTGACTACAAGCTTGGCAGCTGCAAGATCCAGATGCACAGCCCTTGGAATGAATCTCTCTGGCAGTGGCAACTGGTTATCAATTTCCCTTTTCTGCTTTTCTCAGCAGATTTGATGTGATAGTGCTATGTATCACATCAACACTACACATGTTCATGGTATATTCTTGTAATGACAAGGAGCTGAGTCACCATGGCATGCTTTTGATGTGGGATAGGAACAAATTATACACAGAGACCATGATTCTCTTGTCAATGTTGTGTTACCTTGACCTCGGTGGATTTAGCCTTGATTTATATGGACTGAACAGAATAAAGTTTAAAATGCATGGTAATTCTACACCAGCAATTTAGAAAATTTATCCCTCTCCTCTGTTAAATAGTGCAGAATGCTCCCATCAATGTTAAGAAAAATTAATGTGGATGGTAACTAGAACTAAGATTCTTATTTTCTTGGTATGAAACAGTTTGCTAGCAGACTGCAAACCAGAGTTAACTTAATTAAAATAACACTGGAAAGGAAACAGTTGATTCAGTCATCCTAGAGAATATGGATGGGTATGAATGAAATGCATGTGTAAAAACAGAGGTATAGCTCATAGAGAGTGTATATCAGTCTAAAAATACTATCTTGGTACACCAACCTTGGGGGGGGGGGGGAAGGGGGGAGAGGTAGTGCTTTTAAACTGATTTCTGTCCATCACAATGACTGAGTAAGAAATAACATGGAGAGCAGAGCCTGAGAGTATGGTGCACCTTACTTATTACTTTGTGGCACAAGGTACTGACTAGTCCTGATCATATAACCTTTGATAACCCAAAGCTGACTGCACATGTATTTATTGTGTAGTCCTTTGTTCAGGCTTATTCCCTTTCTTCGACTGTGATCAGTTCAAGCGTATGCAGAACAAGAATGAATTGGATCTAATTCTCCTGGGTTTTCTAATTAAAATCAAGCTTTAGCTGAAATTTATTAGGGAAAGATAAAATCTCGCCAGTCATTTTCTGCTAATGACAGAGGATGCTGTTTCTGGGCTCTTCAGTAACTGTTCTTACGACATACGCAATTTAATTAGCAGGATTGCTGTCTGCAGTTGAAATCAGAGTATGTACTAGCCATCTCTGTCCCAAGTGCATCATCTAAAAAGGGGACTGAAAGGGGAAAAATACAAGCATGGGTTTTGTTTGTAAATATATGCTCTTAGATTTAATTGGAATACTTGGCATCTATCATTCTGGTGGTCAGTTTTTGATTCTTAGGGAAGTATTTTCTCCATGTATATTTTTCATTTTCTGAAAGAAAATTATTCTCCTTTCTCCTCTGCATGTGGTAAGTATTTCACACTGATGTCTGACAGTGACTCTTATGTTCCAGATGCATAGGAATATGTGGTCAGAACATAACTACCTACATAAAACCAAACCCAGTTCATTTTTCTTCTTCAGCCTCCTGTAAAAAGTAAAAATTAAAAAAGAACATCAATGTAAGTCTTGTAAGTACAGACTCTACAATTTTCTCCACATCCTGTAACACAACTTCTTAATAAAAGGAGAGAGGAGACACCACTAGATTTGGATACAAAGACATGAAATAAGTTCCCTTCATTTAACTGGGTTTATTGGGTGATTGTTTTTACTCTGCTTGGTAAATTTAGCAGCTTCTGTCCCCAGTTCCTGGCTTCCTTTTGCATTGTATTGCATTGTAATCCAAGGTATTTTGCTGGAGCCAAGTCCATGGACCCCAACTCCACAAATGTTTGTGTCCATACCTTGATAAAGACTTTTAAGCCTTTGCAGGAGTGCCCGTCTGCAGTCACTGAAGAGCAAAAGTTTGAGAAAGGCTTTTAATTATGCAGCTTGCTTAACTGTCCCGTGATTCTTGATTCTTTAAGTTCCAACAGAAAGATCTGAGTAGAAAAACCAAGTGGAATATAAAAAAAATCAATTTTTTTTTTTTTTTTTTTTTTTTTTTTCCTCCAGTTCTAATGATAAATTAGAACTCTAAGTGTTTTCTTTTTGTAGTCCTACATGAACAGATAGGAGGGTAGAACCCTGTTTTTTTAAATTCTGGACAACATAGTGAAGATCTTTTGGATTTTCACTTGTTGTGAAAATGAGGTATGTGGAAGAACCTAACCAAGCGTTTCCACTGGAATTGCTTCCAGGCTGGCACTCGTAGAGGTTATATGGTTCTGGCAATGTTCATTTCGAACGTAAATGATGATTGCATGCAGCTAAATGTTTTTCTGACATTACTTTTGTACGTAGAGTTACTGAATTTTTTCCCCCCTTTCTTTCTGAAATCTAAAGAACGTTATGCAATAAGTAAAAAATATTTTTATATCAATTTGTTATGCCAAATGCAACCAAAAAAAAAAAAAAAAAAAAAAAAAGAAAGGAAAAAAAAAAAGCAAACAGAAAAAAAAAAAAGTGAGAAACAATTAATTTTATTCTCCTTCAATGCAATTTAAGGGTAAAAAGTCTTCAGCTATTTAAAGACTGTGGAGAAGGAAGAGGTGGAAGACTAACTTTGCCCTTGATTAACCCATTATTGTCCCCACATACTTTGCCAGTGATCTTTATTTTGTTTTATTTTTTAAAATAAAAAAAAAAAAAAACTTTTTAAAACTCTTTTTTTTTTTCCATATTTTAAGACTTTATTGTCTCTTTAGGCAGGCTTTAAAAAGTATAGTATAAAACAGCACTAGGAACTTTAACAGGTCTAGATTTGTCAGAGTGATATTAAACAGCTAGGACTTTATCTAAGGCAGTGTTTTGTACCATAAATAAGCCTGACTGGTACTTATGTTACATTGCTTATTTCCCTATTTTATAAGGACCACATACATATATTATAGATAGTGTACACACAGTGTAGACAATATCTATTCTACTGCATAGTAGTACAGAGGTTGTCATTTTCAGTTCTGTATTAGTACACTTCTAAGGAAAGGCAGTTCTCCTTACATACAAATGGATTTCCCACTCCATTTACCAGCTCCAAGCTTAGAACTCATGCCCTGGAAGACCTGAAGATGATTAGGGTAACAGAGAGCAGAATTACAGCTTGATGCCTCCATCAGCCTACTCTTAAAGGCCAACAGATAGCAAATTATACTTTTTATTTTGTACATTTCTATTAGTTTAATTTCCTTTTTTTTTTTTTTTTTTTTTTTTTTTTTAATTCTTTTTGCCTGCAAAACTTCTACATCTGGAACAAAAGGGAGCCCACTAGCCTGATTCTTTCACTATGAACAGTATTATAATCTAAATGCATGTGGGGAAAGGCATGTTAGTAATAAGGGAAGGTAACGGGGTCACCTATGAGAGACAGTCCAGATAAGATTCAAGGAGGGAAGTTTAGTGATTTTTGAGAAAATTTGGTGATGGGGCTTCTGAAATGCACAGTCTGATCTGGGTGTGGCTGAAAAATAGCAAAAAGCTGAGGTCAGAGCTGCAAGGTTCAGTTTTTCTAGCCATAAATATATAATAAGGGATCACTGCTGTCTTGCTTTCCCTCCCTGCTTAAAAAAGCTATTGAACTATGTGTCATAGCTCAAACCTTCTGAAAGAGTACTGCTATTTCTGATATCTTTTAACTTTAATTCAAGAAAATGTATATTCAAAAATAATGCATATGGTTGTAATTGTCTAGCAAAATGTTTTCGATCTAGAAAAAACTGGCAGAGAAAGAAGGAAAAAAATTGAGAATAGTTCAGGCTCCAAGAACATTCCGAAAGGACAATGCTTTCAACAATAGGAAGATTAACATAGGAGAATGAAAGGCGTTAACTAGATTTACAGCCTTTTTGAGCTTTTTTATCAGTTGCTCTAAGATCTAGATTCTTTTTGAGAGTCATTTTATTTACAAGCATGAGTTCAATTGACAGCTTTAAATTAAGGGTAGGTGTATGTCAGATTCTTTGCCAACAGTTGGAATTGCAGCTCTTGGGTGGTGTCAGGGAGGAAGGGAGGAACACAGTCCTGAAAAGACCTCAGTCCCACAAAAATTCCAATCGCAACCCATTTCCCTAAGTATTTTTATTATGTCTCTATAGCTTCTTTTTTTGAATATGTAATTTTTAAAGGATACATGCATGCAGTGTTATATAGACTGGCTAGGTTTGGCTCAGAAGAGTTTGTACACACTATTGTCTCTGTCACAGATTATGGTAATTCTCTCTCTCGTGCTACAAACTGTTTTCTTTATTTTAAAACAGGAGAATAGCTTTATTTCATTCTTTCTGTGTGTGTGTGTGTGTGTGATCATGTTACAGTTAACCCACTTCCACAAATAAAAGTAGTCAAACAAAAATGACACAGTGTGCTTACTCAAATATTTGTGGACTGTACTGTCTATCATTAACAACATTTTCATTATAAGATGACTCCGGTTCTGTTTCATTGTAAGAGACAGAGAGGGAGAGAGCAGTAATGTTAGCTAGTCTCTCTGCTGCTTTTCCAAACACAGTTTGGGTTGGGACATAACTCATGCAGACTGCAAATGCCAAAACCAGATATTCAAAAATAACCCAATCTCAGCACAGATAAGTTTAAAATAATAATATAACAAAAAGAGCACGAATCACTTTGTAGACATCTAACAAGGAGTCGTTTACCCTGGCATGAACCTTGGTCTAATGAAGAAATGATATTTGGCACCGCACAGCAGATAAAACTCAACAGCAATGGCTGCACTGTAGCCTGTGTGGTTTACACATTTGCCTAGTGTTTTGCTTAGGACAAAGAATTTAAAACAGAGGCAATGCAGAAAAAATAATTGTGTGGGTTTAATTTTAATATAAGTACATGTACACATTGCTGCAGATGTTATTCATTGGCAAATGCTGACATATAATTATGCTGTGAGCTTCATAATATTTTAATGAGCTTTTACCCTAAATAGCAATGAAAATGGAACAATAAGAAGCACTCAAGGAATACAAAGTGTGGGAAGCAGGGAATGTTATTAGGTATTATCTTATGGCAGAGTTGACTTTAGGAAAAATTCAACTGACATTGAAAAATGTCAAGATCAAAATATTGTCTGACTTAAGTAAAACAAAATCAACTCTAAAACATGGGATGTCTGCGTAAAAAAAAATAGTTGGGTTTATTTAATTTTTTTTTTTTTTTTTTTTTTTTTTTTTTTTTTTTGTATAGCACATTTGTGCTAAAGAAAAGTAAAAAAGGTATTAGTCTGTGTTTATTTTTTACTAGTGGGAGAAGAGGGAACTTTTAAGTGGCACTCTAAAAAGTGTAGTTAACATATTGTGCCAGTTAAAGTCTCGACTTTAACAAAACACTTAACATGTACTAAAAATGTCATATTTATTTAAGCATTGTCATACATATATTAAAACTCTTTGGAGCTGGATGTCTAGGTGTCAGTGACAGTTTTTTTTGTTGTTGTTTGTTTGTTTTTCTTCTCTTAAAAAAAAAGCAAAAAACAAAAAACAACACCACTACCACCACCAAAAACCAACCAACCAACCAAAAAACAAACAAACAAACAAACAACCTTGAACAAGGAGAATTCCAGTGAAAAGCAGAGAAATCTGATAACCACATTATTGGTCAATTGGTCATCATTTTAATTCTAAGGATCTGTAAATATATATATGTATATATAAATTTCTATTCTCCCCTGGATTTGGCATGTCACCAGCTACCTGACCAAATAAAGAAAAGCACGGATGTCCACCTTCTCACACTCAAGGCAGAATAATCCACTTGGATTTCATTTCAGCATACCCCCCATTATGAACTGCTTCCACAAACCCCTCTGTACTTCCTGCTTAGACAGTTTTAAGCACAAGAAATCTGTTTTGTGTTTGGACCTCCTCCCAGAGAATTCATGGGATTCTTGCCGTCAACTGCATTGGAAGCCCTTTCTCATGCCAAAAGATGGGATGAGGAGGCAAGGAGCAGCTGGGTGGGATCAGTGTCTGCCTGCCATTGGTCTTCGCCAGCAGCCCCCCAGCACTGGCAGTATTCCAACTCCAGGGAATGGGACCAGACCTCTCCTCCTCCCTGGGTGACCACAAGAGGTTGGTGGTGGGGACCACAGCTTCAAGCTGCTGAAACTGCTGGAAACACCTGCAACAGTGGCATACTGCAGTGAAGTCTAAATGAACTCTTGTGATGCAAGACTGTGACTGAAATTATTTGGGTTGATTTGGTTAAATCATTAGTTTACCTTGGGGTAATCCTTGCCCCTCCTCCCAGCTTTCTCTGCTTTGAACCAATGCCAAGTCAGAGGACAGCAGCACTAACTGTGAAGATCATCAGAGCTCTCTCTGACTTCTGTTTCTTGAAATTATGCCTGAATTGATCGGTAAGCAGGGCTGTACCAATTTTGCTTTTATACAGTTTCAGACCTCACACAGTGATGCACAGAGTGGAAACCCAGTCTAATTTGTCTCTTCAAAACTGAATTTTTAAAGTAGATAACTATAATATCTGGAGTTTCTTCTCTTCTGTAGGGCGTTTGCAAATACAGCTAGATGTGTAAGACAAAAGGGAGAGATTTCCTGGGCTGGAAGCTCTCTGACATAGCTTGTGTGTCATCAGGGGTTCCAGATGTATCAAAATCTGTGGGTATCACTCATTCCCAAACTGGAGTATTGAATACTGACCTGTCCTCTGCATCCCATGGGGAAGCACCTGAAAGGAAGGAAAGGCTGGCCTGCCATCTTCAAGAATACAGGAGAAGGAGAAAAAAAAGGCCCCAGGGCTTTTACCATTTCCATATGCAAACTTTGTACATTGAACTCATAGAATTTGCCAACCTTTTTATTTGTTTAAAAGTTTGGTCACAGGAGCATATCTTGAACAATAAGGTCAGGGTTTTATTAACATGGAAGCTGAGGTTTGGCTGCAACTTTCATCCAACTTATTAATGAATGATGGGTAAAATTACTTTTAAAAAATGTATAGATAACAAGGAGTAAAGATGCAGGAATTAAAGAAGATTGCTAGATGATTTTCCAACTCCATTTCCATTCATGATTATTTTACCTATTCACTCACATTCTGAAGAAATACTAATTTGTTCCTGCTGAGCTTGAAATTATGAGACGCATTATGATATGAAGAGCAAATATATCATATTCATCCAATATGAATTTCTAGATACTGATAGAAGGACATGATTTTCACAGGTGTAATGCAGGCAGAAGTTCATCTTGGGATCCAAAGGCACCTCTTGGAACATTTAAATCCTGCCTGTTAAACTATTACTTAATTTTAAAGTGCATATGCATTAAATACTTTGGGAGCAACTTGAACGGAACTTGCAGTCTCCTTACTCTTTGCTGCTGTCTTTGGATTGAAGTATTCAAAAAGGTAGTCTGTCTAGAAAGAATGATTTGGGATGTACAAATACCTTTTCTTTCACTGGGACAATTACTTTTGGTGATAAGTTAGAGAAAGATTGAGTCTGGTTCTACTGTACTTCTACTCCGCAGGCCTTTTCCACAAATACAGCAATATCAATGACCTTCATTGACAAATGTGTGACAGAGGAGGAGTAGTGAGCAAAGGAATACATAAAAGCTGCAAAGGGAAGGGAATATCACATAGCCCATGAAGATGCAATCTTCACTAATTCTTGTTAGCTTAACACTGGGGGGAGTTGTGGATGCTGTGGATATAGTTGCTTACCAAGCAGTGGAAATAATAGAAAGCATTCTGTCATGTTCTGTGATACTTTCATGTACCACAAAAGACTAAAGGCATATCACATATGACATCAGGCTCAGCAATAAAAGTCAGGGAGAGTAAAGAAGGAGAGAAAGAGGGGAATTTTGGGAATGATGGCACCTGTCTTCCCAGTAAACTGCTACATAGGATGAGCCCTGCTTTCCTGGAACCGGGTAAGTGTCTACCTGCCAATGGGAAGCAGCAAAAGAATTCCTTGTTTTACTTTGCTTGCCCATGCAGCTTTTACTTTACCTATTCACCGGTCTTCAACTCAACCAACAAGCTCTTGCACCTTTGATTCTCTTCCTCATTCTGCTGAAGAGGAGTGAAGAAGCAGCTGTGTGGGGCTTAGCTGCCTCCTGAGGTTAAACCAAAACACTAGTTTATTAAACCTAAGCAATATTCTCCAAACCATGATATTTTCATACTGTATTTTGTTGTTGTTGTTGTTGTTTGTTTTCTTGGTTTTTACTCTCCTTGTCACATAGGTAACAAGAAATTGTGATAAAAGCTGTGAGGTGTTTCAAGATGATCATAGCTGGATGTGTGTATATTGTTCTGCAGTTCTGCAGACTACTAAATCAAAACATCAAAGTTCTTTGTCTGGAAGCAAGTTTTAACTTTTTGTTGTTGTTGTTGTTGTTGTTTTGTTGTTTGTTTGTTTTTCCAGTTTGAAATGTTCAGAACATAAGTCATACATTGAAAACAGTTGGCTAAGTTTTCATTTTATTTTTTTAACCCCCAAAATAAATTACCTTTTTAAAACTTATCTATAGAAAAATGACAATGCTTCAGAACTTCTATTTTTAGGCAATTGAAATATTTAACATACTTCTTTTCCTTTATATCTTCTGTTATTTATTTTCAGTGAACGCAATACAGTGAATCCCATTCAGAATCTTGAGGAGATTAAGTTGCTCTATGTTTTTCATTTGTTTTTGTTTACTTATTTCATTTTGATACAAGACTATTACCATTATGATAGTAATAATGGAAAGCATATCAAAATGACTAGCATGCTCTCTCCACACCTTCTTAAAGCTAGAAAAGTTTAGAAACAATTGGAAAATATGAAGTGAGGGGTCAAAACTGAAAAGGAGAAATAAATTTAAATAAATATGACAGAAATTTCATCCCTTGTATTGTATTTAATGACAAAGAGAGTAGATGATAACACTGCTTATTTTAAAAGATCAGCATTTTTCAAAACATATTTGAGGAAGTACATCAGAAAGATGGAAGACTTCTAAAGTTTGAAGCTCCTGTAATGGAAACTTTTACAAAAATTTATTTCAAACTTTTAGCCAATCTAATCAGGACTGAATTTGTTGTTCTGATGGCTTGTACTTATCATCAAGCTTTCCTAATTTTTAAAAATTGAAGAATTAAGAAGAAGAAGGAGAAAGAGGAAGAAGAAGAAGAAGGAGTAAGAGGAAGGAAGAAAGGGAAGGGGAAGAGGAAGGGGAACGGAAAAGGCAAGGACAAAGAAAACAACAATGAGAAGAACAATAAGAAAATACTTTTTGGCTTTTTTCATGGTCTGGGAAAATAGCTGGACTGTTAATCAGTCCAGCTTATCAGTGGATTCATTTCCACAGATAATATATATTTCTCAGTTACGCCCCTGAAAAGGAAAAAAAAAAAACTCTGCTGAGGATTTAGGAAATCTGTCTTCCTCTTTATTTACATATTCCACTTTGAATACTGTGGGATTGGTCCCTAACAAACATTTAGCTTGTCACCATTGTGTATTACTAAGTACGAACTTAAAGCACCATAGAAAATATCATGTAAATGGCGGACTCTGATGTTCATCTGAACATAAGGCAGCAGTCTGTCCAGGTGGCAAAGAAGGCTGACAGCATCCTGGCTTGTATCAGGAATAGTGTAGCCAGCAGGACCAGGGAGGTTATCATCCCCCTGTACTCAGCTCCGGTGAGGCTGCACCACAAGTACTGTGTTCAGCTTTGGGCCCCTCAGTACAGGAAGGACATCAAGGCCCTGG
This sequence comes from Nettapus auritus, assembly GCA_011076525.1. NCBI lineage: Eukaryota > Metazoa > Chordata > Aves > Anseriformes > Anatidae > Nettapus > Nettapus auritus. The sequence continues at coordinate 32,590,883 of CM021797.1, read as the reverse complement.
AGCATGTCCAAAGAAAGGCTACGAAGCTGGTGAAGGGCCTCAAATAAAAGACCTATGAGGAGCAGCTGAGGGAACTAGGGTTGTTTAGTTTGGAGAAGAGGAGGCTCAGGGGAGACCTTATTGCTATAACTATCTGAAAGGAAGTTGTGGAGAGTGGGGGGTCAGCCTCTTCTCTCAGGTAACTAGTGATAGGACTAGAGGGAATGGCCTCAAGCTGCACCAGGGGAGGTTCAGGTTGGAAATTTTGAGGCATTTCTTCTCAGAGGGAGCAGTCAGGCATTGGAACGGATTGCCCAGGGAAGTGGTGTCATCACCATCCCTGAGAGTGTTAAAGGAAAGGTTGGACGTGTGCTTAGGGACATGGTTTATTGGGTGACATTGGTGATCAGATTATCTTGGAAACCTTTTCCAACCTTAAAGGTTCTGTGATTCTATTCTATGATTCTATGACACTTCCCTTTCCTTGGAAATGTAATGTAATATAATTTAGAAATGTAAACTTTCCGTATTATTATTATTTTGGTGAAATAATGAAATGTGAAGTGATATACTTAGTGTAGGCCTAGTTTATATGTATATAACTAGTTTTATAGGTCTATAAGTTTATTCCTAGTTTAAAGGTATCAGCCAGCATGCTTTCCCTTGACAATCCCAGCACTGAAGTGAAATTACATCAGCTCATCTATAGTACATAGCATTACTGTATTGTGTTAGTCATATGGGAATTGCTGACTTCCAAAAACAAAAAGTCCCTACTCAGATCTTGTCAAAAAGGCTTGACTGTAGACATCACATTCCACTGGGAAAAATACAGTGCTGTTCAGTCTGTCCTTTCTAGAGCATACTGTGCTTTTTGTAATGTCTCTGATACAGTGATTTCCCTCCCTCTAAAGTAGGAGAAAAGCATCAAGAGCAGCAAGTAGTTCTTTTCAGGATAGAGGCCAGGTCTTTTAATGCTTGCATGGAAGCCATTGCAGTATCTGTTACAACTTCTGAATAGAAGTACAGTGCACAGTAAGTGGTAACTCCAAACACAAAGGATGACATTGTGTGGAAACTTGAAGATATGGCTGAAGGGAAAAGAAAGAGTCCCTTTCCCTTCTCTCACCCTACTCCATGCTCTACAGAGCATTTTGTCTCTATAAGCTTAAGATGCATTTCCTGCAACCACATTTCTTTTCATCCTGCTCTTGGTTGCACATAAATTTACAGTTGCTTTTCCAAAGAAAAATCTAACGGTTTACTAAAAGTAGTGAAGAGAAAACTAGATGATCTTGTTCCATTCACTCAAGAAAGATCTTGTTTTGCAAATAAATGAGGAATGACATCATTCCTCAGGAGTCCATCACCATTCTTCATTGAGTAGCATTTGTTAAGTCAGTAGTAATTATCTTCTTGAGATAATGGATTTAATAAAATGCAATCAGAAAATTCAACACTAGAAATAGAATTCCTGTGATGCTGATTGCTCAGTGACAGAGGAATAGAAAGCATTGCATCCATAGCTTATGAAGGGAGACACCATGGTACAAAATCAAATCTGTTTAATTCTAGAGGTTGTTTTTGAACATTACTATTACATGGTTTGGAAAGGTGCAGAATGTCTTCTAATACATATTATTCTACTGTATTAGATATCCAAGAGATGAAGATATTTTTTTACATGAATATTTTTTATTGTCCCCTGTGTTGAGGTTTTATAAAAGTTGCCTCTTAGTGACAGCCTGTCATGTCTGTGATTGTGTTGTGCCTGCAAACAGGCATTATAGGAATATTGACTATGGGTAAAATACATTGCTTCCACCAAAGTGAGGAAAGTCTAACTGTTGATAATCTTAGGCCAGGTATTACTTATCTTGTAAATATATATATATGTTCATCTGAAATAGAATATTTTATATTTTTATTATCTTGTTGTGCAGAAGGGCCATGAGAATCTGCTGTAGCCAGATGGACCAGTTCTTCATCAGGACACCATTTATAACTACAATTCATTCACTATAGACGGAACTTTATTTTTCAAATATTAATGTTTGCTTTTGTATGTAGAAATACAGTTGTTAAAAAAAATAAAATAAAACCTGTTAGAAGGGGTTCCAAACAATGTAAACAATGTTAAATGCAGCAATTTTAAGATAAGCTCTGAAGTAATTTTCACTTGATGCAGTGTGGGTGTGGAGGAGTAAACTTCTTGTCTGGTCGTTGTTGCAAGAGTTGCTTCCATATTAGTTAGGGTTTATTGCTGTTAATTATTAAATGTATTTTAAAATTGTAGATATATATGAAACATACATGAATGGCATCTTTCACTAGTGTTGTACTATGTCACTGGAATTTTCACTATCACAAAGAAAGTAATGGAATGACAGCAAGTAGCATTATCCTTTAAAGATCTCTTCAGACATAAATCATCCTGAAAATAAAGTTATTACCGGGGTGTGGCAGCATGAATTAGGAGCTGTTACAAAAGGAAAACATAATGGAAAGTTAAGAAATCTTTCTCCAAGATGATTGTAAATGTCGCATACAGCAGGAATTGCAGCATTCTGGAGGTGAGCTGTGCAAACTATTTTGCTGCATAGTCAATACAGAAAGTGTGAATTCAGAGTCAGTTAGCCTGTGAAGATGGAACCATGTCACTGAGCTGATATGCCCAGTTTTCAGAGACATGATGCATTTGGCCATGACGAATAGGATAACCACTGAATTTGAGTAGAAACCACAGGAGGCAGAGCATTACAAATGCATTTTTATCTGTGTACTATTATGAAATAGCACATTTACCCTGTACTGGGAACGATGTTTTCCGATGACTTTAAGATGGCACATCATCACATCCTTTCATTGGGAATTATTCTTCTACAAAAATTCTGGGAAGTCTGAAACTGGAATCTACAATGAGCAAAGGCAGATTAGGTCATCCACACTTGGCCAGAGAAGTTGGAGAACAAATATGTTTCAGCTGTGACAACCTTTGGCTGAACGTTTTCACTACAGTTAAGGGCTAATACATTTTGTAAGGTATATTGTGGTCCTTCTGGATGTGACAGTCTTGCTACACAGGACCACTGTTAGCATTTGGATAAACAAATGCAATGCATTTCAGCAAAGAGAAAATCTGTAGCTGAACTTTATTCAATCTTACCTTCTATAAAATAACATTTTCAAGACTATTCCCTGCCTCTAGGAAAGACAGCTTGAGATTCATTTCAAAGTACTGGTGTCCAGGTAGTCCTGTCATAAAGTTTCACTTTTGCAGCTATTTAAAATGACTGCGTTAGCCGCTGTTCTACTTAGCAATCCATTATAAATTTAAGAATAAAGTTATTTTGTTGCCATTTGAACATCTCTTGCACATATCTTAAAATCCCTTACATATTCTGTTGTAACTGTAAATGCCAGTGTTATTGTGCTAACATTTTAAAACAACAAACATTTTGGTTATGTTTATTGTTTTTTGAGGTCATTCTAAAATACTTTATCTTGTTGGATTCCAGGACTCTAATTTTGTATAACACAGTATCACAGTGAAGGGTAACAGTACTGATTATGTGAAGACAGAATTAGTTGATCAGAAAAAAAAAGGATGATATTGTAAGTGTCCAAGGAAAGGTAACAAAAATGAGAGGCATGTGGAAAGGCTGAATGAATTTGTTTTGTTTAGTTTGGAAACATGAGAAGAAGAAGCCGAGATACAAAGATAATTTTTCAGTAAACAAATGGTTTTACAAAAGAGGCTGTCATCAGTTCATCAGTTGCATTCTGTGCCTACAAGGGTATCAGATTACTTGTTTGGAGGGGGGTAGGGGGAAAAGAAAGATTAACATGGAACAACAAGAAAACTTTTCTTAGATATGCAGAGGTGAAACTGTATGTACATAGGTTGTACAACATGTATGGGATGTTTTAAGAACAAATTATATAGATGTCTGGTGACAATGGACAACAGAATACATATCCTTCCTGTGAAAAGAGCTGATCCTACAGGTATTGTGGTGGTTTTGTAGTTCACCATTTTCAGAGCTATTCAAAATCTGCTTTTGGTCTCTTTGGCCATGCTTGTGGTGCTAATACTGCAGAAACCACTTGACTGAAAATGAAATAGCAAGAGCCTCCTGTAATTCTTTATTTTCAGTCTCACATAAAGACCAGCATATAGCTTTGGAGTAAAGAAACAAACAAACATAGATATTCGGAAAGGTGCACATAACAATTGCATTTGTTTCCAGCTTGGAGCAAGGTCTAGGTCTGATTACCTGCCTGAAGAAAAAAAGAGGAAGGCAGATAATGAGAGAGAGGGAGTGAGGGAGAGAGAAGGAAGGGAGTGGGGTGGGGAAAGAGGGAGAGAGGAAGAGGAAGAGGGAAAGGGAGAGGGGAAGAGAAGAAGAGAGCATGTGAGAGTAAATACTGCTTATTTGATCTGTTGGTCCATCCTTCCATCTCTGTTTAAGAATTCCCAGGGTTCTGCCACTTCTCATGTTCTTTGTAAATATCCAAATGTATCTATAAATAAGCTATAGCATAACAGGATTAGCTTTGATCACTGATGCCCAGAATTCATTTTTTAAGTCATCCCATACTTTTTAATTTCCTTCCGTCACGGGAAACTTGGCAAAAGCTGGACCACTGCCTCAGGTTATAGGAAACGGCATGCTGGTGTGCCTTCTGACTCCCAGCAGTGTCCACAGTGAGCACCAGCACAGTCTCTGGAGAAGGTGGAATATTTACATTGAGGTTCTGAAGACATGTCTTTTAGATGGTGATGTTCATTTCCTAGAACATCAGGATAAATTTCCCTTTATGCAAAATGGGTCAGTGAGGTGCCTGAATAACCAAGAAACTTTGCAATTGTATTTCACATTATGGTTCCCATCTACACATTGACCCAGATGTCAGGAGTGTTTTGAGATCTGAGGTATCAGTTCATCCCACTTTTGTCCAGGCACCACAAAGCACTCCACCTCTCAGTGCTGCATCCAGAGTGGTCCGTCCTTCTCTGCCCCCAACCCTCCCTGTCCCGGCACAAGGCACACACCTGCCCTACCTGCCTGGTGCTGGCTTGACCAGATAGAGGAGTTAGGTTCACACTAATCTTTAATAACTCTTTGATCCGATGATGTACTTAGGGATCATGGCACCTTTTTCCTAGGTGAGCAAGGTTAGACATGGATAAATGGAGTGTGTTTTCATTAAATACTTCAGTTGCTGGTTGTCAATGACAGGCACAGAAGAAAGGTGTTCTTGTACTTCCTCCTTTGCATTTTCCACTGAACACTTCCACTGTCCTAAACATTAGGTTATTTGTGGTTAACCTGCAAGAGAGATTGTAAGGAAAACAATTATACAAGAACTTGATCCTTTGGCAGATTGGAGGAAGGTACATAAAGAGGTAAAGAGGCACTGTTTAAATTTTGGCAGAGCACAGGGCAAATTGGAAATGGTTATCCATAAGAACTTCTTGCTTCAGAGTTGTTGCAGGAATATCATTTTCCCCTCCAGTGCTTTCAAAGAAAATAAATAACAATGCAGTGTTAAATTAGTAATCACAAATTAAAAACTTGGTTAGACTGCCTCATAGTATATTCCACAAAATAATAATAATAAAAAAAATCCTATGCACATGCACCATCAATTTAATCCCCGTGACATTGCTTAGATAGCTAGTATTAAATTTTGGAGCTATTTTGCATAAATAGGATGACAGCTCAAAACAGTTGGTGGTGTTTTTACTGCCAGTTTAACTGGTGTTAAATTACTGGATATTTAAGAGACACTAAAACAATTTAGGGTCCAATCCACAATAGTGGTGTCTCCAAAATATCCTAATATTGATGAAAAATACTGTTTTAGGCTTCTGTTCAACTCACTGTTTGCAGTGACTAATGATGTTGTAAGTGTTCCCAAAATGATGTTGGTTGACCTCAGATAAGCGTGTGGCCTCCTTGAGATGCCTCATTCTGAGCGTGGAGTCCGAGGTGGCTGGTCTCTGAACTTCTTCATGGGCTCTATGGATGTAGGGGCCAGTTGAAGAGCAGGCTGCAAGAGTCAATATTGTCATGAAATGAAGGGGTTAATCCAGGTCTTTCAGCACACAGAATATATCTACTGAAATTGTCAGGGTTATTGGTTCTTTTTGTAGTTGTAGTTTCCAATAAATGATTAACACATGGAAAACAAACAAACAAACAAACAAACAAAAAAACTCTAAATTTGTTGTCCTCCTTAAAAAGACCTGCACTGAGCTTATCTACCAGAAAATGTGTTTATTTCTTTATGTCTTGTCAAACACAAGGGATGAATTATTCACAAGAGCTGATTTCATGCACTTATTGTGCCTGCTGGTGAGTAGGCAGCATGATGCAGCACTAGGAGCACTAGGTGCTCTGCTTGCAGAGCTGCGTGGTGTGACCCTCAGGGCTCACATGCTTTCAGGTTAGTGGAGCAAGCACCTGGCATCAGCTGTGGAGGCAACTGTTTTGCCCGCTCTCTGTGCTAGAGAAAATATGTGGCAGCACATTTTTCTTATTCTTTTCTATTTTTTTTTCCTTCCAATTGTGTACAAATGAGAGAGAGTAAAGGAAAGTTTGGGGGATCAAAGATAGACGAATATTTCACAGTTAGTTCTGCTCTTCCTTCCCTTTTTTCCCTCTCATGTTTGAAAAGGCAAACTGCTCATGAGTCATTTAATTCTGGTAATTTATATATCAGAAGTTTTTGTTGGTGGATTTCAGAAGTGAGTTATTCTTCAGTCATTGCTTTATTTACTTACCTAATGGGTTGATTGATGTGCCAGCATCCCTCAGGCAGCAGAGGCCCCATTTCTGTTTTTTTCAAAGAAAGTCGATTGCTAACAGACTGGAGTTTCACAAACACACTAAGTCAGACCTTTCTTATTGTTCTGTGTTCATAATAAGTTCCTGTTGGCCCACTTACAGGACCTGTCACTGCCTATCTGTTGAAACAGAATCCCACACCAGACAGTTCAGAGCTATGGCAGAGATTCAGTGATAAAACACTACAAAAAGCTATGGAACACAAACAGCTTTTTTTTTTTTTTTTTTTTTTTTTTTTTTTTTTTCTGGCCTGAAAGCTTACAGTATGCAGCACTCTCAAACAGCACTTTCCCAAAAGTATCAGGACTGCTCCATAACAGTGGGAATTATTACAATCCCATCTGGCACTGCTTATTTGCAGATGAGAAATGTGTAGGCACAGTGGACTGCAATATGACTTACTAAAATAGAGACTTCGCATTGTCAGTTGTTTTGTGCAATTACCTAGCATATTTTAATTTTGAGCTGGACTACCTATTCCCCACTGAAACAGAAACAGCTATCTCCAGTGACAGAGGGAGACAGGAAGATAGAAGCAGGTGCTCACACTTTATAAGATACACAGTCCTTCCTTTTCTACCCTTCACACCTTCGTGCCTCAGTTTCATACCTATTTCTAACATATTTCTTCTCCTGTCACCTCGCAGTGGACCAAAATATTTTCAATGGGAAAGGCTTGTAAATCCTATACAGAGCTGCATTTTTGCAAATGTCGAAGTACCAGTTTCAGCTGCCCCCACTTCCACCTTTGTTCCCCAGATGGCTGAACACTGCTAGGGGTTTGCCACCTCACAACAGCATGCACCAAAGCCATGAAAGGCATTTGGGTGAAAAAGAGAGCGAAGTAATAGGGGCATGGGCCTTGGAATGAGAATCTTATATTTTCTCTCAGATTGTTTTATTGTTTGTTTGCTTGCCTTTTTTTTTTTTTTTTAAAGCATTTTGCAAGTGTAACAAAGCAAGCCTCAAACTCCTCTGCAAAACAGGTCATAGGTCATTTCATAGACAGAGTATAATGATGAAGCCAGGTTGCAGTGACAGAAAAAGATGCTGTGAGATCAGGAAAAGATCCCAGACTTGTATCAAGACTGTTTGACTGTGATTCCCTTGATCCGACATAATGGAACAACAAAAAGCAGCACACAGCTGATGGTATACACCAAAGCGCATGTTATTTGATTCAGTTCAGACTCCAACCAGCTGGTCCCCAGCAAATCAGAGAGACCATTTGAGCACTCACAAATCAACAACTGCTGCTTCTCATCAAACTGTCTTTGTAGTTGGTTTGGCACCTTGCTGTACAGATAGGTATCATATTATTAGTACAGGACTGAATACAGAAATGATGAGGTAATGATCCTGTGGAAGTATCTGTGCTAACAGATGTGTTTATACTAAGACCTATCATATCATTATGCAGCTGCTCAAATAGATGAATTAAAAAAAAAAAAAAAAATCTTGCTGAATAATTGTACTCTGGAATCTCAGCTTTCCCCAGCAATATTAAATGCTTGCCTTATGGCTGGAAGGATAATTATTGAAATGTGAGAAGAATAAGAGCCCAAGTCTACAGTCAACTTTACACATAGCTCTTAGACCATTTTAACTGCTTCCACTGCTGTCATTATTATTATAAATCAGAACACTACTGGTGGCATATTAATCGTTGATATTACTTAGAGTCTTAGGGATAGTTTAAAAGACCTAACAAGCATGTGGTTACCTGTGCTACTGGTATTGAGAAGTGCTTGCTAATGTATAATTAAACTACTTTCTTCTAATGTTCCAACATCAAAAATTATCAACATTTTGAGCCAAATCACTGGCAATTAATTCCTTTGTCAGTACCTGGAACATGAACCCAACTCCAAAGCCTTCCTGAGGGCAAGAAGCCCTACAGTTGCCTGCGGGCTTCATCTTCAGTAGAAGCATGTGTGGCAATTGTGTTCTTTCTCCCTCCCTAGAGTCCCCAACTCAGAGAAATAAGTAAATAGAAATGAGGACTGAAAAAGCAGTAATGTGATATAGCAGCTATTTCCCTGACAGTACAATACCTTGCTAGAAAGGGCTCTGGGGACAAGATAGAAACAGAAGAGATGTTCTCGGCTGTAGCATTACAGGGTTCTTGCCAAATAATTTGGATCTGCAAGACAAATACAGGGCAAAAGGCATCTGAGTGTGTCCAGAGTCATGCAGAAGTGTTCTCAAGCTGTAACAATGCACAGCCAAAAACATCAGATAGTTAATAAAAAGTTTTCCTTCCAAATAGCCTGCCTCATAAGAGTTTAATACGCGTAACTCCCTCCCAGATATTATTTCAAAACAAACATATAAGTATTATTGAATGAAAAATAAATGATGAGATAACAGTTTATATGTCAGAAATAATCATATTTGTATCTTGGTACGTAAGGTATGCCTTTTGGCAAGATAGATGAAGTAAATTAGATGACTTTAAATATACTATTTGAAGGTTTCAAGTCCCCAGAAATGCCACATGGTATTAGTTCTGGGCCTGAGGTATTTCGAAGACTAATTTCAGAATTTTTTTGAAGGATTACAAGGTCCTGACATTGTAATAAATGATGATTGAAATTGGGTTGAGAATGATACAGAATAAGAAAAACTATGGAAGTTCTATATAAAGATAACAGAAATCTCTGAATTTCAGAAAGTCTAAAAATCATTACATCTATTAGACAAATTGGAAAAAAAAAAAAAAAAAAAAAAAAAAAAAGATAACATAATTGCTGATTCAAATGAAATAAAACAACCTGAATGCAGATTATAGAGCAGATATACATAACTTTTGTAATCAGATTAAATTTTTTCTCCATAGACTGAAAGTCAACAGGCACTCAGGGGACCTGCTAGGAAATGATTTCACCTGGTATTGGACAGATATTTACAATAGGTGTTTTTAAGTCATTAAGACTTTAGTAATCTGTTGCCCTATCAGTACGTCCTCAGAACAAAATGTACGACAATCTTGGTCACTGCAAAAGAATTGTGCTCCAGCTTGCAGCTCTATTGCAGAAGGCCCTGAAGACCACTAACTTGCTGCCGAGTTGCATGGCTGATCACACAGTGTCACCCTTCTGCTCTGACCCTGGCTATCTGCCACTTCAAGGGTTACTGTTTCAGGAATATTTCCCAAGGTACTTACACCTTTCTTCTTGACTGTTTATGGCAGCTGTGTGAGGCATAATGGTGAGCTTTTCCTGCAGCAGAGACTGCCAGCTGTATTTGCATGTGGATCAGCAAACAGAGCCGAGATAACCTGTGGTAAGACTGAAAAAAAAAAAAAAAAAAAAAAAAAAGGTCTATTATTAACTGCATAGGCTTTTCTTCAAATACAGTAGCCACGCGAGTAATGTAATTATTTAAACTAACTGGAAAAAAATCCAGAATATCCCTCCTCCACAAAACAAAATTAAAATATTTTAACATTCTACTATCCTACATGATGCTGAAGCTACAGAAATGTGTGGCTGAACTTACAGCTTACACTTTGAAAAAATAAAAAGACCTCACAAAAGCCATCCTGACAAACAGCATCCAAATGTGTTTCCAGCACCATCAGAGTCTGATGCTGGAGGAAGCACAAAGTCACTGTTGACACAAGCATGAACACTGTCACATGTAACATGGCCAAACCAGAGCAAGATATGATGGCCCTGTGTTTTGAGACAAGCAGCCAGATGCCAAGGGGACAGATACAAACAGCACTGACAAAGTAGGTGAACCAGTATCATCTTAGATGTTATACTGACCAATTAAGTGCTGTCTCAGAGGTAAACATTGTCAGAGATCAATTTAAATAGCTAAAGGGAATGTGTATGTGCATGCGTCTGTGTGCACACTCCCATCAGTAGCAGGGGAAGGATAGAAATGCAAGACTGCATATCAACTTATGAGGATGGGAATGGCTATATTAACGTTGCTATGGTTAGGAAGCACGGCCATGAAGTAGCCAATAGCTGAGCCTCTAAGCATGTCCAATGTGAAATAGACATTTCCAGAAGCTAGAGAAGACACAGCTGTGGTAAGGATTCATGCCATTAATAAATGCTGTTTCTTCTTTCCAACCAGCCTGCCTCCTGAGTACTTATTAAACATTGCAATCACTGCTCAACCTGCTTATGGGGAATAGCTTTATCAAAGTGATGAAATTATCAGAGAAAAGATTCAGAAGTAGCAAAAGAGCACACTGGTGAATGACAACCAAAGAACTGTTCCAATAGCTTAGGAATTTGGCAAAGAAGTAGTGGGTTCTTCACTTACGAAGATCAATTAAAAATTCTAGCCGTACTGTCAACATTATTTTTAACGTAACAGAGCCGCACAATGTCCAAAGTAGTCCCCTAATACAAAATATCAATTTGATTTTCCTCAGGAGATTAGCTCTCCTTTTGCAATGCAAATATTTTCAAGTGTACTAAACACATTCTAGCACCTCAACATAGGCACTAAACTATTTGCATGCAAAATTACCCAAAGTAGCAGACTGGCACAAGCTTATGCTTCTGCCATATGTGCTGAAGAATTTGAGCCAGGAAACTAGTAGTATCTGGATACTATTTCAATTTCAATTTGATTTTATATTATTATTCAAAGGAGAAAATAAATAAAAAGCTTTCATTAAATTAATGCTGCATGTGATACTAAGTCTACCCCAAAGTTCTCTAATTACTTTTTTTCCAGTTAAAAACATGGTCCAGGAGATGCAGAGAATTTCCTCTTTACAACTGTAGCTACTTTTTTGTTTACTTGGTGCTTTATTTTTTAGGTACCTTTAAAAAATAAATAAATAAAAGAAAGGTGTGTCCCTCATGCTTCTTTTAGACATTTTATTAGTGTCACTTCATGCTGTTGCCTGCATGCGGTGTGAAGCAGGCTGCCACAGATCTTTGCAGCATGTCAGAGTACTACCAGACACTCAGCCATACTGAGCTTTTTGTCTAAGGACGGACTTGGGTCCCTACTCCAGCTTTTGTTTGCATCATGGTAAGTCTGGAGGAATGCTTCAGAACTTGGATGAACTGTTGCAGTTTTGTGTGGACAAAATGGAAAAACAACTAGGCCTTCTGTTACTTATCTCTGAAACACCAGCCATGTAAAAAATGCATGCCTTGTGTTTGAAAAATTCACAGAACCACCATTTTCCAGAAACAACAGCTAGCTTGAAAAAAGAAGGGGAGAAGGAAGGGGTGGGGGGTGGGGGCCGGAGGTGAGGAATTGACAGCCATTCCAGCTGTGCTTACACTTGGGCTAGACTGATGTCTGCAGCACCAGTTGACAAACCTTCGACTGACAGCAATAGCTACTACGCTGGACACCCCGACAGCCTGATGGCACAGGAACCATCTGCCAATGAAATCTGGGCTTGTGCAGCTGTTCTGTGTCACCCAGTTGCTAGGAGAGGAGTATCAGAGATAATGTGACTGAAGACAGTTTTCTGCCCACATGTCAATAGTGGGACACAAGTCACAGACATAGCCTCCATGGCTTCAAGTGCTATCACATTGAGGAGCTGAGTGCTTAACCACTTTTCCCTTGCTTTTGTATGAATAAGTATCTGTGTAAGCATCTTCAGGCAATGCCTATCCTTTACTTCTAAATAACTTTAAAGTGGGAAGAAATACCGTGTATTTTTAGCTCTCTTACACTGAGAGGAAATCCAAAAACCTTAAAGTGGTAAGATCAAAACAAAACAAAATTAAAGGAGTAATCCTTCCAAAGCAGCTTTAAACTTTGGGAGCAAAATAGTTTCAAGGTAAATTTGTCAGATCTTTTTCTTTCTTTCCTTTCTTTCTTTCATCCTCTTTCTTTCTTTCTTTCTTTCTTTCTTTCTTTCTTTCTTTCTTTCTTTCTTTCTTCTTTGTTTCCTTTCTCTTTCCTTTCTTTCTTTCCTTTCTTTCCCTTCTTTCATTCTCTTTCTTTCTCTCTCTTTCTTTCTTTCTTTTCTTTCTTTCTCTTTCTGTCTCTTTCTCTTTCTCTTTCTCTTTCTCTTTCTCTTTCTCTTTCTCTCTCTTTCTCTTTCTTTCTCTTTCTCTTTCTCTTTCTCTTTCTCTTTCTCTTTCTCTCTCTTTTTTCTTTTCTTTCTTTTCTTTTCTTTCCTTTTTTTTTTTTTTTTTTTTTTTTTTTT
>CM021797.1:32566811-32577802 GCA_011076525.1 Nettapus auritus | reverse complement strand
TTTTTTTTTTTTTTTTTTTTTTTTTTTTTTTTTTTTTTCCTGATTTATTTCCATGTTCTACCTTAACTGAGACTAACAGAGTGGTAAGCAGATCTGCAGGGCAACAGGGAAAGAGAGGTTATCAGCACAAAACATTTCTTTCCCCTCCAGCACATCACAAGCCGCCCTGCACTGAGGGACAGAGAGGCAGTCAGAGTGCTGATCACACTCACCTTCAGTGTCAGATTGATGGAGGCACTCCTGTTGAAACCTTTTTTCAGTCATAACTGAACATGGTTCTGAGGTCTGGAAACAAATCTAACATTTTCGTGACTCATGGAGTAGAAGGTGCTAGCATTTGTTCTAGCTCCAGCCTCTCAAGCTAGTAGATATTCTTCCAGAAGAGAAAACCAAAAATACTAGGTTTTCTTTCTCCCCTAACGAAATCTGAACACTTAGAGCAGATTCTCAGGTGTAATAAAATTGATATGCCTTCTCTGGCACCTTAGGTCTGCTGACATGAGGAAAGATCTTATTATTACTTTTCAAGATTAAGCCAATCAAGTATGTTTGATCTCACCACAAGGATGGCATCAAAGTTTGCCTGTATGTTTAAGCAATGTATGCTAACATAACTCAAAAATGCTTATCCCATGCCTCTCTTTCTTTAAAATAATTTAACTGTGTCTTTTGCATTTCTGACCCAACAAAAAAACTGTTCTTGGTCCAATTCTGTCTTCCTAAAAATCGTTGTGTTTGATTTGTTTTCACTGTCAGAAATGTTGAACAAATGCCTTGGTGCATGAACTCTGTTCTGAGAAGATTTCACTGTAAAAGCCAGCATCTCTTCTGCAGCGACTTTCCAAAAACATCCCACAAAAGTACTCAAAATTTGTGGTTGTGTAGCAAGTTTAATGGAAATTCTCCACGTTACATGCCTACCCTTGCGGATTAATACCAGTACATTTTAAACTGCGGTTTGATTTCAAACATTGAACTAATTAAGTGGCAGACAACGGCCGTCGAAGTCGTCGGCAAAAGGCATGCCGACATCTCCCTCTGCTGACCTCTGAGGAGAAAAGCAACGACTTTGTCTTGGAGACCTGTGGATACGACGGCCCTGATTCAGGCTGCACGGTGGGATCAGCCGTCGACGCTTGCAGTTTCTCGATTCATTAAGTGCAAACGCTTCCCATTTGCAGGCTTATATGTGTCTTTTCTCTGTCTTTCACTGCTGAACATGGGCATGATAATGAGCTCTCTGGTGTCTTGCTCCCTCTACCAAAAAAGTCAACTTGCAGGCACGTATCAGGAAGTACATACTTAGTGCAAATCCAAAAGGTGTCTTTCACTAGTATTTCTCTCCTCAGCTGTAGAAAATAATAATAATAGTTATAATCACCTTTAAAAAGTTTGATAAACTTTAGAAGTCTGCCTGGTGACTTTAAAACACTAAGATGGGAATTAAAGACAACTTTTGCATACACAAAGGGAAGGTAAGTATTTTTGAAAATTAGGAACAGGGTCAGTCTGTGTCTGGCTTTTGAAGAAATGTGTAAACAAGACTCACAAATTCTCTCTGCCACACAGACACCTTCTTGTTAGGACCATCCATGGCAGCAGACACGGCACAGGGGGAGAGGGTGGATGTGGGGTCACTACTTCTTCTTCTAGCCAAAGTTCTTCTAGCCATTTACACCTGTGGAGTGAATGATGCCTGCCTTCTCCTGTGGAGACAGCAGTGTCATTGCTGGAGCTCAGCAAAAGTGCCTACAGAAGGGCACTCAGCTGTGACATTTGTGCCATTTTGAGTATGGGATGAGGCACAAATTAGTCTTCAAAGTGTATGACTCCAGAAGGAGAATCATACCCTTTTGTTTCTGTCTCTATGATTAAGTTCTTCCTCTTTATCTAAACCCATGCAAACTTGTCAACTCCATCACCCATCTCTGCTTGGAATTGCTATCCTATGAGCACCTGAAATAACATATGACAGACCTATCCAGTCTCACTCATTTGAAGTGAGCTGTCTCCTCTTACTTTTGGCTTCATTTTCATGCAGCCGTAAAGATTCACAGCATATATCAATGGAAAATGTAATATAACACTCAGAAGTTTTCAAATCTCACTTATTCAAATGAGTGTTACTTGACAAGTCTGATGTGATAAAATAATGCAAAGGATTTTAAAGATTTTGCCTAAATGCACAATGAAATGAAAGCTTTTTTCTTGCCTCCCTTTTCTTTGCATTTTTTTAAAAACTTTAAAAATGAATTCTAAAAGGCTGTATCAAACTGATAGAAAACAGGGAGACAGTGCAAAGCATGTTCTTTCTCACCTCAACCTAAGACTGCTTTGCAGTCCTCCTCACTTATGCTATGTGGGAGAGAAGGGGAAATGAAGAAGGCAATTGCAAAACTGTGGAGGACTAAGCAGTTGAAGGCTCTGAAGTAGTTGCTTTAACACAATAAAATTGCAAATAAAATATTGGAAATGAACAAAGAAATTAGCTGAAGCTCATCTTAGTTTGATTAGCTACCACTCTGTAAAAGCAAGGAAAAGGAAAGGGCAGACAACATAGAGAACTAAAAGCTGGTAAGAAAGATGAACTGTCTGTTTCAGGTTAGGTGCTGGTGGATTAGGTGAGCAGGGTAGCTGTGGATGTGTCTTCAGAAGACGTGGAGTTAGGTATGTTCTACCGAAGTTCGAAGGACCAGTTTGTAGGTTCAAATTTCATTTATAAATTTTCATAAAATTTGTTTTCATAAATTCATTCTTATTTATTTAGAAGTGTGAATTCAGCTTCTTCATTTTATGGATCCAGTTTTAAAAGCTAGCCTGAAATTATTTAAATATAACAACAACTAACAAAGATGACTGTAATTCCTACAACTTAAAACTTGCCACCGAAGTAAAGCTAGAATGGAAGCTTATATGTACAAATCCTGTTTATTTCAGTAGTAGCTCCATCTGTAGCAAATGAAAGTATCTTTTAGGCTAGCCTTTTTGCATCTTCCTCTAAAGTATATATTACTCCCTGCTTTCAAGAAGAAATTGGCCTAAATGAACAATTCTTTTAATCCATTTTGTGGCAGTTCCTGTCCATTACATAGAACTAATCTCTGTACTAGAATTGAAGCATTAAGAGCATTAGATTTTTGGTTGTTTAAAGACACCTTGAGTCTTACACAGTGTCAAAATTCAAGCTTCACATTATGCTAAATGTGAACAGTTCAACACAGCTCAGGATCCTTGCACAGCTGCTTGCTATGTTGTGTCTATGACACCAGCTGATTTCTGTGAAACCTTGGATATCCTTTGGACAACCACAATAAGCAGACTAAAAAAAGCCCTAGAAAATTGTGACAGTGAAAGCAAAGGAGACCAGGATGAGAAATCTGGGACTGCTGGATGATGAGATTTTCACCAGATAGCGCAACCAGATCTTTGTTTTATTTGTGCTTCAGAAACCAGTAGCACCCAGACTTCATCCTAACCTTAAATTTCTATAAACTCCCAAATCAGTTCAGCTGAAAGGGGCCTTGAGTGTCTACAGTCAAACTTCCTGCCCTGAGCAGGGTCATCACTGAATTCAGATCAAATTGCTTAGAATTCTCCAGCTGTGTCTTGAAAACCTCCAAGGATGGAGACAGCATAACCTCTCTGGGAGATCTGTTCTGCTGCTTAGTTATTCTCACAGTAAAATTTTGTTTCCTTATATCCAATTTGAAATTCCCCTACTTCAGTTTTTGACCATGGTGACTCATCCTCCTGCTACACACCTTAGAAAACAGCCCAGCCCCATCTCCTCAGTCCCCTTCCGTTGGTGCCATGGGGGGTTTTGGGTGCCCCTCAAGCCTTTCCTTTTAGCCAAATGAGCCCCAGTTCTGTAGCTTGTCCTTGAAGGGCAAAGGCTCTGTCTTGCTGGAAGTCCTACTGTCTTGGAGACTGCCTCTGATGTCACTCTATTGAAATCTTTCTGTTATTGGGGGCCCAACAATGTGTCACTACACTAGATGTGGTTTAATGCACATTGAGTGAAGGGGGTTTGTTACTTCTCTTAGCTTACTGTGTGGGACCTTTTTCATATAGCCCAAGACACCATTAATCTCTGGGTCTACGTGCTGCTTGTTCATACTTAGCATATGGTATTCCAGAACCTTTTCAGCAGAGTTACTCCTCAGCCTGCCAGCTCCCGGTCTGTAATGTTGGAGAGGGTTATCCCATCCTAGCAACATGATCTAGCATTCATTTGTTTTTTTTTTTGTTTCATACGGTCCCTGTTGGCTGATTCCTGCAACCTGTCTAGGTGCCTCTGAATGGAGGTTTGAGCACCCATCAATTGGGAGTTTTCTGCAAATTCAGTGAGGGTCCATCAGCTTCCTTCTCCACATCATTGTTAGGGATGTTAAGCAGGATCAATCCAAGGATGGACCTCTATGTTACCTTACTTGATATCAGCCACCACGTAGAGTATTTCCCACTAGCTATGACTCATGGTATCTGACCAGCCAGCCAGATTATGATCCATCCGCTAATGGACCTATGGACCTTACATCCCAAAATGGATGTAAGAATGCAGTAGTAAGCTGCATTTAAACCCTGAACTAAAACCTGCTAAAATAAAGGTAGACAAAATCAAATGGTCTTAACTCATCCACAGTCCAGAATGCACATCCATGTATAGTCATTCTATCATACAAGGCAGTCAAGGTCAAGTATGATTTATCCATGATAGACCCACGCTATTACTCTCTTATCCTTCATGGGCCCAAAAACAGCTCCCAGGAGAATGAACACCATGACTTTCCTCAGAAAACAGAGGGAGATAGATCTGTGTGTAGTTCGTTGGCTCTTTCTCCTTGCTCTTTTTGAAGATGACTGCAGCATTTTACTTTCTCCTGTCACTATGAGAATTTCCCCCAAATTTTCAAAGGTGATAACAGCCCTACCATGATGTCAGCCAACCCTCACCATCTTCAGATACATCCCTATCAGACCTCAGGGACTCACAAGGGTCAAGATTTCTCAAGAGATCTGTTAGTTGATACTCATTCACTGCTGATAGCACATCTCCATGAATCTTGGCTGGGAGAATATAGTGTACGTAGGCCTTTTTTGCATCCACTGTCACTAAATCACCTGCCTCATTTAACTGCACGACAACACATCAACACATTCTTCTTTTTCTTTTTCTTTTCCTTTTTTCTTTTTTTCTTTCTTTTTTTTTTTTTCTTTTTCTTTTACTGCAGATAGAAACTCATATTTGTGCCCTTGGAGTCCTTTGCCAATTTCAGCCTTGCCCAAACTTTGTCTTTCTGGAGAATATCACTGCATGCTGAGACAATATTTCTATATTCTTCCTTTGTTGCCTGTCCTCATTTCCACCTCCTGTGTAAGATTATTTGCACTGGGTCTCAGACATGCATTTATTTTCACTTTAGAAATGTCAACTTTTTTTTTTTTTTTTTTTTTTTTTTTTTTTTTTCTGAATGTCTGGATGGACTGTTCTTGAGCTTGGAGGATATCGGAGGTCATCTGGCATTCAAGTTGTTTTTCATATACTGCTACATTATTTAGTGCTGTACAATTTTTTGGGCATGATGCCCAAAAAATTGAAAATGTTCACTTTTCATTTTTTGTGTAATTAGTCACATGATATACCCAAGAGATATTTACCTTTCCTTGCATATGCTTCAAGATTTGGTTGGGCATTACTCTAATATCTCTGTCCTGTAGTGGTCTGGCTATGTTCCAGTTTTAAAGCCATGGTCTGTGAGGGAGCAGTGGAAAGAACAGTGTTTTAACTTTGGTTGTGGTGCATTTCTAGTAGATATAAAACATACCTGCATGCCTTGAATCTGTGTTGAGTGCAGGGGTAGCAACAAACATGAAAGACTTTACTGGAGGGAAACTCTTGCTGACTCTTGTGCAAAATGGAAATTGAGAGTTTGACACAATAACAATGGACAGGAGGAGGACTTTCCCATGTGTGATAATCATAAATATCGATGAGAAAATAAAAACACTCTCAAGAACTAGCACTAAGCCTATCAATGTGATATCAGAGCACATGTGTGGGAGAAAAGGTGAATCTGGAAGGAGAGAAGGAAATACCACCCCATGTGAGTAATTTACAAGGTGCTCTACACTTCAGTCTAAAGATAATGCTCAAAACACAGCCTCAAGTTTCATGGGAAATGAGATTGTTAATCTAATTCTTAACCAACGTCCATATGAATAATAGCCAAGTCACCAGCTACCACACTCAATCAACAGGTTGTATTGGAAGACCCCAGGAGACATTCACACACAGTTTTGAGACTGCTGTAGTTTAGCCCCAGCGGGCAGCTCAACCCCACACAGCCACTCACTCACTGTTCCCAGGTGGGATGGGGGAGAGAACTGGAGAGGTGAAAGTGCAAGAACTCATGGGTTGAGATAAGGACAGTTCACCAGGCAAAGCAAAAGCTGTGCACACAAGCAAAGCAAAATCAGGAACTGACTCACCACTTCCCACAGCAGGCAGGTGTTCAGCCACTTCCAGGAAAGCAAGGCTCAGCATGTGGAATGGCTTCTTGGGAAGACAAATGCCATCACCTCAAAAGCCCACCCTTCCTTCTTTATCCCAGCTGTTGTTGCTGAGCATGATACCACACAGTGTGGGACACCCCTCTGGCCAGCCTGGGCCAGCTGTCCTGGCTGTGTCCCCTCCCAGCTCCTGGTGCACCACCAGGCTCCTTGCCGGCAGGGCAGCACAAGTAGCTGGAAAGGCCTCGGCTCTGTGTGAGCGCTGCTCTGCAGCAGTGTATGGTCTGCATTATTCCCATCCTAAATCCAAATTATGATATTGTGTGAGACTCCGTGAAGAAAATTAACTCTGTCCCAGCCCAAACTGTGTCAAAGACTGACTTAATATATTCTATGAGGTATGATTTTGCACATGTGAATGTGTGTGTCTGCATGAAGATAAAGTTTTTGAAGTTTGTTCTCAAAAGCTGCCTTGTGTGATGTTAGATTCCATTCTTGAAGATGCTCACCTTCCTTTAATTTTAATAAAGATTGCAGAGACCAGGTAAGAATTGTTTGAGAAACACTATTATAGTTCAACAGTTTGCATAATTTCCACAATTTCCTTTGTGGATATGGAAACTATACTGTTTGTGAACTAGAGGAGGACATACTAACAAGACTGTTAGGCATTTGTCTGGTACAGCGCAACACACTGTTTTGTAGCATGTGTTCCCAATTTTCTTTTTTCCTTTAGCACACCATTAAGTGACATTTCTTTACCATGAGGAACAATCTGCCTAAAAGCTCCTGTTCCTCACCTATCTACATCAAGTGGATTTTTATTGCACTCCTCCTTTGTATTGACTGTGTTACCACTGTTTTCCATTAAGCTGGAATTTCATCTCATTTATGCAAGTCCATTCCTCAAGGATACTGCTATAAAGACTTAAACTAACCCATTCTAGTTCTCATTTTTGTTGCCTTTTTTTTTTTTTTTTTTTTTTTTTTTTTTTTTTCTGATGTGTATCTCTCCTTCAGCAGCTCTTAGGCACAAGATATGAAAGCTAATTCTTCTCAAGTACTGTACTACTGGCCCTATAAATGAATCTTCTCTGACTTGTCAGAAACTTTACCATTCCTGAGCATAACCCTTTCTTCTATACACACCTTCCTCTCGTGTATTAAAAGCCTTTGCATGCTATGCATGGCCTTTCATTTATCAGACCCTGTCTATTCCTGATTTTAAAGTGAATGGTGACTGGCTGTCATTTTATTCTGTTTTACTACTGTTCTTCTAGCACCATCCACTTTAGATTCATCCAGTGTATTCAAATGTCATGGGTGAAAGCAATGCACACTGATGTTTGCAGTCTGCCTGTGAGATGAGAAAATATTATCACACCAAAGAGGGAAAGGGAAACTGAGGCATGGAGAGATGATATAACCAAATGCAGCTGTATCTTGGAACAAAACCCAGATAATCTGATTCACAGAGCAGTGGTTTGTTTTCTTTCAGTTGCTGTCAGTCTATTTCCAGTCACTGAAATCAGTTATTGATCTTGACTGTCTCGTTATCCCTAAGAATATAACACTGCTATAAATATAGGGATCTGACTTGAGCTCTGTTTTTGTTCAAATACAGTCTAGTAGCTGCAGGTGGATAAGCAACAAATATACCTTTGCAAAGGCAGATTGAGGCATACCTGAGAAGCCTTTTGTTCCTCTTGAGTGCAGGTTGTTTTATAGGATGTTCTGCAGAGGAACAGGAGGCCTGACAGCACTTTAGTTCAGCCTGGAAGTCCTGCTGGGCCACTGGTAGCCCAGTGGCATTAAGTCTTTTTTTGCTCCTATTTCCCTTTATCTTTATTTTTTCTGTTTTTCATCCTTGCCTTGCACAGGTGCAGCTCTAAAGCTAACCAGCAGTATTTAACAATGCCAAGTAAACTGCTAAAACTTCCCAAGGTTCATTTTTCTCTGACCTTTCCTCTTTATTCCACACCTCTTGACTGCTTCATTGTCAGTGTTTCCCTGTCTCTGTGCTCTTTCTGAACTCTCCAAATTGAAGTATTTAATTTAAATATTACAATAAGAATATTCAGCTGCCTCCTCAGATTGGTAAATATGATTTAAACAAAAATAAAGCCCAATCACGATCAGGTGACTGGGTAATTCCATAGTACATCTTTTCAAGCTTTAGGCTTTTAAGCATTTAGGCAGGTGCAGTAGGTTAAGAAATATTGAGCCTTGAAATACTGTTAGGGACTTGTTTTCTCAAAGTGTAAGAGAAATAACTTGTTAATATGAATTAATACTAATTAACATATGAATAATATTTAAAAAAAAAAAAAAAAAAAGAGGAATGTTTATAAATAGGAACCAAGATGGAAGAAAGAGTCCCCTTGGTCCTGGAAAGCATGGTTCAAGATCTGAATCATAATTAATTGGATTACGAGCTCTGTCCTGAGAAATGTATAAAAAAGCAGAAATCAGAAGTATTACATCTGAAGAATATTTTGTTCTGCTGGAACTTTTCTTCCTCACTTATGGACTGAAATATAAATTTATCATGGAAACAATCAGATCCGATTCATTTTTTAATTGCTCCAGAAACTGAATTCACCTACCCAGCAACAGAAGAGAAAAGAATTTGGCCTACATCTTTCCCTGTATCCCTGTCCCAAAGCCTCATTTATGGGTTAATGTAAGGCTACGTTACACAGGTGTCATGCTACCCCTTCAAACAATATACAGAGTGGTAAGGTATAGGTCTGCTCATGGAGGATCCCTGTCTGCTTTTATCCTGATGGATTCCCAGGGGCACTCCCATCAGCTCACCTCCCAGCTACCGGTGGTGACTCTGCTCAGCTGTTCTCCTTAGAAGAGACTTCTTTGTGAACAGACAGGTAGGTAAGGCACACAAAGCACATCCTGTTGCCAGAAACCAGCAATTAGAGGAGACAGAGTTATGCCCCTGCCTCTGGCAAGCCTTGAATGCTAGGATGTTTTTCTGGTATCATGGTGTGGACTTCTTTCCACCTCCTCCCCCAAAACATGAGACATCTCAAAAGGCAAGTGTGTGATGAAGCTCTGCTGGATCCAATGCTGCAAGGGAACCTGGGGCTAGGACGTAGCTTCTAATACAAAAACAAATTAATTAAGTGTTGCCATCCTACTGCTCCACAAAACCAGCACCAGCTCAGCATGGCTGGCAGGCGAGTTTCTCCAGAATGAATGAGGTTATTTTTTGGCTTGGAGGTATGGTGTGAAGAAACTGATCCTTCTGTTGTGCCCTGTGGGTGCAGGAGGAAGCTACTATCATTTGTCCCTTCCACAATCCCTACCACTTCAAAAATAACATAAATGTTAAGAGGTTTGTTGACTGTTTTGTTGGTTCTGCAAATGCTGCTGTTGTTTTAAGAACCTCATTTGCCAGTGCAAATCTCATTGCTTCACTCCTCATCAGCATCCTCCTTCCTCTTCCTCCACCCACCTGACCTTCTTCTCCATCTCCTCCTCCAGCCTTTTTGGCAATGTCACTGGGCCAGACTGGTCACCCACTCACTGCCACCCCTGCAGAAATCGTGCTCAAAGTGAGACTCTGCAGCAGTAATCTAATCTGGAATGTGCTATTTGATTTCAGCAGCTCAATTGGATCAGACACTTGCAGAGCTACACACTTTCCTGCCAGCTTGGCAGGGTAAATGTTAACCACTTCTCTTCAAGGCTGGGATGGTAAATATGTTCTGTAGTTTCACCATGAAGCCACTCAGTACTGAAAGAAAGTCCATGGAAAGACTTTAGTAAAGGTTACACTAAATGACAATTATTGACATCACCAGTTTTTTAGACATTGTTCTACAATATGAAAAAAAAAAAAAAAAATGGAGAAGAAGGACAAATTCTTTTTTGCCCTCTAAAGTCATTGGTGAGGTCACCTCCAGGTAGTATCTTCATGTCACTCTCTTTGGAATTACAACACTCTCCTTCTGGTTCAATACATGTTAACTACAACATTTAGGAAAGACCCTTTCTACAGTCATTTTGCCACTACCACACAAAACTACTTGGTAAAGGACATAATTATCCATCCATCAGTCTGAACAGGCTGGCTTAGAAGCACCTACTTCCAACCTCGTACATTCTGTGTTTCAGGACTTCTTCACAATGGATCTGCGAGTGTACACTTCCTCACAGAGTGCTTGGTGAGACCAGGTGTTTGTACCCCTAACTAAAACAAATTGAAGACAGCCTGTACAATTATTACACAGCTAATAAAATGTAGCACTTTCCTCTCATGCCACATCAGCTCCTTTGTTTTAACTTGTAAGTCCCTTCAGCGGCTATGCTTGTGATCAGCTTTGGTTTTGAATTGGACAATTGTACTAGGTGTGGACTGTAGGCTGTTAGCTTCCCTGGGAGACTGCGTGATGCTAAATATTTAATGTCTTCTCTCTCTCTCTTTTTTTTTTTTTTTTTTTTTTTTTTTTTTTTTTTTTTTT
>CM021797.1:32534779-32551595 GCA_011076525.1 Nettapus auritus | reverse complement strand
AAAAGAAAAGAAAAGAAAAGAAAAGAAAAGAAAAGAAAAGAAAAGAAAAACATGAATTTTAAAATACACTGCTGTTCCTTCAGCAAAGTTTCGGTTGGTCTGAGGGTTGCTTTGCCATTTGTGCTGTTTGGTGGCCTCTGGTATGAGCAGTGACTGCCAGGTGAGGTGTCTCTTTTGATTACACATTCAAAACCCAGCTATACACCAGCACTCCTATAGCATGACTGCTGTGGCAGGTGAAAGTGAGTCATGAGGTATGCACCATGCATGGCCCTGTGCTGGAAACCAGACACATGGGCTAAAGACTGTGAGCTAGGTAACAAGTTCTACTTTTCAGTCCTAAAGTAATATGTTTAAGCTGGGAAGTTGGAGGTTGGGTGGAGATGGCTTTAACCTTCTTCAGTACAACACATATTTACCTGATAAAAGCTTAACAGTGCAATCTGCACTTCACGTTGCTAACATTACAGAGGTTCAACTGCACACTCTTGGATGAAGTACAAAACAAGAATTATAGACACACACACACACAGATGCAAAATGCATGAGAGACGTATGTTTAGGGGAATCTAAATCTTAGGGGAATGAATGGGCTAAAATATGAAATTTGCCAGTCAAACATTCATCTATAAAGTATTTGCTTTTCTTTATTCATTGTTATAAAACATGTCCTAAATTAGTCACAAAACACTTGCCTTTTAAGTTCATGTTTTCTTTTGGATCTGCAAACAGACTGAAAATGACCAGCTAGTTAGAGACAAATGAAACACAGGATTTATTATTATTACTATTATTATTATTATTTTTCTATTAAGAAAAAGTGTAACCAAATTAAATGTTCAGATTAGTGTGATCAGCTCCTCTATAATTATTTGCATGACTTGCTAACACTTTTGCACATTTCAGGAAATTCAATTGCCTTTTTAAAATTGAGGCTGTAGTGTTCTAATGAAGTAGCTACCCTTCAACTTAGTAGGTGCTAGATGGAGCTGAGCAGCTGCACCAGCTTGAAAAAAAAGTTTCTATTGTGCATTGCTCATAATGGTCCTGAATGTAAGAATTTACTGCTGCCAACCAGCACAGCTCTCCACATTTTCTGCTGGTGAGTACACGTCACTTAAAAGACTGATGCTGCTGGGTATTTTCCCCTGAGTTTCTTTCCCCCAGGCTGATGTATCTCTTTGGACAAACCTTCTCTTCTGTGATTGTCTTCCTGCAGACAGTATAATTGTAAGGGGTTCTGTCATGGGTGACAGAGATGGAAGACAAAGCACTGATTTCTGTTACTTCAGCACTACCTGTGCCCTTTCCCTGCGTGTAATCTCTTGATGACACCCCTGGCTAGGTAGCATTAAATACTTGCTATTTAGTCTACGCTGCAGCTGGCTGAGGAAGTGAAAGACATTATTTTCCATGTGCTGACTCATTCTAAGCACCCGGTGCAGAAGTGCTAACCAGAAAGACTAATGTTACATTCAGGTGTACACCACGTATTCTCTGGACATCTCTTTGAAGTTTTGTATTGTAACTAGGCAGGAGGATTGTACCTGATGACGACAAACTCTGGCTGCTTGCTCTGCTGGCTGGCAGGTGTGGGTAGCCCTGCAGAGGTGGCACAATCTGACCCTGTGGAGCAGAGCTCTTCACACCACTTGGTGGCAACCTCTCCAGCCAATTAAGGAGATGTGCAGATGAAATACAAGGGGAGTTGCAACCCATTCACCTTGGCTGGGAGAATGAAGGTTCTGGTTTAACAGGCAGGGCTGCAAGCAGGGTGAAAAGGAAAGAGCTGTTTGCAAACAGTTTTCTTTTGGGAGAGACACAAATGAACCGGACACTATTTTAACATTAAAACATATATATATATGTATTTCAGAAGGGACAATCCCTCATCTCTTGCTAGGCACTCAAAGCCGAGTACAGCATAGTATTTTTAAATGTTCGTGCTCCCAGTATGTTGTGTCAGTGAAACATCGCTGAGAATTCATGCACTGTTTATTCACTCTTGCTTACAATGACATGGCTTTGATATTCAGATCACGAACAGTCTGGGACAAATGCAGCACCAAGGGGATCTGGCAAACAGTGAAATGGATGTCTTCAGTTGCAGTAGTTGAAGGAAGTAGAGGCAAACACCGAAATCCTGTAGAGCCTGCCTGCAATGCTTTCCATTGTCAGACAGGACAAAGTGAAACATTATTTAGTGATTTTAGAGGGGTGAATATTAGCTGGAAAAGCTGCCACTACTGTGACTGTCCTAACGCCAAAGATTTATCATGTTTTTGTGGGTTTTGGAGGTAATATCCTCAAACCAAGTCTTCTGCTGTTCAGTGATAAAAGTGCAGAGCTGTGTTTCTCTGGTACAATCTAGGGCTGAGCTCGAATTCAATAGACAGAGGAGGAGGCCCACCCATGGCCAAAATCTGAATTCTGATCCTTACTTCTCCTTTACAGAGCTTGGGTTAGTCAAATCAGAGGCCATGTTGGAGTGCTGCTCTGAGATGCAATCATTATAATTTCTTCATTTCATGAAAATCTGAGTTTTGATACGGTATACTCAGAAACCTCATGAAAACAGGCCTGAGCTTAGCCATTTTTGCATAAACTGAGTTCTTCTTTTTAAAATGCTACCAGTAGGGCTCAGTTATTACAAGTTGTTGGTCCCACACCCAATTTCCCTTATGCACAGCCTTGCCATCAAACCACCTTCTATTCCAGCCAGTGAAAATATCAGTGCAAGAAAATAATCTGTCCATTCTTAAATAGTCCTTAATAAACAACAAGTTATTCTACTGCTCTGTTGAAACATTACTGTGTATCTGTGAATAGTAAAGGATATGAACTCTTAGTATTTCTGTGGATATATTACCCAAGTAACTCTTTAACTCCTTCACTAAAAAAAATTCTCTATTCATATTAAATTTTAAAGGATTTTTAAGAAAATAGCCTTCTTAGAGAATAGGCCGCATAGAATATCCATTGAGCAGGGAAACATCTTTGATAACATTTTGATAACAGCTTTTTTTTTTTTTTTTTTTTTTTTTAATTTTGCCCTCCATACAAAGAGCAATTCCCATTGCAGTGATCTCCAACCATTTGAATACTATTATGTGATCTCAGGAATCCTTTACTTTTCATAGTGAGGGGTGGTGGGGTAAAAATGAAATTTTGAAGAGTAAATGTTTTTTGCAGAATTATAGAATGGTT
This sequence comes from Nettapus auritus, assembly GCA_011076525.1. Lineage (NCBI taxonomy): Eukaryota > Metazoa > Chordata > Aves > Anseriformes > Anatidae > Nettapus > Nettapus auritus. The sequence goes on along the minus strand of CM021797.1, from coordinate 32,548,388 downwards.
GAAGTTTGAAGGGGCCTATGGTGGTCATCCACTTGGTGGCTCCAACACCCTGCTCTAGCAGGACAACCTGGAGCCAGTTCCCTAGGATGATGTCTAGATGGCTTTTGATGATCTCCAAGGAGGGAGACTGCACAACCTCTTTGGGTAACCTGTGCTAATAATCGGTTACCTGGACAATAAAGTGTTTCCTGATGTTCAGAAGGAATGTCTGAACCGTGTGCGTCCATTGCCTCTTGTGCTGTCGCTGGGAACCAATGAAAAGAGGCTGGTTCCATTTTTTTTTTTTTTTTGTGTGTGTGTGTGTGTGTGTGTGCCCTCCTTTCAGGTATTTATCACATTGATAAGATCCCCACCCCGCACCCTGAGCCTTCGCTTGTATTCTGAACAGTACCTGTCAGCCTTTCCTTGCGGGAGAGGCTCTAGTCCCTTCATTATCTTATGGCCCTTTATTAGACTCTATCTGTTAGCTCCATGTCCCTCTTGTCCTGGGGACCCCAGAAATGGATACAACACTCCAGATATGGCCTCATCAGTGCTGAATAGAGGGAAAGGATCACCTCTCTCAATCTGCTGGCAACACTTTGCCTAAAGCAGCCCAGGACACCAAACTTGCTGAGGATGCAACCTGTTACATCATCCAGGTCATTAATTTTCTTGCATTGTTGCCTCAGGGCACTGGCAGAATTGTTTCTTATCTTATGTTTCTGCAGTAGCGTCTCTTGGCTTCCAATAGAACTACAGCTTGTGTGCTTGTACTTACGAAACAGGATGTCCTGATACAGGACACCTAGAAACTTGCTGGGCTGCTGGAGGGTTTGCCTGTGCCCAGCAATACTGTACTGTGAATACCATGTGGAGTTCGTTCATCAAAAACTGCTAACAGTTGTCTTTATAAGCTGTTTGCTGACCCCACACTCTGAACCTCCATCCCCACATATGAGATGACAAACAGGATTTTTTTGCCATTGTGGCGCGAATGTTAATTACAGGATTATCCTGGCCTCTATAGGACATGTAGCCAGCTGAGTTCACTTCACTGCATGGGTAATAAATACCATGCACATATCCTGTTTCCTGAGCTCACACTGAGTTTTATACGTATGCAGATTTGATGGTTTTTTTCAACATTTATCACTGTTTCCCAGCTCATTTCCGCCTTTCCTTCTCCCAAAAGCACAATCCTTCCTGAATTATATCAAAGTACATTTCTGGGTGGTGAACATTTGTTTCCAGACAGGTAACACCCAGCAGAAGCAGATAAGTCAGATAACTGATGTCTCAGCATGCATATATTTTTGAAGCCTATATACAGTTCTATATATATATATGTACTGAACTAAATTCTAACACAGCTCCTGTATGTCCTACTAAAGTTGGCAAAAATATAACTCTGCCAGCTGGTGTGGATCAAACTTTTCTTCACTCATCATTTTACTCTGAGCTATGTACGATGTAGCGGTTGGTGGTGTGCCTGAATGTAAAGGAAGAAAAGAGCTGAAAAAATTAACTTACATCTAGTCCCTCATCTTTGCCTAGGCACTGTATTTCCACTTCTTTGTCAAGTCTTATCTCATGCCTACCACATAGGTGATGGTTTATTTGCACGTAAGATAATGCTTTTTTGTTACTATATGTAGAGAAACTTTATTTTATTGGCAATTTTATAGTTATGAGGTCTACACATTAACTGCTGATTTGTTGTTTTCTTGTTTGGGATGTTTTTATAATTCAAGAGTGGGGATACTCACTTTTTACCTTGTCTTAAATAATTCCTTATGCTTAAAATATATTTCATCTTCAAAATAAGCCCATGTTTCTGTTTAAAAATCTTAGCATTTGTACAAAAAACATTTTGTACATATATCACTATAAACTGAAGTCTTCTTTTTCCCCGTAAACTCTTCTAGCATGGATGGGAATGAGATCTGCACAAATCCACTAGTCTGCATTGACCTATTTCTGGAGGGACAACTCTCAAAGAGAACTATTTTCTCTGTACATTTGTTGTTTGGACTCAGCTTGGAAATTCAACAGAGGTACTTTTTACAACAGTTTCTTCCTTGTCTGGACCATTTCATAAAGGTCACAGATGCAACTTTTATTCAACACTGTGTTCTGGTATCAATAATTTCAATTATTTCAATTTGAACAGTTTAGCTCCATATGAAGAATTTTTTAGTAGTCTCAGACCATTACAGTAATATTCATCCAACCTTTCTCCTCACACTCTTCATGAAAAATCTTTTGTATTTATGTAACTCTTATTTTTTCTGCCTTCAAACGACAAAAGTAATATCGCTAGGTTTTAGTGGGAATTTTTCAAGGTATGATGTTGGGGTTTTGCCACAAAGTGTTTATTAAATTTCATTAGTCATATGAATACCCCTCACAAAATGAATTTAAAGTTTAGGGAAGTCATTTAAAACCAACAGACATACATCTGGAATAAAGAAAACTTAAACCTAGGGGATGGGGACCAGACTAGTGAATATTTAAGCATACTAGACATACAGAAGTATGGGACCTCACAGCGTGCACCCAGAGTTGCTGAGAGAGCTGCCACATGTCACCATGACATCATTCTTGGTTATCTTTGCAAGGTAATGGCAATCAGGGAAGTTTCCTGAGGACTTGAAGACAGCAGAAGTCACTCCTTTCTTAAAGATAGGCAAGAAGGAGGCTCTAGGGAGCTCTGAGCTGGTCAGCCTTGCCTCAACCACCGGAAAGGCTGCCAAAAAAACAGTCATGACATATTTCCAAATGCTGAGGACAAGAATGTGTTTGGAAGTAGTCAGCACAGGTTTATGAAGAGGTTTATCATCCCTGACCACCCTCATAGTCTTGTCTAATATGATGCTTGGCTTGCTGGATAAGGGAAAAGGGAAAAGCAGTGGATTTTGCCTATCTCAACTTCAGCAAGGCTTTTGTTTTTGTCTTCCATAGCATTGTCATAGACAAACTGATGAAGCATGGGCTAGGTAAGTGGAAAGTGAGGTGGATTGAAAACGGAGTGGCTGAGCTCCAAGGGTTGAAGCTTCTCCAATGAGAAGCAAAAAGTCCTGATGGAGGCCAGTCACTACTGGTATACCCCAGGGGTCAATACTGGATCCGATCCTGTTTCTGTCTTCCTTAGTGACCTAGGTGATGTGACATGTTGCACCCCCAACAAGTCTGCAGATGATACAGAACCATGAGGAATGGCTGTTACATTGTCTGGCTGTGTTGTTTTTCAGAGGGACCTCGACAGGCTGGAGAAATGAGCTGACACAAACCTTGAAGTTCAGGAAAGGGAAATACAAAAACTTGTGCCTGGTGAAGAGCAACTCCATGCACCAGCACAGGCTGGAGGCTAACTGGTGTGAAAGCAGCTATTCAGAAAAGGCCCTGTGGGTCTTGGCGGACATCAAGATTGTCATTAGACAGCAGCATGCCCTACTGGCAAAGAAGTCAAATGGTTTCCTGGTCTTCTTTAGGCAAAACGTTGCTGGCAGGTCAAGGGAGGTGATCCTTTCCCTCTGTTCAGCACTGGTGAAGCCACACCTGGAGTGCTGTGACCAGTTCTGGGCTCCCCAGAGAGACATGCATCCAACAGAGAGAGTCCACAGGAGTAGGCTGTGGTTTGGTGACTGAGACAATTAAATCAAATGAAAAAAAAAAAAAAAAAAAAAAAAAGATCTATTCATGATTCTAGTACATAAAAGAAAACTGAACTTCAGAGGTGGAGTAGGTGAGTAAAAATATATGTTATGCAATAGATGGCATTCATTTTCCTTTTTGGCAGTTGTTCCTTAACAGGTTGATTTCAATGAGAGGTAGGGGGAGTGAGTGAATTTTAAGATCATCTCCAAAAGTTGATAGTCTTTTACTGCATTCCATGAAGAGTAGTTAAAGATCTGAAGTTCTTCATTCGAGACAAAACGGTAAAATACTACATGTAAAAAAGAGATACCGTATGACTTCTTAGTCACTCATGCCAAATGTTCAGTAAATATGTTTAAAAACTTGATTACATGATTCTGGTAGATTATACCTGGGTTAATGCCAGCAAGCTACACACTCCAAGAGAGGTGAAAATCTCCCCAAACTACAGTGAAATTAATGATGCCAAAACTGAGTTGAATACTCTCCAGAAGTCTTTCCAAATAAAAATCCTCCATTACTCAGCTGGGTGCCAATAAACAGGTCAACTTTAAAGTCTGGAACTTTAAATACAGTGAAAACCAAGAGCTCATTTGCTACACTTCCATGACAAGCAGGATTTTTTTTTGTTTGTTTGTTTAATTTGAGCTATTAGAGGGCACATTCTATATTAAAAAAAACAATAACAATAAAACAAACAAGAACAATTTGCCTCTCATGGCTTCACTTAAATATTGTGATCACCTCATAGTGAACAAAAGAACAGGAAGAATAGTTCTAAGATGAAATTCCTTCTCAATTAATTTGGTGAAAATATAGGGTCTTCATTTTGACTTACACCATTGTAACTAAGGAGATGATTCAGTTTATATTTGGAAACTGGCTGTGAGTTCCTAGTAATTTACCTGCCCTTTTATGCTTATTTATTTATTTATTATGCTGAAAGTTGGTCTAATGATATTTTTTTAGTAACTGATAATGTCTGTATCCAATCCAGCTGTCAGGCTCTGCATGTGTTATAAACATGTAATTGGAACATCCTGCTGAGTAACTGTATAAATAAAATATAATAGTATAAATACAAATTAGATAATTGCAAAAAAAGCATCCAGCTATGCATATGATTATTTTTACATTTTTAACATTACACATTTAAATCTTTTCTGTGTCTTTGATCTCTAACAGAATATTATGAGCCAAGTTTAGCTTTTTTTGTTACTCCAGTTAGAGTCATGCAGATATACCAGTAAATATATATCATCCCCTATGCTGTACCTTCTTTTCAAAGACCTTTTGAGGTACGTCTCCTACAAGCCATGCTAAGAGCAGGAATTTGACCTGTTGTCATTAACAGCTTGATTCGGCTTCCACAGAAGTCTGCATGACTGAGTGCACTCCCAAGCTGAACCAGAACTGCTCATTGTGCAGCTGTCACAGAGACTCTCTCATGCAACATGATGTTAAGCATCTCTGCAGAAGAAAACCAAGGAAGATTTCTTACTAAATGATACCCAGTGAAGACAGGGAATACTCTTAATGTAATTCTGCAGAGCACCTTTCATTATAGGAGGGAAGTGGACACGTGAATTTGCTTTCCCTTCACTACTTTAAATGTTTTGGGGGTGGGGAGGGCAGTTGACTTTATAAAATCAGGCACAATTAGCTGTGAAATTTCCAGGTATGCAATACTATGGCACGTTATAAAATGTCACACATACATGTACATGGTACCTGTGGTTGTTGATGGTATCTGCTGCATACCAATGGGCTTCTTAGTGAGAGTTCTGTGTACGGGAATTGATTTTAATTTTCTATTTCAGTCTGTGTGTAGATATTGTTCTCAATAAACAGTGTCAGGCAAAGTGTTTAATGGTTAAAAAAAAAAAAAAAGTAAGATTTTGAACAGGAAAAAGTAGAAGACAGAAGAGACTGAACTCATTTGCTTTCAAAAATGGAACTGAAATGGTGACAAGACTTCTACAGAAGAAAACAACAACAACAACAACAAAAACCTACTCTGCTAAGTCTCAAAACACTTCTGAGAAAAGACTGATTAAAGACTGAGAAGAAAAATGATTCACCACTATTTGGGAGGGGATAAAAATGAAGTAGAATCAGAAAAAAATATATATATATTTGGAACAGAAAAGATGAAGAAGAATGCCCTTAATAAAGTTAATTGTAAACTCAAATCGAATAAAAATTCAGACAAATAGCTAAAGGAAAGACAAAGGGAAAAAAAAAAACACTATAAAATGAAGGAATAAGGATATTATAGAATACAATATACATACAGTAAACCAATAACAGTCTGTTATTGATTTACAAAATGAGCACAGATAAAAAGCTCATTTTTTTTAATTAATTAATTAATCTATTTATTTATTTATTTTTTATTCCATCAGTTCAGTGAACCTGCTAGAGAGATCTGAGAACTGTATGTGGTATATGTTATTAAATGCAGAAAAGCTAACATTTTTTTTTTTCTTTGTACCTATTAGTTCCTTATGATACCTTGAGGACAAAGTGGGATTTTAGATACACTAGTACAAGGGTAAAAAAAAGTCCTGATAAATCCCTGTGCTTTCTTGACTCTTATCTGTACATAGTGTTAGTATAATTTTTTAATTTTTTGAAGGGCGGTGATAATATAGTGTGAGGGTGTGTACTAACTCACTTCAACCATGCCATAAAATAAAACTCTGTTTTTGAGATTGAGGCAGAAAAGGGCGAGAAGGTGAAAGTTTGAACAAACATACTTTCTGCAGTTCTGTGCTAGAGGAGCTAGGGTCCAAAGCAGCAACAGCAGGGGGTATCCCCAGCAGTGGCAGCCTCCTATACAATTACCCGTGCATGCTGCTCCTGCCCTAACTTTGCACTATGTCTGGCTGGGCACACCATTGCTCTCCTTTTGGTTACCCTGGCTCTGACCCAGAAAACCCCATTCTGATAGCAGAAAAGAATCAATCCTCTCACCTACTGTGCTAGCACCCACCACCTGCCATCCCCAAAACACATGCGGAAACCTGCTTGTCACAGCCCAACTAGACAATATCAGAAGGATATCAAGTTCCTAGCCTGCAGTAGAAATTCTGCCAGCAACACTATAAAATAATCATGAATGCATCTGAAGAGTTAAGGAGCATGGCTGTATGAGAATGGTGTGGGAGGGTGGATGTGGGGCAGTCAATGTGGTCAGCCATAGGAGGAGAGCTAGGGAGAGGAATTTTGTATGATCACAGTACCTTGCAACACTTTCATTTGACACAAATGTTTTCATATATGTTTCTTGTGACAGTCTTTCCCCATATTTACATATAACTTTTGTTTACAGAGGATGACATGCACAAGTATGGTAGGGGCCCTGTGGCCTTATTCCTTTATTTATAGCTGACAAAGGATTCAGTAGCTTTTGAAATAAAACATATATTTTTCGATGTATTAAAAGTGTTCTCCAAATAATAGAGGTTGTTATTTCAAAATATACTACTGGATTAATTTAATCTTCATGTAAAGATATTTCTGACTTTCCTCCTAATGATATTCTCCCTGTTGGCTGTGTCTAAATGCCTACCCCATTCAGTGTTAATACTGTTGTAGACAACTCATGCCTATGGAATACTGTGGAACAAGGAAGTAGCTTCTCGTATCTTTCTATATATTCCACACTGGTTTGTAATTTTTTCTTCACAGCCCCAGGCAAAGAGCGTGGAAAAAAAATATGTAAATAAAATAAAATAAAATAAAATTTGTTCCCTGCATTGCTCATGGAAAAAAAAAAAACTCTGAAGTGAATCAATTAATTTGAAATAAAATTATCATTTTTTTATTAGTATTACTCTCCCAAACAAGTTATAACTATAGTACAGGTTTAATGGCAAGGTTATTCATCTATGCCATAAATTTCCACATACAGACAACCGCTGAAAATGGAAAGCCAAGATATAAAAAGAGGAGTTATCCTTGCAAACCCTTTGTGTTGATCTAGCATCTGTCCTTGGCATACCAGCCAGCAGAGACCTCTAGAGGCTGCTCATGGCTTCATCCTCCTGCACATTGGCATCCATCATACAGGAGATGCTTCTAAATACTCCACCATCTGTGGGACAGCCATTTGCTCCCATGGTGTGTACATGAAAGTCCCACAGCTTTCCCATTTCTGGACCATATGCTGCTCTCATTTATATCCCATGCATTTGGAACTCAGGCATAATGTAAATGGGAAAGCCTTGTTATCAGGACCTGCTGTTTAATTTATGCAAAACTAGGGCACTGTCATTCTGCAAATCAGATGGCACACATTTTCAGAATTCATCATTTACATAAAGATGGGGGTGTCCTTAAAAGTGGTTGGGAATGTATGAAGGCATACATCTGAATCGCAGAATTCACACCCAGATTTCTATTACTACCTCATCTCCGACTCTGTGATATTCTGATTTTCACATTTCAGTTAGATCATCAAAGACTCAAAGACAAAATTTGCATCTGCCTAGGTTTCCAAATGCCTTGAATATTTCCAATATTTAGTTGCATCTGCAGTTTCCAGTCAACCACAGTTTATTAGCAACAACAAAGAACTCCTCTTCCTCAAAAATCTGTGAAGACTCTTTTTACTGTATTTTGAAATTACGCTTATGACCATATTATTCTATGAATAATTAGGTCTCCTTTGGATGTTAGACATTATTCTCTTTCACTTGTGAATAAAAATATTGAGCTGGTTCTACCATGGACATAAACATGCACATGTAATCTGTGTTTCAAATCAGATATTGTGGACTTTTTAATTATTTAAAAATAAATAAAAATTTTATGGGTCTGGTAAGCATCAACAGACAAACTTAGAGTACTGTTTCCATCAATGCAGAGTCACAATTTCCTGATGCATGTTAAACTATTTGTGATTCCAAATATTTAGAAATGTTATGTTTGTTTATTCCAAGATGTTGGGCCCATGGCAGCACAATGCTTTGGATACCATCAAGTAATTGGACTTTGACTAAGGCAATCTCTCCCACCCTTGTGGAAGCCATTCTTAATTTGCTAGGCACCTGGAACTGTCTATAAAAAGGAGTGGAGAAAGCTGCAACAGGGCAGACTCATTATATTTGCTGCCCTTGTTCTTTTCTCAGATGATGTTATTTTCTGTTGCCCTGTTTGAAGGCCAAATGCACAATTCTCTGAGAGTAGCTTGCAAGGAGTTATTTGTTTAAATATTTTGTGGATTTGATCTTCAATACCAGCCTCCTAGCACCATAAAGCTATTGCCTCTGCAATAAGCCACTGTACTACTGAGGTAAACCACTGAAAAATCGCTGGTGCCACCAGCAGTTACTTATTTCTGTTGCTTTGAAGAGCTTCATTAGGGCAGGCTGCTTTTTATGTCCCATTTGTGGGTATTTCTCATAACTCACACCACTGAAGATGCCCTTCAGTAAAAAGGCCTAGCAGTATTCCACAGGGAGGGAAAAAATAAAAAAATAAAGAGGTGCTGCCTTTGTTAAGCAGCTAATCTCTCCCTTACTTTCTGCTTACTTTCTGCAACAGCAGCACAGATTATAGAGGTTAAGAAAACACACAGCTGCCCACTCCAGCTTAGCCTTCCAGTAAGCTAGTGATGATGCATATCTCATCAAGTTGCTTCCACTGTTCATTGTATACATACTGTAACTGGAGTCCAACAGCATCTCGATGTCTCACGGCAGAGCAGAGTTAGTATGTTGGGGTACAACTGGTGCTTGCTGAATTTCTGGAAAGTAGGTAGGATGAAGCAGGGTTTAGCCAAGTTTCTTTTGTTGTTAAGTGATGCCACCATCTGGTGAGCTATCATTTTTTCACAGCTGATTGTCAGGATACCCTCCACAAGCTGAACAGGGCTATGGTTGAGGTGAACAGAGGAGCTGTGTGTCAGTTAGACCCTATCCAGGAACATTCTGTGTTTCTTCTGGACTTTATCATTTCCTTGCTGGGGTGAATTTTGTGACCTATTGGTAAGGTCAAGCCACTTAATACTTATTAAAGCCTTGAAAGTTCTTGCACATGGAACAGCATGAAGATCTTACTTGTATGGCAAAGACATGACAAAGGGAACACTCAGCCAGCAAGTATTAGCAAAGACTGAATGATTATGCAGCCTAGCAATTCAAGATGGGCAGTCTTCTATCACTTTTTAATGTCCAAGTCCTTCTATCACTTCCTGAATTTCAAGTAAAATACAATAGCACTTAACTAAATACAACCCTCTCTTCCAGAAAGTCTGTACTTGCTATGCTATATTGTGTGAAATGCATCTTCTGTATGGTGGTCAAAAATCTTTCTCTCTCCATTTAGCAGGAGTTTGGTTTCTGGAGGGACAAAGTTTTCCCTTTTATTTTGTCAAAATAAAAATGACTGATTAGACATTTTATTCTTCAGAAAGGAACAAGCAGAAAGTTTTTCTCTCTTTCACAGAGACAATCCCTTCTCATATAGCACCTATTGCTGTGTGATTGATCAAAGCACCCAAGAAATGGGCCAAAGCCTTTGCAGCACTCCATGCAATGTTCCATTTGCTTTCTGGTTTATGTAGATTTTAAGAGGCTTGTCCTTCCCTTATTACCAAATATCTATTCTTCTCCATCTTTGATCCTAACCAAATTTCCCAGTCTGCATGTTAAGCATGGTTTCCCAAAGGCCTGATTTCATCTCTCTTCTTTTTGCTCAAATAGCTGGTCAGAGAACTTAATGTCACTGAGGCATATTCATTCCAAGCTCTGTAATCATCCTCCTGTACTGGGTATTATGTACTTTATACATCTTAATGCCAGCTGTCTGGTAATGATCAGCAATGTGGGACTGATTATTGACTTTCATGAGAACTGTGGAGACTGTAAATAATACAGTCTGTTAAGTTTGATGAAGAGATGTTAAACTTGCTATGATTTATGAAGCCAAGAAGAATATTAGTCAAGAACAGACCTGTTGCTGATTACAGCGGCCTATTTAGAGCACAACGTTCATTTCTCAAATCATTCATCAAATCACCTCATTGTAGTAAAATGATACTTGTGCATAGCCAAGACAGATAGCAGGAATCAGTGGGAGGAGAAAGGACCTCATGCCTGGGTGAAAGTCTTTAATTTCAGTGTGCTCCAAACCACATTGCACCTTGAAAAATCTCATATGAGCTTCTAAGCCCTAAGGAAGTACAACAATTTGCCCACAATGGCTTTAGCTAAATAAAAATTTCTTTAAAAAGTGTCATTTAATTGACATTTTTTCTTCTTTCTGCTTTTGCTTCTTTGGTTTCAGTAGTCGGTCTCAACTGTTTTTATCCTGCATGTCAGTCAAGGACTTTATTTCCTGTGGTGAGTTTTGCATTTCTCTGTCAATAGTTAATGACATCACTAACACCTAAATCATCCTGTAGAATCTAACCTTGTGCTCTGCTTTGGGCGTTAGGACTACCAGCAGTTATTGCAAGAAACAATAAAGAATCACAGTCTTGGCATATGAAAATGTGAAATACAAAATAATAGTATCATCAGCTATTTTACTCTTCAATGTGTTTATAAATCTACCAGTTCAATATATCTGGTCCTGGTAACCTATCTGCCTATATATGTATTTGCATGTGTGTGTGTGAAAAAAGAGAGGTATGTATAGAAGTATAGCAGGAATGTGAAATATGGGGGGAGGGGGTCAAACTAAAGCAAATTCTGCTTATCGTGAACCTCGTCATTAGCATGAATTCCTCCCTCTGAGAAAGAAGGGCTTAACTGGGACTCCTGTAGCATTTGTTATTTTTAACTCCGGTTTGTGAAACACTTTGCTGTCTTCAGATGGCAATGTATCAGGAGGGCAGACAGCTGTCAGAGCAGTTCAAATCCAGAGACAGAAGCCAGGAATTTGTATTTTCAATTTCACATCCTATGGATCCATTTGTCGCCTATGCCAGGATAGCTGAAAAATCAAGGAAACTTTATTTGCAGGACTTGGAGGAACAGAGCAAGAAACCAATCATTGCCACACTTTAAGTGCAAGTGTTCTTTTCAACAGCTGTCCCAAAATGTTCTGAAGTAAACACTCATCTTAATGATATAGAAGTCCCACATCAGGAAGTTACAAGCACATAAATCCAAACTAGCCAAACTAGTACAAGAAATCTGTTACAATGCTGATTGATTAATAGTCACTGGAAGGGAGAAATGATGGCACCACATGGAAACCAGACCCTGTGCTGCCTCCTTGGCTTTCTCGCCCAGTCCAGGCATTAAGGCTTGACTCTGTCCAGGGGTACCCCTGGGGATGCCCAGACACACACTCTCCCACTCCCCCTAGCCCTTTCCTCCCTGTCTTTCATGGAAAGGAAAAGTCATAATGGAAAAGAAACAAAGCCAGTGACATCCATACACCTGGAAGCCAGCTTAGCCACGACATCCATTTCTTTAGGCTTATTTCTGTATATCTGTGGAATGTGGTGAGGATAAGCATGTCAAATACACAAATGTAACAGGCATGAATATAAGCTGCAATTTGATACTGTCTAAATTAATATCTGTCTGTTTCTGACCAGTGATCTATCTGCCTAGGTGTCAATTGAAGGTCTTGGAAAACAATGGTTTGCTTGCGGCAGCTGAAACAGCTCACTGTGAAGGTCCACTTTATTTTAGGTCTACTTTGTTTTAGTTTCAAAATTGCAGTGGGTGCTACTGTCCTGTTTTGGTCTGAGATAAGTGAAAACAATCCATGATGATAAGGATTCAGTGTTCAGAGTATTACAATTTTGTAATGTTCATATTCAGAATCCATCCTATTTTAAACACCAGGGTCATGTATTCTCAAACATGCATGCATTGTATACCTAAGAAAATATACTTTTTCGTGTGTGGCATGCTGTTGAAGGTATTGGGCCATCAGGTAGAAGTATAGCAGAACTGGTGGAATGAGTAGGGAATGTTGTACCAAAGATAGATTTCTGGTTATTTTGGTGCTACCTGTGGTGTTAATTCTGCAGCTCTTTGGGATTCCTGGAGGAGAGGGATTAGTCAAGATTTCAGCTCAAGGAGTGTGAGATTAAAAAGGGAATGAGAGGATGTTAAAATGTTGTGAGAATACTCAGAAAAAAAATCGTCTTAGACCAAAGCTGATAATGAAGGTTTGACATTCCCTCAAGGAAGGGATCTGATATAAAAGAGCCTAGTTCAGCACTTGTTAAGGCTATTATTGTGCCATTCCTATCTCCTCTTTACAATAAGGGTAACCAGTTCCAGGGTCTCTGCTTATTGACGACTTCAAGCTTTATTTCAATTTTCCCATTCCCTTGAAAGTCAAGGAAAATTTTGTAATACAGGTTTAATGGAACACAAGTTATTGTCCTCGCAAGTCTGGACTTGTGTTACAACAGTCAAAGAAAACTACAGTTATCAGTGATGACATATAGTCATGACTCTGACTGGATTTCTTATGCCAAATTTTGGCCCAAAAGTATTTATTTAAATGTTATGAACTCATTATTATGCATACAAATGATTTGGGAAAGAAAATGGAAAATTAAAGTTGTTGTTCAAGTAAAGAACATGACTGAAAAATACCTTTGAAATTGTTTAACACTGAAAATCTCTTCAAACTCTTGATGCTATACATCAATCTAATTAAAAAGTACAGATTCACCTTTTTTTCAAAAGTACAGGACTAACTATTTCATGATATACTAATTTTCATCAGTATAGTTTCATTTGGCTTCGGCACTGAACATGAAGAATACACTCTACTATCTTGCACTCGAGTTCAGTGATTGTACTGACATCTACTGGTATAATAATATTTTAAATTACTTTTGTGTTGTATTTGAGGTAAGAAATGACAAGCTTGTTAGCTGTGTTATAGAAACTTTCACTCCCTGTAACTCCTCTCCTCTCCTCTCCTCTCCTCTCCTCTCCTCTCCTCTCCTCTCCTCTCCTCTCCTCTCCTCTCCTCTCCTCTCCTC
>CM021797.1:32398508-32516443 GCA_011076525.1 Nettapus auritus | reverse complement strand
TGGTGGAGTCACCATCCCTGGAGGTCTTTAAAAGACGTTTAGATGTAGAGCTTAGGGATATGGTTTAGTGGGGACTGTTAGTGTTAGGTCAGAGGTTGGACTCGATGATCTTGAGGTCTCTTCCAACCTAGAAATTCTGTGATTCTGTGACTCTGTGACTCAGCGTATGTAGTGTCACATCTATTCTGTGTATGTTAAAAAGTTGCTCTTCAGTTTCAGAAGCTGTTGCTATACTTCTGGTGTTTGAAGCAAGTGATTTCAATTAATGCCAATTTAAACTGTTAACTGAAATAAATATATATATATATATTTGTAAACAGATTATCTATTTGTTATTTTACTTACCGGAATAAAGTTCCCCTGCTATGTTGCTTTTTTCAGTACTCTTTACTGAATAATTCTGAATATCCTGCATCACATATGTTTAAGCAGAAGGTAAAAGAAGAAAGTGTAGTTTAGGCCCAGTTCCAGGTTGTAATAGTAACTTGTGCGTCAACTAACCTGAATATAACATTCATGTAGAGCTTCTTACAGTGTTACAGGACATTATTAATTCAACAGAAAGGAAAGGATTGTGCATTTACTGGAAGCACTATAAGTTTCCTTAAAACATTGGCGTGGTGTGTACAGAAGGTTAAAATCAGTTGAGTGTTCAAAATTTAATTTTCATAGTTGGTTCAAAATACATTATGTTCTTTAGCTCTATCAAAGGACTTTCCTCTGACATATAGAGCTATTACTGTCACCCTCTTACGTGTTTTTGAAGCTAGCATTGTCACTTTTCAAACCAAATTGTTTATAGTCTTAATATGGGCTATCTGTTTGTGAACTAGATTTTTTCTTTTTTTTTTCTGCTTTGAATGTTTCAGAAAAATTTTTGCATTAATAAAGCTTTTAAATGTAAATTTCACTTTTCTCTTGAAACATTCCTCTTAGTCAGTGGAAATCTGCTTTGTTCCTTGTGGAACAGAGCACGTTAATTTTACCTGTATTAAGTCCTTAAAATTTATTTATTTTTTTAATTTATTGAATCAGTTCTCTCTTCTGTCATACAGAAGCATGCAGTCTGAGCATGCAGTTGACTTGTGAAACAGGTGATTGTTGTTACCTGCATGTTGGTGACCTGTTACTGAAGCAGTGGACTAGCCCTTTTTCACATCTTTATTCATTTCTGCTTTTTGTTTCCTTTTTTTCCCCTCTTTCCCTGTTTGTCACTGCTCTCCTGCATTTATTTCCACACCCACTCTGTCCATGCTCAGGTATGTATATCACTTTCATTATGAGTAATGAAAGCTATACCTGTCAAGTGGCAGTGGTCAGTCCCATCTAATATTGCTCGTAGTCCTTGAAAGTGAACTGTGTGAGACTTCAGTTTAACTGGGATGGTTTCAGCTGCCTTGATATTGACAAGTCTTGTCTTCCGGGAGTCCAGGGATCACTTTAACTTTCTCCACAGGAATAGTAGCCAGTGCGACAGAAGTAGCTGGGTGAAAGAGAAGAGCTCCTTTAAACTGTAGGCAATAGGGAAGGTTTAGTGGTAATTAGTGTCTTCCATTTCCTGTGTGGTTTGGTTTTCATTCATGTGCCAAGCAGGACTAACACAACATGCCCGTCATGAGTGACAGACAGAAAGGAGGGGAAAGGAAAGACAGAGGATAACAATTAAGTACAAAAGGGTATCCATACCTCAGCCAAATTCAGGCCCAGGTGTTGAAATTTAGATTAGGAGTTTTGAAATACTCTTTTTAGCAGCTACAGAATATAGGTGGCAATTACCATGTTGTTTAATTGAATCAGATTTGGTTTTTAATCTCATGCAGCTCCTAGGCAAAGTTTGTGCCTAGAGATTGCTCTCAAGATAGGCGTTTCCTTTGTATCCTGAGAGCACTTAAAGTAATGCAAGAGCTATAAGGCAAAGCCTATTACTGTGCTTTCTATCTTTGTCATTGCATGTTTGTTAATCCCGTGCTGTGAGCGTTAGTTTTTGAGGTATTTTCTGAAAAGGATTTATGAAATTGTAGATGGAGTACCAATCAATGAAAAAGAGTAAGTTTCCTTGTTGAAACTGCATGATCAGGTGTCAAAGAGTAATAAGTAAAAATGGCTAATCTTCTTTTGGTGAATCTTCTGTCTGTTTCACTGAATAGTTTGCATGGTTGCAGTGAAGGGGAGGTGGTAAATATAAATGTAATGTCTCTTTTTGAAAATTCTTATACCTATGGATTTTAGTGTTTTAGGAGTGTGCTCTAAGAAATCAGGACTGCAGCATGTCAGCTGTTTTCTGTTGCCAGAAAACATACCTTACAGAATAAGGACTGTCCCCACTAAGAAAGAAAAAGGATGGAGGACTTGTTAGTGTTATGTCAGCGGTTGAACTTGGTGATCTTGGAGGTCTCTTCCAACCTAGATGATTCTGTAAAGGCAGCTGTGAGTGGAGAGATGCGTAACACACGTTTTTGTGTGTTAGGTGTGGAGTTCAAATTTTAGAAGGGTAAGTGTATTAATGAGCATATGAAAGGGATCATCTTTTATTTTCTGTGCATGCTTAGTAAAAGGTTACATATTTCTCATTGTGTACACAGCTAAAATAGCATGTGCTTTTTACTTTCTTAAAAAACAGGAGGAAAGAGAGGTGTGTGTTTTTTTTAAAGCCAGATCTGTCGGATACCTGTGCCTGTAAAAACATCGAAGTGAGATTAACTTGCTACTCATTTAGCAGTACTTCTTCAAGTAGCCAATAAAAAATTGCAATTCATTCAGTCAGTGTTCTTATTACTGTGAAGAGATTAATGAACTTTTGCACTGAAACATAAATAGTTAAAGCTACTTTGAACTAAGCTACTAAGCTCTTCTAGTCACGAACAGTATTTGTGTCATTTGTAGGAGGGTAGGTTTTGGCTTCAGATTCCTCAGATACAGACAGCCAGGAGAATGGAAAGTAAGATGATCAGAAATAAATCTCATTTGTGCCTCTAGAATTTGTCATCGTATCCTAAAAACACTCACTGTAGCAAATGATAGATACACTTCTTTCAACAAATAAGTGCACGTGCCTCCCTCCACAGTTCTCCCTGGACAAGATTTGTTCCAGTGCATTTTTACTAAAATACCTAGAAGTAAGCTGCTTTAAAGGCCAGGAATTACCGCTGCAGTGGGTGGTGGTTGGTGATTATGGGTGTCTGTGTGGTGCTTGCTTCCCTTGTACTTGGGCTACAATGATGTGCCACTAAGCTGGTGCTAACAGATCCCGCTTGCTAGTGTGGATGGGTCACAGCAGGAGCACGATCACGTGGCTTTTCACCATTTATGAGTGTGCACAGAGCGAAGAGGGGTCATCTTGGACTGGTGCGCCTCAGTGCCTTGCTTCTGCGTCAGAGAAAGTGTAGTGAAGGAAAACATCCTGACGGCAGTTTCAGTCTTGATCTGTCTTGGTGCTGCAGTCAACAAAGGCATTAAGCAGGTTGGCTGAGGAGGCAATCTCTGCCGGTATAGACACACAATAAGGAGAATAGAGGAGAAATAAAATGAAGTGTGAGTTTAAAAAAAAAAAAAATAATAATGATTTGCTGACATTAAGGTAGCTCTGGAGCAGTATTCCTCCTTCTAGTGCATGAGGAAAATAGTATATCATGAGTGCCTTAGCAGAGCTAAGCACTTTTTTTTCATTGCAGATTAAATAGGATCATCTCTATCTCTAGAGTCTGTTTAGTGACTTCTGTTAATAAGTGTCTATTTTGAGAAAGCTTCCATTACAAATCATCAGAGATCATTATTCTAGGTTTGCACACAGTGGTGACTTTGTCCATTCTGTTGCTTGTAAAACATGCTTTTCATAGCACACCAAGAATGATATTTTAGGCAAGTTGAAACATAATGTAAAGCAAGATCCTGCAGCCTCAAAAGATGTTTGCTCTTTACAGCTGCTTCTCTTCCGGAGATTCTCAGGGATCTAAAACAGAAAAGTAAGCTTGTATTTTTCATGATTAGTTCAACAGAAAGTGAAAGTCAAAGGTATGATGGCAGTGTGTGTGTGCATGCAATAGCATGATAAAAGGATCACGGGACAGGTGTGACAGAGAAGTAATCTCCATCTTTGTTTGTTTGTTTGATGCAGTTCACTGTTTGCATCCACAACACAGCTGCATGAGCAGTTGTACAGAAAGAGCTGGAATGATGAAACAGGGAAAAGCTGCTTTAGTTGGCATTGCCACTGAGAGAAGGACGTGAACAGGACATAAATGGCTCTGTTTGTAAACAGGGGCTCTGAACAGAGGACGTGATAGTTTTTTTTTTTTTTTTTTTTTTTTTTTTTTATATCTCAAAGTAAAAGCCATCAGTGATTAAGGTTTGGGGAATCCAGCTTCTTGATTTTTAAATAACCTCATCCAACCCTTCCCATGTGAAATAGACATTTTTTTTGTCTTGATTTTGGAGGTTTACAAGGTGAAAACATAAGATATTCTTTGGTTTTGTTTTGGTAGTCATGTGCTGAGATTACCTTGCTAAGTGAGAAAAAAAAAAATCACAAAGGCTTGTTTTTATTACTGATGTGCATGATTGTGTAATTTGGAACATGGAATAAGGTTACTTTAGTAAATTCAGGTTGAAAGAATTTGAATTTCATGCCTCTGTCTAAGTAGTATATTGTCCTAAAAATGATGATCAGTGTTTCTTAGGCAATGTATTGGTAAATTCAGACACAAATAAACTAATAGGAAGTTTCAGGCATATTGAAACTAGGGAAGTCTTGGCAAGAGAATTTGAAACCATTTTTAACCCATTTGAATTGAGTTTTCTATACAAACTGCAAAAGATACGTGCTTGTCAAAATACTCATCTTGGTTTGTGGTCCTTCTAACTAAATCTGTGTTGAAAACTTTTTTCTTGCTCTTACTGTGAGGACTGATCCATGCTTATCCTGCTCAGTTTCTTCAAGTTGTACTCTTTTGAATTTTAGTTAGACTCTCACCCCCCAAGATCTGTCAGCATCATCCTTTCCTAATTTTCCTTGTATGAAGAAAAAGTCACTTTTCCTGAGTGTTTACTGATCACTGTTCTCTGTATGGTGATTTTCTCACCGGATTCAAATTGGGATGTTGTCTTAAACTGCTTTCATATTCTCAAGAAAACAAAGGTACTGTTTTGGAGGATAATATGAAGAAAGGCACAGTTCATTTCATATATCTGCAATGATGTTTAAACTCCTCACTTTCCTTTGGTTACCCATCTCCATCACTCTTGTGGACGGATGCTACCACAAACCAACGTTATAAATTTCTGAACAACATCCGACACACTATTAAAAAACAAAACAAAGCAATTCACAAAACCTAATGAAAACCCTAACAAAAACCCACCAACCCCCCAAAAACAAACCAGTTTCAGAAATTTATTCTTCCCAGGATAGAGTTTCCTGCTTGGAAACTTATTTTTGCAAAAATTTTCCATCATTTGTATATGATTCTTAATACCAATATGTGTTAATAGTGTAGGTTGTAGTGTGACAGGCCCGGATAGCATTAACACATCATGGCTTATGTGACTTTTCTTTTTAAAAGGTGACTTTAAAAGGTAAGCTGTGGCTCATGCACCTGAAATTGTCAACATTGGGCTTGAAAACTGAACCCAGGGGTAATGCTTTTATGAATCACTGAAAAGGAAAGCAATGAAATGCTGTAAAGTGTCAGTGACAGCTATGATTCATAGCTTCTGATTAGGGCAATTCAGGAGATGTTGTGTAGCAGTATACAGACAGAGCCTTTGATATGGAAATGTAAAAATATTACAAAGTATATTCCTAAAAGCAATTTTCAGGAAGGTTTTTAGTTCTGAAGTGACTCAGAATATGGTCACCTATGAAGTTATTCTAATTATCCAAGGAGATGTAGTTTTAGTGGGTTATTATTTTGGGAGGTTGTATATTGCTTTCAGAAGTCAAACTTTTTTCTTCTCCTTCCGAACTCAGTACTTAATAGTCTATAAATGTGACTGTTTTCCTTGTCTGATATTTTGCAGGAAAATACTGTATTTGCTACCACTTACCATATTGGAGTAGAAGCTGAGAAGCTGAAAAAATGTTGGAAACAATTGGTAATCTTTTTCTTTTTATTTGTATCACTGTATTTTTTTTTAGCTAAATTAAGTGTGCTTGATAAATGTAGAACATTGGTATGTACTTTATATATTCTATACAGCTGAGCTAGGTTTTGTAAAAAAACAACAAACAAACAAACAAACAAAAAAACTGCTGATATATATATATATATATTTTTTTTTTCCATAGGAAAACACTTAATTTGTTTAGTCTATTCATCTTTTTCCACTTGTTTTGTTTTAGTCTTCAGTAGAATGTTAGAAGTTCTTATGGAAAAGATAGATGTTTCCTTTTAGAGATATTTGTGTCACTTCTTATTTACAGTTTCCTGTACAGTTATGTACACTTATGCACAGTTGCCACAGTTCTTGTAAATGAATTTTAATGAAGGCTCTTTCACTTTTGCAACACAGTTTTTAGTGGAAAGAAATGTAATTTTCTTCATTCTCTGTTTTGTGCCTCTGACTTCCTGATTCATTAAGACATGTTTGGGCTGGGTTTTTTGTTCAGAACTTCAGAACTGAACCACTGAAGCCCTCTGTAGTTTGAACAGAAGAGAGGGATTTATTAAAATCTGTTGCTTGCTTCCTATGTCTCTGTTTCTAAACTTCTACTGACTTGGAGTGAATATCTCTACAGATACGCATCGGGCTCTCCAGGCCGTAGAGCGCTTACAGGCAAAGCTTCGCGATCGAGGAGACATTGCAAATGAGGAAAAACTGAGCTTATTAAAATCGGTGCTGCAGAGTCCTCTTTTTAACCAAATTCTCAACCTTCAGACTTCTGTTCAACAGCTGAGAGATCAGGTAGGAAAAGCAGCCACACAGACACAAGAGAAAAATGGAAGGTGTAAAAATATGTGTATCTCTTTGCATGTTGTGTAGTGAAATCATTAAATTAAAGGACTGATCCAAAGCTTCAGAGAATAGAGGAGGATATGCCCAGTGACTTTTCTGGGTTTTATTGTGGCCTGTAGTGTGTGCACGCACTTTTTACATACTCACTTTTAAGATACAATGTGCACTGTAGGGAAATGGTGGTACTGGGTGGTAGGTTAATGTACAGCTTTCTGTCTGTCCTTCAAAAGGAAGCAGTGTGTTTTGTTTGTGGTCTCACTTTTTTTTTTCTTTCCTATGAACCTTTTATCGATTCCTTATGGCTTAACCTGCTAAAATGAGAATATATAAGGGGAGCTGTAGAAATGTTGGCTTCATAAAGAGATGAAGATATATTTTTCTTGACATAGGAGTAAGAGATTAAATAGAAGTGAGAGTTTCTGCCTCCTGTCTCCCTGTTCAGGAGTGTAAGTAAAGGTATTACTTTTCTGCCTTACTTTGGTGAGGATGAGAAAAGAGGCATCTTATTTTTATTAACGTAATTATTTTTTATTGTCATTCTGATGAGATGGAAATAAAAACTTTAATATAAAAAGTAGTTCAGTAACTACACTAAATATCTGGCTCTACAAATAGTTTTTCCTGTTGACTGCTGCAAGATGGGCAACTGTGTGACTGGTATGCAGAAATGCCAAAGTAGGAGGAAGCAGGCTCTGCATTTTGACATACCACTATGGAGCTTCATCTGGTCTCTGGCCCGGCTGTAGCTGGTTAGGAGTCCTTGTCTTTCTGAGTCTAATATAACTGCATGGTAGAAGAGCATAGTCTGTCCCTTTACTGTTTCATGTAGATCAATGTTGATGCTATTTTACACAATCAAGAAACATGTTAGAGTGGTGCCTACAGTGCCATGTGTGGCAGTGTTTTTTGAAATTTTGCATTTTTGGTACCTGCTGATTTGATAATATTGTAATGATTAAAAAAATCTAGGAGAAAAGCTGCTCTGAGGGTTTGTTCACTCTGTTATTTGGAAACTGACATGCAAAAATACACGGATACTTAGGTGGTGATGACTGTGGGAACATATAATCCAAAAACAAGGTGTGCCTGAAACATTATAGGGAATTTGCTGAAAAGGCAGATGAAATTTTCGCTTCTAGTCATTAAGCTGGAAGTTGAAGGTTGCTTTTGTTTCTAAATACAGTCATCTAAATGAGATGCAACTGATAGTCCATAGGTGATTTCAGATGAGCATTTTTTTAAAAAAATCAAGTAATAGTTTCACCAGCAGCCCCAACCTCGCAGGTCTATCTGTGCAGTAGCTTCAGTGGTCTGTACATGTTGCATGATATGTACGTAGTACCCAATCTAGCTGACAGGGGAACTACTTGTATGTGATTTTTTTTTTTTTAATATTCACTCATATGAACACCTGCACATGCAAATGTAAGTTTCCATTCTTAGATTTGGGTCACCTCTTAAAAAGTATCCTATATTTTCTCTATGGAATCGTTTCTTACCTGCAGTATAACATGAGATAGTCTGTTTCTTCTTTGCTTTATTTAAATGTTTATAAAGAATATTGAAACAAGAGGAAGAATAAATGTAATAGGCAGTCAAGTTAGAAAATCAAATTCCTCCAATTTGTTTGAGGCCACCCTATAGTTTTTTTGTTTTGTTTTAATGTCTGGAAAGGCACTGTACTCTTGGAACTCTTAAATTACTGCAAGGCATGTGAGTATTGACCAGGTTTTTTGGCTGAGCACTGCCAGACAGAGAATGGAGGCGTGTTGTTTCCCAAGCACTTGCAGTCAGAGCTATCTTTGAGACTTGTCAAGTGGTGCTGAGCAGTGCAGTGGTAGTTGTAGCAGTCTGCCCATTGCAACCTAAGATGGTTAAACTGTCTTGATCCTGCACGATAAGCTGTCCTGAAGTTGAAATGTGGTCTCTTTCTTCTCAAGGTAAAGTGCGACAGTCTGTTAAATTGTTAATGTGTTTTTAATTAGTTGAGTTTTTAAAGAGCTACAAGACTATTGCAAAATTCTCAGGAGAAGGCCATTTGTCAGTGAAGTGTTGGTTTGGAGGAGAGGATGGGAGAAGAGGAGGGGAGCGGATGGCAATCTACTTTCAAAGTTAAACTGATTTGTTGCAAGAATCCCAGTAGAAGTAGATCACTTAGTGAGACCTACTTGTGGGCCTGTAGTGGCCTCCTAACAATTTTCAAGGGTAGGAGGATATATTTCTCTCTTGAGGCACTGTATCTGGAAAGTGCAGGGATGATTGTGACCATCTTCTATTTGTGTAGTGAGTCTGGAAAATGTCCCAGCAAATCTTGTAAACATCAGTCACGTTCTATCAAGATTTAGGATGCAAATACACAGTTTTAGTATACAAGTACTTTCTGCATTCCTGTGAGTGTTGGCTCCATTTTATGGTCTAAAATATTAGGCTTCCTGTGCTGCTGTTTTTTTGTGTTTTTTTTTGACAGAAAAGTGATCTCTTAAGCACCCAGAGATCTGAAGAGTGTCTCCATGCAAGCAGGTGTTTCAGATTTGCTGTTCCATTTCCTTAAAGCTTCTGCATGTTAATTGGAAACTGATCCCCTTCTATTTTTGTTGTGTGCTTAACAAAAACCTCTTGAGTTTGCATTTGTGTTCAGTGGAGTGGTGTGGAATGAACAGTATATTGCTTCAGATGGATATTGATGAGGCACAGTGCAGAAATCAGCAAATCTGATGCTTTGGTACCTATTGATAGGTGCTCTAAAGATTTTTTTTTTTATTCTTAGATAAGCAAACAGTTTTTGTTTACACTGCAGGTCTGTCATTGCAGAGTTAAGAACTGGAGTGGGAAAAGTCTAGGAACACTGAAGGAATGCTTTGTTGAGAATTGTTATCCTTACTTCACGAGTCCCTTGAGTTGAAGAGTGCTGAAGTAAACACTTCTTTTCTCCCTCTTAGTATCCTTATTCCTTGGTGAATGCTTGCTTTCTGATTGTGAAGAGCAATCTTGTTGTTTGCAGATAAAGGAGCGACAGAAAAGAAAAACAGAGACTGTGATGTTTTGAACTTTCCAGGTCTCTCAAGAATATTTTCTTTTGCATATAAAATGTATTAAAGAAAACACCCAGGCAGCACTCGCAGCCCTTCTCTGGCACCTCTAACTCTCTTCTGTTCCTTTCTGCCTCTCACTTATCTACTCATTGTCTCTCTTCGACCCCCCTCCTTCACTCAGCTCAGGGTTTTACGAGAACAAAAAAATCTTTTCCTTTTCTGGGCTACATTCCTCAGATTTTTCTTTTTCCTTGTGAGCTCAGTCATAGTTTTTTATACACAATGCAGTAAAGGAAAAATTCTGCCTGCAGTGCAGGCACCTACTAATTTGCATGTGATATCTGGCTGCCCAGGACTGGAAGACAAATTTAGGGAAGGAGCAAGATGGAGAAACTGCATCTTTCATAGTACCTGTGAATGGTTGCTTAGCTCTGTGATTTGCACAGCAGACAAAGACCTTTAGTTATTCTGAGCTCCTTCCTACAACTGTGCAGTTCTGTTATTTAAAACAAAGTAGTTCATACTCTCCTATGAAGAGCTAATTTGGTATCTGCTCCATACCTCCCAAGGATGGAGCCCTTTCTCAGGAAGGTGAAGGAGCATTTAGCAGAATTGCTTTGAAGCATTAGCAGTGAGCAGGGTGCCTCATGAATAGCTGTAGCTTGTTCCAGAGGAGACTTGGAGGAGATTTCAGTGCTGCCCTCGCAGTGTTTTTGTGTGTGCTGCCTTCTCCTTTGGAGAGGAATTTGGGGCAGGCGGGGAGGCTCCTCCGGGGAGCTTGGCAGCAGATCCTCGCCTGGGACCTCCCACGCAGGGCTCCCGTGTGGCTGACTTGTGCTTCACCACTTCTGTTACCACTCTTGCTCCTACTGACCCTTTTGCTACATAGCACACTCACATACTGGATGAAATACTGCCTCATGTTGCATGTGGTCTTTGAGGCTGGGGACTTTAAAAATTAGAAACACCAGTAATTTGTTCTTTTGACAGTTGAGACCTAGCAGTGATGATGACATTGCTTTGAATGCTGATAAACTTACAGACATGACTGATTTTTTTTTTTTTTTTTATTAAGCTAATAAGTAAATGCTGTTCAACTGCATTTAGCATCTATCTGTGCAATTGTAGTGCAGGTTTTATCATACTCAATGGCATTTGTGAATTTCCTTTTCCTCTTATGCCAAATTATGTCCATATATTGTTAACGTCATGTAAAGTAAGGAAGAGGCCAATCAAAGACAATTACCATAAGCCAAATTATAAAACAAAGCAACAGTCTTTCATGCAGTACTTAAATAATCACATTGCTATAAAGGAACTTCTCAATACAATTATAGTGATTTTTATTATTGTGAAGTATTACAACTCATATGCTATGGAAACTATTTCTTGAAACCACAAGAACATCATCTTCCTAAGATTTCTACTTGTGACTTATTGCACCCCCAGAAATGACATATACTTCTGTGATTAACAATGACATACATCAGTTCTCCTGAATTTTTACATGCTGTAAGCCTGTATTTGAAGGGGTGGAGGGAAGAAAGGAAAACCAAGGAATCATAATGTTTCTGTTCTTATTTTGTCTGGGGATTCTAATATTCTACCTTTAGGGTCATTTGTTTCAAATATAAATGATTTTAAAGTGTGTGTGAGTGTGTTTCAGGAGAGAAAGGGAGATGAATTCTTAAATACAAGTTTTTTTACACACATATATGCAGAACTTAATTTTATTAACAGTTTGGTAGGTTTTCTTAGACTTCTTATCACAAGCCAGAAGCAGAAGCCACGTTATGAGAGGTAGGTTTCCCATGTGAAGCACATCCCCTATTGAACATGTAACTGTTTCTTTAAAAGAAAAAAAGACTGAACATGAATTGTTGCTGTCAATTGTTAGAGAAGAGGTAGTGTTTGATACTGCATTGTAGCTATTCTGTAGTCATAGTTTTAGTGAAGGTTTGAGATTAACTTTTTCAAAGCTTTATTTAAACTGGTATTAATTGGAGGTGCTTTTTAACTTTCTATTCTTTGTATAGTGTGCAGCTCTTCTCTTCAGTGATCTGTTAACTGTCATGCAAATAAAGTCTATCTGGTGTCTTTAGAGTAATGGAATTAGTAACTAGTTATGGAAAAATGTCTTAGAAAATCATGAACAATTTCTATCTCAACACTAGTTTGGAAGGCAGAAGGAATACAGGGATTTAGTCAGTTCCCACACCTTTGCAGCAGTGTACCAGCTAGATCACAGAAGTGTACAGAAAGGACAAGGTGCCAGACTGACAAGGTAGGTGCTGTATTTTCAGTTTGAACAGGATTTGGTCTGTGAAAACATACAATGTGTACTAAAATATGAATCTGTGGCCTGTTGCTGCTTTTATTCTAGCAAGTAGGTGTGAGAGTTTTCTACCAGAGAGGAAAAAATAAGTTCCGAAGGAAAATACCATGTTTTAATGAACAACGCACGTTTAAGAACTTCAAACTTATCTAGAAAAGAAAATGGTGATACTAGTAATATGGTCAGGTGGAAGTTAACGTGCCCATTGTGGTCTATTGTTTGAATATTGCCAACAGCAGAATGACCTTCTTAAAGCAATACCTTGCTAAGCAGTTCGAGCAGAATATTTACAGAACTTTCTGCAAGATGTGCGCAGAGCTCCTCTATTTACTGATGACTGTGCTGTACTGGGTGCTCAATAGATGAAAAGAACTCTAGATTCAGACAAAACATATAATACAATTCATAGCAAGGGGAATGTGTTGTATTCAATAGCCTTTTATTTTTGAGATACAGCTCCATTTTTCTCTTTGCTGTTTTTGCATACAGAAAAGTAAGTGCTTTATTCTGTGTTTGAGCAAGACAATACCATGATATAAATATCATTTACATTATTCATACCATTGTAAAAGTGCCTTGCCTTAGGAGTACTATGCTTTGCTTGATCTCATTTTTTTTTTGTGCATGGCATGGTTTTTCTGGAGTTGTATATTGGTCCCTTTATGTGTGTAAAGGAGTGTTCCGGATACAGGGAAGACGTTGTTCTATATGGTGAGAGGTTTCACAGGCTGGAATTGTCTTGATGTTAGTAGTCCACATATCATGTGGTAATATGGGAAGATTCAGAGTGAATTTAACGAAGAAAGCTAGAGTTTCAGACAGTGATGTGGGCACAGCAGCAATTCCTTAGCATCAGGAAGCTTCTATGCCTGAATATTCTATTTCTTACCCTTTTGGGTTTTTTGTTTTAGCCTGCCTGCCTCTTCCATTTCTAAAGCAGAGTGGTTCTAGCTTTATTTATAATTTCAAAGTTTGCTCCTAGCATAATTATAATTTTATTTCTTATACTTCTTTTGTCTTTTGACTATGCACACCATTCAAAGGCAGTTTTCACACATGCTTGGGTTTCTTAGGACTAATGGTAATGCCAGTGACCCTTCCCTTTCCTGCCATCCTGATTGATGAGACGTAAGATCATGACATATTAAAAGGGTCCCAAGATGGAGTAGTGTTGTGTTGAGAGGGGTGCTAAATGAACTTTAAGGCATTTAATATATTTTTTCTCTGAGCTTAATCATGTTGGCTGGAGTCATTACCACTCACAGCTGCTGAGTCTTGCCTACTTAGTTTGAGATTACCACTCCAAAGGTTGCGTCAAAGTTTTTATGAACTCTCACCACTGTATGGGGCAGAATCAGTTGGTTTTGGTCATACTGTGCTGTTCCTTGTTTAGGCTAATATTGCTGGCATTGCCAGAGCAGGTGGTAAGTTCTTTTGTGACTCCTTTCACCAAGAAAGCTCTGGGGATGATAACCTTCAGCAGAAAGGGCAGTTAAGTGCTATTTTATGCTATGAGCACAGTGATTTAGAAAATGAACATGTATCCATGACTGATTAATGTTTGTGATATCAGATCCATTTGCAATGGCCTTTGAGTTTACAAGAAACAGATTGTGTTTGTGTCCCATTTACTCTAAGGCTGCTTTATCTTGCTGTGGAAATGCAAAAATGTTTTTAAATAGAAGTAATGAGAGGCCTGCCAATTACAATGATGTATTTTTTTTTTTTTTTAGAAAAACTTGACCCATGACAATTTTAGGGGAGGAAATATAACAGGAGGATATATTAGTAGCTTTCAAGGTGGAGGAGAGCAAAAAATGAAGCATGTTAATTGACAAAGTTCAGCAGTATACTTGTGTATATTGAAATGGGTGACATTGGGAAGGTGGAATTGTATTATTCTGTTGTGTGGACTCATGCAGATAAGGAAGCAGTATGGCTTAAACTTTAATAGTTTTAAAGTCACACATGCAATATAAGTAGAAATCTTGCCTTCATGAAAGGAAGGGTAGGATGGGATTGTCTCTGAATGTCGTTACATGCAGTAAGCTGTGAAACAAAGCTTATCTGCCTGCTCCTTACATGTTTGTTGAAATGATTGTGTCTGGTTAAAGAAAATGCACATTTTAGGCATTAATAGTTTGTCTGAAACATAACCTCAGTGGTTCCTCACAGACATAGACAACAGAACATTATCACTGCATTGGAAATCAGAGTTCAAAACATCCTGTTTTTCTTCTTTCCTATTTTGTTATGGCAGAGCAGGCTAAGTGTTATTGAGGGCTTTTCTTTCTAGTGCTGCTTTGTATTAATTCTGTAACTTGTTGAACTTTCCAGGCAGATAGGGTATTCAACAAATGATATTTGTTCTATTATATTTTTGTAAAGCACCTGGATGAGAAGAAATTGTGTGATGGAGAATGATACTGACTTTTTATGTGTCTGGGCTATTAGGAGAATGATATGATAAATTTAAAGGTGGTTGCCTGTTTAAACAGTTGAAACTGGCTGGCACAGTAGCCATTTTAGAATACAATCCCAGAATAAGAAAATTTTTTTGGTATTCGATACATAAAAATAAGGCTTTGAAGAAGGCGAATTAATCTCTGTTGTGGTAGAGACCACTGCAATTTTTGCACCGTGAAACTACTAAAAGTATTTGAGGACAGAGTATTGTGGTCCTGAATAGAGGTCACCATGCCAGGCAAGTGTGACACAGATGTGTGTGGTATAAAACCGTACTTGATGATGGACAGCCATCAGATCACGCAAGTGGAATAAGAGACAACTGAGGTCTGATTCTTCTGAGCATTGTACATTTATTTGTGTGTAGTGATGTCTCCATTCTCCCACCCCCAGCCACGCATTAGATTGGTTAGCCGAGACCTGCTTGAAAGTAGGTAATTTACTCTGTCTGGGTAAGATGGGGACTTCTCTTATTTTCTGTTCTTCTCTAGGAGAAAGGTATTGTCACGGCTGTCTGTAAAGGTACAACTGCAGCTTTCAGATTGGCCAGGTGATTTTAGAGTTGCTCAGTAATTTTGTATATAATTGTAGCTCATGTAGGGCGTCACAGTGGCTGCCTTAGTGTATAGTGGTGCAGAAAACCTGACTGGCAGAAATCTTATTTGGACCATTGTTCCTGCATAGTAGGTGGGGTTTCTTTCTTTTATCATCAAAATGCGCATACTTTTTTTCTTCTTGTAAAATAATTGAACAATTTGTTTTTTAAAAACCTGGCAGTGTAGAAAAGGTTGTTCAGACTTGTTTACCACTACCGTGGTTAGAGTTATTCAAGCTGCTATGCTGATCTGAACAAAATAATTTTAGGGAGAGTGTGCAAAATAATTTTAGATTATTTTCATAAATTTCTTTCATGTTTTAGCTGATAATTCACAACTTGTCAACTATAAATACTGAAGATAATTTCTCTTTTCAAATAGTTGTTCTAAAATTGCAAATTGGGATTTTAAATATTTTTAACAAGCTAGCAGCTATTCATGGTGCTTTGTGGTAAGCAGGAGTATCTCTGGTATGTCAATAAATCTGTGTTGTTATCAATCTTTTTCAGGTAAATATCACTCATTCCATACATTCCACTGGTGAGTTTCCCCAGGTTCTCCACCGTGGTGTGAATGTGGTGTCGTTACCACATAATGAATCATATTTGTTGGCTCAGCAGAATGGCAGCCCAGCTAATGTGCTAGAAGCATCGATGAGATCCATCACTCCTCAGATTAATGGGAAATCTTCTAGCGATGACTTTGAGCAGCTGATCAGAAGTATGTCCCAGGTAACCATGTCTCCTGCTGACCCTGAAACGTGGCAAACAATAGCATACTTGTTGTAAAAACCTAAGATAATCTCTTCATGTGAGGAAGAACTAGTAATGAGAAAGCAGGATTGGAAAAGTAGCCTTGATGTTGTTGCTGCTGACACTGTCTTTAGGTGGGCAGTGTGACACTCACAGATCTGCATGTCATTATCTTTCTGGGCTCGTTGCAGGACTGATGTGTGCATGCATGAGATGCTTTGTCAAAGCATGCTTTGTCGTCATTTATGAAGCCTAGTTGTGCTGCTTCATTGGAAATAAGACGAAAAATTCCTTTTTGGGCTTACTGTGCATTGTTCTGTAGTCTTACTACTTTTCTGTGGTAGAAAAATTAGTGTTTGAGTCCCTTCAGTGGCTGGGGCTGAGAACGGACAGGCATGTATTTTAGCATTTTTCTAATTAACCTTTAATAGAGCTTGCTATAGGAAGTCCTCTGCTGTTCTTGTGGAAACACTTTTGCACAGTTCTACTTTTTCCTCTCTTTTTGAAATTCATCCTCTTATTTATTTTTGGCATCAAAGTTGGCCTGTACCCTCTGAAATTTTGTAGACCTCTGTATCTTAGTCTGGTCGCTACTGATCCTGCCCTCATTTAGCTGTGTTTTTTTTTTTTTTTTCTGGTTTTCCTCTTCTGATCTAAAGAATCCTTTCTAAAGAAACCTTTATCTCTCAGATCTTTTGTAATTGCTACCTTTCTATATGGTAGCTAGAATTGAGCACTGAAGAACTGTATTTCAGTTATCAGCTTGTGTAGACCTGTCCAGCTCTAGAAATAAAATTGAAAACTCATTTACCAAGTCATTTACCACATTCATTAATGCTGCTTTTTGACATTTTTAATATCCACTCTTCTGCCAAACAGGGTCGTCTTGTTGAGACAATTGAGCTAATTAAACCTCTAAGTGGTGGTCTGGGGTTCAGTGTCGTGGGACTCAAAAGTGAAAACAGGGGAGAACTGGGAATATTTGTGCAAGAAATCCAGGAGGGAAGTGTGGCACATCGGTAAGAATACTACTGTGATATCTTTCTGTACCAAACGTTAACATGATGCTGTGATTTAGTGGTGTTATTGCTATTGTATTTGTGGTACAAGAGTGTTCTTTCCTTGTATTATAAGCCATGTGTCCTACCAGGTTTAAAATAATTAACCGCAACAGCTTTTATAGTTTTGGAATAGAGCACTCCATGATTTGTGCTTGAATTTTACTCAGAAGTAATTTCTTTGTGGTTTGCTTGTATTATCTCTCTTTCAACAGGGAAAAAGGAGAGGCTACAGTTCTGTGTCATGGCTTTAAAAACTAAAATACAAGAGTTGGCATCCTTGATTACATTGAAAAACAACTTGGTCCTAAGAAATCCATTGCAATTAGAAGGGTTGGTTGTGGAGTAGGGCTCTGTTATACATGTGTAAGAAATCCATCTTTTAAGTCAAGTGAGGCTTGACCTGAAGTCTTTGGACTCTTGAAAAGAAGTACTCGGTGTTATCAGAAACTCTGCAATAATAATAGCTTGTTGAAAGTACGCTTTAGACTTTAGTCCTGATTCCACTGATTCCTAGTGAGCAAACTCATTGGTGAATGGCATCAATATTGGTTCTTGACATACCCAGTGGGGTATATCACTCTGTTCAGATTTGCTGATCGGGATCGTAGTAAGAGGTGCTTCATGGTGCAGTCTGCATGTCGTGGGGGATGGCTGGATCATTTTGCTGCTATGTCATTACAGTATTTTTTTAAATCTGCCTAAATCCCCCTTTTCCCTTCTCATTTCGCCTTAGCCCCCTATTCCCTTCCAAATGGCTTTTGTTTTTGCTCCTCATATTCCAAGGAGTTGACGCGTATCTTCAGTGAATCAAGTCTTGCCTGACTTGCTGGCAAGAAGAGAACTATTCAACAACTGTTACAGGACTCATATATCAGAAAGGCCTCAGCAATAATAAATCTTCCAAAGCACTCTGAAAAACAGTTCAAGTTCACAAGTAAAATATTATGGGTTAAAGCAAAATAGTGTTTTTCCTAAATGATGCTGGTTACCTTGGCTTCTATACTACAGGTGTAGAAGCTGGTGTAATAGGGAGCCTTATTTTCGTTACTGCTGTTTGCTTTGTAAAGCACTGCCACTTCGGGGTAGGAAAGGCATGACTCCAGAGTTCTTGCTGGTTTGTTGTGAAAGTAATAGAAGGGGTGGAAAAGGTAGAGGATAACTTGTCTTTGTAGGCTTCATACAGTTCCTTTGAAGTAGGTCTAGGGAAAGGCTCAGTATGTAATTCTAGAGCAGTGTTTCCTTTGTCAGTAAGTGAAGTATTCTTTAATTTATTCAAGCTTTATTTTTTCTCTCATTTAAAAGGGATCTTTTGTATCATTTTCTTTCTGTTTCTCTCTCAGCTTCCACCCCCCCCCAGAGTATGTATAGGCTGGGGGGGGTGCAAAACAAAGTTAGTTTCCGTAACATCTTGATGGAAATGTGTTCCATTCTTCAATTTGATAAATATTCAGAATGGGTGCACTGAACAAAATAAAGCACTTAGTCTCTTAAGCAAGAGACTCAAAGTCAAGAATAAACATAAGTTCCCAGGCTACGGTTGGGAATGACTGAGACCTAATGTGCTTAGTCTCAGATGGGGGTACAGGGAGAAGAAAGCTAGCTAGGGGGTAGCAGCCAGGGGAGAGTGGCAGTAGGATTAGCTTCAAAGGAAGCAATCATCAGGGTGCTGCATCAGCTCCTTTCAGCAAAACTGCAGGGAAAGATTAAAAGTGGGTGAAATACAGAACAGGATATTTAAAGTATTGGAAAATTGTCAAAATACTGTAATTTCTCTGGCAACACTCTTGATTTTTTTGTTTGTTTTGTCATCCCCCTTCCCTGTTTATACATGTGACAGAGATGGAAAGCTGAAGGAAGCAGATCAAATCCTTGCTATTAATGGACAAGCCCTTGATCAGACAATTACACATCAACAGGCTATCAGCATCCTACAGAAAGCAAAAGATAACGTCCAGCTAGTCGTGGCCAGAGGCAGTTTCCCTCAGCTCATAAGTCCTGTAGTTTCCCGGTCTCCTTCTGCTGCTAGCACAGTTTCAGCCCATTCCAACCCGGTGAGTATACACCAAACATATGTTTATTCAGTTTTGGGCAAGTATGTGCTTTCTGTATTGAGACACTTTTTGTAACTTGTATTTATATTTCCTTCGCAGTTCTAGAGACTTTTTCTTCCATGTATATTTGTTTCACTTTGTCCCATACAAAGAGTAGAAAATATGTAGCATTGCCAGGTGGATCTTAATGTTGGCCATATTCCTTCTTCCCATCTGCCAAACTGTGTCCACTAGTGCATATAGAACCTATTTGTCTTACACTGTAAAGCTCGATTTTGAGTTAGTAGTAAACAGGATCTTTTTCTCTCTTTCCTTCTACTTGGGCATACAGACATTTTTGAGGAATTACAGTCTGATTTGCACTACCAGCTGAATGTATGCTTCTCTGTTTATTCCTCAGTTTGCTTTTTAGCAGTTACTCTCACAAAAAGCAACAGAGAGCCATCAGAATGCCATGCGTGGGTACACACTGTAGGACCCATAGGAAGCAGTTCTGCTACATTTTATTTCTTCTGAAAGCTTTTGTGCAGCTAGTTGAAGAGAAGTTAGCTCAGAAGCATGGTGATACTAAGCACACTTTTCCTGGTGTCTTCCTCATGTAATGGCTGATACATTTTTGCTTGCCCTGGGGTTATACAACCTGTCTTTGGTTCCTGTACATTTCATTGTTCAGTTATCTATGTCACTTCTTTAGGGTAGTCCAAAATTGGAGGTATATGGAATGATCAGCCTGGAAAAAAGAAGCCATTTTAGTGTTCATTTTATCCATTGGCATAAAACATTTGGTGACATAATTTCAGAATTATTGTTTTCTTACCTGTACGGAGATGTTGCTGATGAGCTTAACCTTTCCTGTTAGCACATAGGAAAGGCCTACATTCTTGCAATATTCCTGTTACATGCTTATTTTCTTTATGACTACCACTGTATTTTCTGAACAGCATCTGCATCTTGAAAAAATGTTACTTTTAAACCTGTCCCTGGTCCTGTTTTTTCTTACACATATCTTTTCTAGTTGTCTTGTTCCTTTAGCTTTCAGTTGCTGGTGGAAGGCAGCTTATCTTGAGGCATTCTTTTTCCTTAGGGCATTGTTTTGTTGTCTTTGGTTTATGTTAAGACTGTGGATACCCAAACAAATACTACAGGGCTTTAAATTTGCAGCACCTTAATTTATTCCAAACTAGCAACTTATTTTTGAGGTCCTGCCTGGTGGAGTACCAACTGTGGTTTTAAATTTTAGATGAGTTTATGACGTGATTTGTTCTTATATTAAACAATATCATGATAACTCTAAGTCATCTGTTCAGTACTGTACCATGTGAACTACTATTTGTCTTTCTTTCAGAGCAGTTATGTCTGCCACAAAAATGAAGCCTATAGTCGAAGTTATTTCATTCCAATGCTGTTGACATCAGACAACCCAGAAATGGTTGTTCACTACACAGGGGGCACTTTTGCTAATGTGTAGCTCACAATGTCTAGTGCTGCTTTCAGTCTCAACCTCTGAATGGGGTTTATGCTTTCTGCTGCGCTTTGTTGTAATTGCCAGTGTAAATACGTACACATCTGAAGATTTTATTTTACAGTTCCACAAGATTTCCTAGAAGTGTTATTTTTCTTACTGACTGCAATGAGGCATGGTGGTAGACAATCATAGGTTGTTGCCCAAAGTCAGCAGTCAGGTTCTTGAAAGGCTAGACACACTTAACTGATGTCAGAGTATGTGGGAATGGCACAAAGCTGCTCCAAGGGAGTTTCAGACTGGACATTATGAATAAATTATTTGCTATGAGGGTGGTCAAACACTGGATAGACTTCATCAAAAGAAGGTTGATGCCCCAAGCCTGTCATTGTTCAAGAAGCATTTGGATAATACACTTATTAATATGTTTTAACTTCTGGTTGGCCCTGAAGAGGTCTGGCAGTTGAACTAGATGATCTTTAAATG
This sequence comes from Nettapus auritus, assembly GCA_011076525.1. NCBI lineage: Eukaryota > Metazoa > Chordata > Aves > Anseriformes > Anatidae > Nettapus > Nettapus auritus. The sequence continues at coordinate 32,495,251 of CM021797.1, read as the reverse complement.
TCTCTTCCAACTGTTCTATTTTGTTCTGTTCTGTTCCATTCTCTACACACATCTGATTCTTTCAAGAGGAGGTACAGCTGTTAGAGGTGAGCAATTCATTACTAAATAGTATGTAATCTTGTATGTATTAATAATAGTTGAAAAGGTCCCACATACCTACCTTTATTCTACCTTCCTTTATTCAAAAACTCACCCAAGAAATAAGAGAAAATGCTTTGCAAATTTTAATACATACATTCTTATTTTAATCACATGCAAATGTAATGTTTATTCCTTTGAGGTTCACTGGCAGCACGTGGAGACCATAGAGTTGGTGAATGATGGCTCAGGTTTGGGATTTGGGATAGTAGGAGGAAAGTCAACTGGAGTGATTGTTAAAACCATCCTCCCAGGAGGGGTAGCTGATCAGGTAAATTCAACTTAACCTTCTGTTTACCACTATGTATAGTATGAAGTTATATTCATGCTAAATAATGCTAGTTTTTTTCCTCTAAATATAAAAATGAGAGAGCAAGTGTTGAAATTTGTCCTCAGTAATGTAGTATTTAGTGTAGGGATCTGCACATTTTATCCTACCAGCTGAGTTAGGCTCCAAATCACTTTTTCCAAACTGTTATGTTATATCTGTGTGGCGCTGATGCCTTTAGACTCCTAATTCCTTCATGAATATACTGGTTGTAATCTAAGGAGGGACGCCAATTTAATTCCTATGCCCATACAGTTATAAAGAAAGATGCATCAGCTTATCTCTGTTGGGCTTACTTGAGGTTGGAACAGGCGTCTGGGCTCTGCTTCTTTACGTGGGCTGTGTGACTGCCTTCGTTCATGCCTGAAGGGCTCAGAAGAAGTGAAATTGGTCATCAGCCCGTTTCAAACTTGTCCATGAGCAGATAGATGGATTAATTTTCCAGAGTTTAATGCTTTGCCTGTGCGCTAAATTCCTGTGAAGCTTTTCTATTGGTTAATTATAGGGCAATATAACTACCTGAATCACGCTAACAGAGAAATGTATTTTATTTGGAAGTTATGGTTAATCCTGAGGACCCTTTTTTAAACAAGCATAAAGCTGAGTGTACATTTTTAAGCTGTGTTTGGAAATGAAACCTGAAATTCTCTAAACTATGTGCAGCTATTACATATTAGTAGGTAGTAACCATAACTATGTGTATTTTTTTCATGTCCCAGTGACTCTTTCCTTGAAAAAAAAGGATGTCCTGGATATTTCTGGGGAAATTTCTAGTAAAAATAATATGCTCTTAAGCAACATACTTCTCTTCTCCATGCTGTCAGGGTATTGATGTGGCATTCAAAAAAGTCACTTACTTCATATATATAAAAAGTAACTAAAGCCATGTAGTCATTTTCTATTTGTATGATTTATGGGAGAAGTTGCAGGAAGTTACTGATTTTTTTTCATTGTTACTCTTCTTCCAGCATGGGAGGCTGTGTAGTGGAGACCACATCTTGAAAATTGGTGATACTGACTTGGCTGGAATGAGCAGTGAGCAGGTGGCACAAGTTCTAAGGCAGTGTGGAAATCGAGTGAAACTGGTAATTGCAAGAGGTCCTATTGAGGAGCCACCTCCACCAGCAGTCCCACCAGGTACTCCAGTACCCATCTTGACACCAGAGAAACAGGTAAGCAATAATAAATTTTCTTAACTTGTGCCAAACTTTTACTTCAGACTTCATTTTCTTTTTACATCTGTTTGATGTATTTCATGCTTATGTTCTCAGAAGTCAACATTTTCATATCCAATAGTGGTGTTTTTATCTTATCTCTGGAAGGCTTTAAATGCTGTCAGTCCACAGTGCAAGGAACTGCTTGAAGTCTTCTGGGATCTGGGCTTGGGATTAGAAGTTATTCAGGTCATACGTCTAGGTTGATTAACCCTTTGACTTGCTTATAATTATGCAGTGATACTTCAGGAATATCAGAGTCCACATAATATTTTCTTGAGACAGAACGTGCTGGTTCTTTAGGATTTCTCTCTCCACTTACCCTTTTACTCTCCAGGAGCACTTATTTCTGTACAATTGAAGTCATCCATCAGACAGTTCTTCTCTGTGCCAGCCACCACACAGAGGCTGCCTCTTTCCTGTATCACCTGACATTGCTCATTTACTAGTCATTTTCCAAAGAAAACCAGCTGCTACCCTTATTCCCTTGCTGATGGTTATACTCTGTACTGTTGCTCCTTAGACTAGCCATGACTCCTCTACAACTCTCAGCTACAGCTCTCAGCATTAGCCTTGTCAGCTCAAAACCTCAATGATATAGGTCATTCCCATATTTGCTGCAAAGCCTGTTTTCAGGGAAGTAAGGAACAATAATATTGTGTTGTATGTAGTTATAAGCAGGTATATTTAAATATGAATACGTTTAAGTAAGTGCATGAAACAAGAAAAAGGTGGTTGCTTTGGGGCCTACAAGTAGATAAAATTTATGCATTGCCAAGATTTTTTTGTTTTCTTTTTCCTGTTGTTTTTCTAGACATATTCTACAAGTTGCATTTCAGATATATCACTTTAAAAAAGCCTTTAACAATTCCTTGCACAATTACCAGTGTTTTGCCTTTGTCTCTTGTAATGGTATCTGTGGGACAGAAAGAGATACGTTCATTCCATCTGTTGTGTTTATAAGGCTAACTAAGAAAGTTAATCTTAACATGCACACTGAGTCTTTTCTGAGTATCTGAGAGGAGAGAGTGGTGGTTTTGTGTCTCTACAGTACTGAGGGATGAGACCCTGGCTATATTTCAGATAAAATGATCAATATATGGCCTGAGTATTACTTATTTGTGATGTAGCAGTTTCGGGAGGGCAACTAAGTATGATAACTTGTCTGTGTGTACTTCTTCATTGTTTGCCTTTCTGAGGTTATGTGATGAGGTATTAGGGGCCAGTTGCAGGATTGTGGAATTTCTAGTAACAAGAAAAAAATTCAAAGCCCACAAGAAGCAAAAACTGACTTTTTTTTTGCCACCTTCCTTTTCATTTCCGTTGTTTTCAATACCTTGTCCCTGGTATGCCACTTCTGGCAGAAGGCACACTGTTTTTAAACTGCCTTTGCCTGCACAACGTCTCGTTCATGGAGTGAACATTCAGTTAATGATATTGTAACCTCCATAATTTGGATTTGGGTGTTAAGCATGAATTGAGTGAAGATGATGACTGATACAGCTTTGTTTGTTGTCTTCTTCCTCAAGAATACATGGTGGCTGAAGACTGTGTGAGGCTCTTGACACTCAGTGAGAGCAGAATGCTTCTCCAAAATTGGCATTTCTTATCCTGTTCAATGTAGATATATTTCCTGTAAAAAGTGATGTTATTGTAAGTACTGATGCCCATATAAATACAATGAAATTGAAGCTTTTTATGTTCCAATCTAAATGATTCTATGGTTCTGTGTGAAATTATATATGTATCCACAGTAGCTATGGAATTGGCTAGTAAGTACACACTTTAGACAGCTGAAAGATGAAAAATTGTTGGAAAAATAAGTTTTTAATGTTGATTTTTTTCTGTTAATACAAAAGCAATATTGTATCCTCCTGTAATAGATATTTTCATTAACAATAAGTAAATGAATTCTTTTCCCTAAAATTCTTTGTTATGGAAATTCAGAGTGCTGTAGTAGGTGTTAGTGAAGGTTGTCATTGTTTAGCTAGCTGGAAGTATAATTGCTACTCGCTAAAAGAGAAATTTTAAGTCTTTCAAAGACAAGAAAAATAATTTCCTTAGTAGAAACAGCTTTTGTTAAGTTTTAAGCTTGGTATGCATAGGAAAAAATAGCTATAGTTATTCGACAAGAATTTAAACAAATAGAATACATAATATAATTTTGATTATTACAATTTTTTTAAGAACACAACAGTCTAAAATTGGTTCTTAGGAAGTACCAGAAGGGCAGTAAGGTATGTATAATAGTATTTAAGCACAATTTGTATAACTTGCTGTACAAGATGTTTATTGTTCAATTTGTTCAACTTCCACCAGTCATTTCTCTCATCACATGACTTTATAGGCTGGAGAGTAGTATCCCAGGGGCACTGGGGTGGAGAAGGCATGGTCTGCATTACTTTACAGTGAGGAATGTTATCTATGTGTAGTTTCTCTGCTGAATACCAAATAAGACCAGAAACAAAGTTGGTACTTTTTTTTTTTTTTTTTTTTTTTTAAATTTATGTCTGACTTTACAGATCAATGTTAATGACATGAAAGAGCGTGGTGGACCTTTTTTTTATAAAAAACAGCACACTTTCTTTCTAAATATTCTTTTCTTATTAGGCAGATGCTTCTGTTGATAGTTGTGAAGATGGGGAGAAATTTAATGTGGAACTCACTAAAAACATCCAGGGATTAGGAATAACTATTGCTGGTTACATTGGAGACAAAACATCAGGTAATGATAGATTCCTGTAATCTACTAAACAATTTATTGTGTAGTATGGTATAGTTGCTTTAAATTTGAATGCATGTAATTTGGTTTTGGTATAGCATCTCTTAAAAACCCTTGACCATCTTAAAAAAATAAATAATGGAATTGGTTTCTTTTTGGAGGAGATTCAGATTAGAAGTAATCAGTTTATATTATAAGATCTTACCTTAGTACTTTTTGATCAGTTTTCTTAAATTCACTCTTGTGCTTGTGCTTGTATCTGTTTGAAAAACAGTGAACTCTGGTTATACTCAGTGGTTTTTTTTTTGTTTGTTTGTTTTTTGGGCTGTTGCAGATTTAGATTAATTTATTCACTGACTTCCAAATACACTAATGTAAACAACAACAAAAACAACAAAAAAACATATCAATGTACATATATAATTGCATATTTTTTTGTAATTTCAATGACAAGTTGCATAAAAATGATCCAGAACTCTGTGAGGCCTCCATAGAGGTGTTTGGCAAGTAAAATACTGTTGTGAAGGGCCAGTTGTCAGATGTGTCATCAAACACATCAAAGAGCTGTTGTTTTGACTCTTAGCCGTGTACATATTGTTAGGAAAATGTATCAATAGATACACTGGAGTTTATAGACATAACTAATTGGCTTTGAGAAGATGAATTAAATTTTAACAATCTATTCTGTAGCACAGGATGGTTACAGTTTATTTAAGTACACTCTTTAGCATCTTTCAGTAAAATCTTTAAAAGGCAAATTAAGTTGTAGAACATGGTAGATCTGATAGTGTATTTTGACTGATGCAGTCTTGGAGTATCAGCAGTTTTAGATTTTAAATTACTGTGCTGCATGTAATTGCAGTAGTAAATCTTTGTGCCTTAAGCACTAATTAAGCAGCTCAAGTTATGTAATCATTGAGTCAAAATTAAAAACAATTTTGTTGTGACAGAAGCAGCAATGAAACTGCTGGACAATGAGAACTGTAGCCAAATCTTTCTTTACACTGGCAAATAACAGCTTGTCATCTTACTATACAGCTGTTACGGGATATGAAAACGCTTGGAAACTAGGAAGACGAGGCATTTAATTATTTACAAAACTTGGGAAAACAACAAATTAAGAAAAAAGAGAAAATTGTAAATCTCATAACTTAAATATACTTGTTGTCTTATTCTTCCTAAGTTGAATATAGTCATTAGAGCAAAATGGAGATGTATTGCTCCTTCTAGCTAAGATGTGTCATATCAAGACCAAGTAAAAAATGAGTCTTCATGTCTGTGTAGACACTGGCATATGTTGACAGCTCCTAGAACCCATTTTGTCATGCCTTATCTTCCCATTGGAAGTATTTGGAGTGCAACGTCCTGCATCTGGGCTGAGGCAATGCTAAGCACAAATACAGGCTGTGTGGAAAGTGGATTGAGAGCAGCCCTGAGGAGAAAGCCCTGGGGGTGTTGTTGTTGAGAAACTTAGCATGAGCCAGCAGTGTGCTCTTGCAGCCCAGAAAGCCAACTGTATGCTTGGCTGCATCAAAAGCAGCATAGCCAGCAGGGCGAGGGAGCAGATTCTCCCCCTCTGCTCTGCTCTTTTGAGACCTCACATGGAGCCCTTTGTTCAGCTCTGGTGCCCCCAGCACAAGAAGGACATGGACCTGTTGCATCGAGTCCATGAGGATGGTCACGAGGATGTTCAGAGGTCTAGAACACCTTTGGTATGAAGACAGGCTGAGGGAGCTGGGGTTGTTCAGCCTGGAGTAGAGAAGGCTCTGGTGAGACCTTATAGAGGCCTTCCATTACTTAACGGAGGCTTACAGGAAAGCTGGGGAGGGACTCTTTATCAGGGGGTGTGATAATAGGACAAGGAGAAAAGGTTTTAAAACTGAAGAAGGGTATTTTAGATATTAGGAAGAAATCTTTCACTCAGAGGGTGGTTGCTCAGAGAAGCTGTGGATGCCCCATCCCTTGAGATATTCAAGACCAGGCTGGATGGGGCTTTGGGCAACCTGATCTGGTGGGAGGTGTCCCTGCACATGGCAGGGGTTTAGGTCTTTAAGGTCCTTCCAGCCCAAACCATTCTGTGGCTCTACTCGTTAGTCAGAGTTGGAACATGTGTTCAGAGGAACGGGATTCTGTTAAGATTTCTGAAACGAACAGGCCTGTGACCATCAGACCTGATTTCATGGCAGTTCATGCTAATATTTTTCTTTAGTATATATATTCTTAGCTGAAGTTATTTCAAATTGCACTGTGCATTTTCTCAAATTTATTTTTTTCTGTAGATGTTTTTCATGTGACTTCTACCTTCTGATTTAAAATCAGTAGTTGTCTAAAATACATGCCTTTTTGGTTGTTCATTTTTCTTTTGCTTTTGTGCCTATTCTGCTATTGGATGAAATACACTTAAAGCTGTGGTTAAGAGCTGGTTCAAACAAACATTGTAGTCTTGCCTGTTTATAATTTCCTGCATTTGTTTATCCAAGCATACAGTTTCTTAAGCAGTTACCAAGTACATAGAAAATACAAAATTCACTACATTAGTACACTCAACCTGAACTTTCTGCCCTGCAATTCTAAATCTACACAAGTGTAAGAGAGACTTTTTTTTGGTCAATGTTGTTTTTAACATTTAGATTAGATTAAATTAGAATATTTTTTGTTCTTTTGCAGTAAACAATGTAAATTTGGAGTAGTAAGATTTTGAGTAAAATAAGGTGTAATGCAAGCTGACATTAATCAGACTTATTCTTTAGGAATGTTTTACTTAATGCATGTACTTTCATGATGATTCTTTACTTGTCTTACCTCAAGATTGGGTTTTATTTCTTCCTTTGGCTGGTGACTTTAGTAGGTGATTGTTGCATTATTTAAAATGTTCCCTTGATAAACTTGTTTATTTTCTCTGCTTTTTTATCCCAGAACCTTCTGGCATCTTTGTGAAAAGCATTACAAAAGGAAGTGCTGTTGAACATGATGGCAGAATCCATGTGGGAGATCAAATTATAGTTGTAAGTAAACAAAGAAATTAAAATACTTGTCTGCCAATCTCTGTACTTACACAAGTTGTGAAGGAGTGCTCGTGTAGTACTTACTTAAAACATTTAAGATTGGTGTTGAAATGGTGAGTTGTCTTTTGACTGAATATTCAATTAGATTTTGTTTCTGATTTTGCTACCTTTATGTAACTTTTTTTTTTTTTTTTAAGGAAACTTTTAAGTATGTATGTATCTTACAAGTTTAGGAGCTTTGAAACTGATAAGGCAGAGTTTCAAAGTTTAATACAAGTTAAGCAACTGTTTTCAAAATTTTTTTTCAAGTATGTTATTAAAATTGTAGATGGTCAGAGAAAGAAGAAAATATTTTAATGCATAAAATGTTGCTTTTTTGGTGAAAATTGGGTCATAAATGAAGGAACCATGCTTTTGTGTCTGTCTTAGATCTGTACTTGCATTTGTGTGAAGGCAGCACTAATAAATTATGATCTCTCATCTAGTATGAATATGTCTTCATGTTTGTCTGTAAAAGTATGTATGGTCTTTATCATGATTTAAATGCTGAGTTTAAATGGCTGAAACAAATCTATGAGGAATTTGTTTTCTTTTTCTACTGCAGATGCAGAAGGAGAAAAAGATTTGAGACGACTGTAGACAAGAGGATAATAAATGTTTTAAAAATACATTTTACTTAATTGTGGTGGAAAAAATAAATAGTTCCAGCTCATTTTAATTGCTTTTTATTTAGAAGGGCACCAGAGTTGGAAGTAGTTCAAAGAAGGGCAAGAAAATGACTAAGGATGTAGGAAGAGTCATTCTTCATGCAAGAGGAATTAAAATAATAGGATATGTGTGCTGTATACATAGGCCTAAACAATTAATGGGTGAAGGGGATGTAACATTGCTTTGAAGTTTTTCAGAAATTACAGATTCCAAGGTGTGAGATGTAGAAAGAATAGGATAATATGTAGCTTGCAGAAAGGAGAATGAAAAATTGTGTTTACTAGGGACAATGGGATGAATATGAGAACTCCAAAACACTTAATGAGTTTCAGAAAGAGAAAATGAATTAATGAGGTAATGGGATAACTTCAAACAGAAGAGGCCAAATGTATATTCCTTAAGATATTAAAATACTGGACCATAAATAACATCTGGACAGATGATAGAGTAATTGGATTTTATAGTGTTCAGCAGTAGACTTCCCTGTGTCTGAGATTACCTGACTCCAGAATTGCTATGCTCCTTAGTTCTGCCTATGACAGTGAATGAATGTGTCCCTCCTCTCACCCCTTTCACAAGCTGTAACAGCTATGGCTGCATTGGTTAATTCGCCATGTATTTGTATTTGTATTTGGCCATGTATTTTCTTGGAGGTGGGGATGTTTGGTTTAGGCAGGCAGGCAGGCTGCACAGAGCACCTTGCACAGCTCTTGCTTGTGTCCTCTTCCACCTCCCAGAGCTTATCTGCATAGCTCCATCATGGCAGGCACTCACTTTGCTGTGGTGCGGGTTGGTAGCTAGAAAATGCCTAGTGCGTCAAACATCAATATGTCTTCCAGGTTTTTGTTCTTGTTCTTCCACTTGCTTTTTGCTCTTACAAATGCTGTATGATCATGACATTACTTTGCCCTGGACATTTTATTTTTATTTTTATTTTTCTGGTTGTTGTCTTGCTGGCTAATAAGCTACTTAATCCTGCAGGTGGATGGAACAAATCTTCAGGGTTTTACTAACCAGCAAGCAGTTGATGTTTTGCGACATACAGGACAAACAGTTCGGCTTACTTTGATCAGAAGAGGTCTTAAGCAGGAAAATCATACTCAGCCCCAGGAGGAGTTCAATGCTGCTGTTGAAAGGGACGTACTATTACAAACAATGGATAGCGGCACAGCCAAAGGTAATTAAATCTGGCTTTGCTTTAAATTTGGCTTGAAATATTTTTCTTCTCAATTACAAACTAGAAATAAAATTGGTCAGTTTCATTCTGGATAGTTATTCCTGACGGCAGAGCTGCTGTACATGAGGGCAGAATTTGGTCTACTATGGTTTGATTAATCTTTTAGAAACAATAGTATTATTTTCTACATTTTCAAAGCAAACCTTGAAAGCTCTGCACTACACTCTCCTTCAAGACTTTGGTCCTGCAGATCTTTGAATGGTAAGCAGGCAGTGAGTATTTTATTAGTGCTGAAGGGTGATAGTGTCATTGAAGAGCAGGCAAAGAGATACCCTCCATGTTGGGAAAAGCAAGTCTCAGTTCCTTTTACTCTTACATATTTGTGTCACGAGGTTGAGGTATGGGAGGAATGGGTTATATGTAGAGGTTATTAATAATCTGATGGGGTATTTATTACATTTGTGTACAAAGTTCAGAAGCCATGGTGAATATTATTTTTGCTGCTGATAAAATCCAATTAGTGAAGCTTAATCTGAACTGTGCACATCTTGGAAGTATATGTGCCAGATCTTGAAAGATCCATATATCCATATGGAGGCTGGTTGACTTATTCAGCTACTTATGTCTGCTGATACCAGACTATAACATATATTACAGCTCATAAATTAAGGCATAATCCTTAATTTGCATAAGATTTTGAAAGTTGTTCTAATGTGTTCCCTGTATGACATCCTCTCAGTGCTCTGAGACATGCCTGTGAAGCTGTTGAAAATGACAATGCATAAAATAGCTGAAAGTTGTTTTTTCTTCTTTTTCCAGATAACAATGAAACAGAACAGGGATCTCCATCATTGCCATGCAGTCCCAGTGCAGTAAACATTGGAGAGGACATTAAACAACAAGAAACAGGTTCACAATGTTTAATATTTTATTATGTGAAAATGCACTTTGCTGTGCTTATGCAAAGGTCAATTGTTTTATGTGCCTTTCTATCATCTTTGTGCTATGCAACTGAAGATCTACAACTAGAAAGTGGAAGTAATCATACATGAAAGTGTGTACTGCATGTGTACTCCTGAGTGCTGTAAATCAAATTGTCTTTCACTACTACTGTGTATGTCTGAAAACAATTGTATTTATTTGTCAAAAGATGTCACATAAAGCATTCTGCTTTTTACATGCTTCTGTTTCTTTTTATTGTAGTTGTGTATTTCCACTTGAAATTTTTCATTAAACCTTTTGGCCTCCTTATTTCCCAATATGCCTTTCTCTTTCTAACTCAACATGCCCTATCTTTCCAATTCCTTGCAGCTATCTAGCTAAAGTTTGAGGACTTTTATTTTTTGTGATAAGTTTCTCTCTCACAAATTCCCAAGCTTGCATTCATTTCAATTTGTGTTTTCTGTCAGTGTTTGAAATTCAGACAGTTCTGGAGCACTGACATGCTCTGGTTTTCCCATATCTTTTATGGAAGTTATTATTTTGTAATGGGTATTTCCTTTTCCCCTTGGGATGTTAGGGCATTGTGCCTCGTTTCAAATGTCCTATGGGGATGTATATTCTCTAGATTGAGGCAGCACTTGATGTGTTTTCTAATATCTCACTGCTTCCATACCTAGAGAAGCTGAAAAACATCCATCCATGTGATCTAATAGATATCTTTTTGGTGTATCTTTTCATAGCTTTCCGTTATTCTAGATAGCTGAAAACTTTGTTTTTAATACCTTCAGATGTTGCAGGGTCACTGCTTTGAGGAAGCACTGTCATATTTGAATGCTGAACAGGATCTAAGCAGCTGGCTTTATTTTTAATGTTTCTGAGTAATGTCTAGATTTATGACACTGTCTGAGGCTGTTAGTCACCTTAACATCTTACAGAAAATCAGTGGGAGTTCAGAACTTAATCTTTGAATAAAGATTTTAGTCTTTGCCTATGATTAGCATTCAGATACAAAGAGTTTATTTTGATACTTGCTGTATGCACATCATGGACTGCAGACATTAAATATATATATATATAAATATAATATAAATAATATATATAAAAATAAATTTGCTGTGCTGTTTTTATCTAAATACTATTCCTTCCATTTGTTTGTTTCCTGCCTTAAAATCTAAACAGTTTGAATGAGGGAAAAGTGAGCAGGAGAAAATAATTTCTCAGTTTTACTCAGATTGCAGATAAACATTCAATCAAGTTAAGAGCTGCTGCAGTTTGCTGCCTAGCTTGTCACTGTATTTTTCACGGCATCATGACTTTTCTCCACTCCTTCCATTCCAACAAGAATTTCATTGCAGCTCTCCAGCTGCTGGTTATTTCTCATTATATGTGTGCATCTATCTGAATCTAATTTTATTTATTTATTTTTTAAAAGGAGCTACAGCTTGTGTTCTTCCACTGCCCTCTAGGGCCTACAAATTTAAAAGATCTTTTATTGTCATTCTCAGAGTTGTGAAAATACAAAACCTCCCCATTTTGTTTAGAAACGTACTCCATATTGGATACTCCTTGTAAAATGTAGGTTCTGTCCAAAAGGAGCAGGATTCAGTATTGCATCTATAAATATTTCAGCCGTCCCACTGAATCAGTCTGATTAGCCCCTCAGTCTAATTTAACAAAAGTGTGGGGCATCTATATAACTTCTTTATTTCATGTCCACTTCATTCCTTTCTCTTGTAAAGTTGTGTTAAAGTCACTCAGCACTAAGGCTGGTTTAAATCTGTCCTTTCTTCCCAGCCCTTTAAGACAGACTTTTTGACTGAACTTCATGTCTTCCAAAATACAGTTAACTTTGGGGGCTGAGATCTAACACAATTTTGCAGGTTTTTCTACCGGGGAGCCCAAACCCGGTGAGAAAGAACATGTCAAATGTTTAGTCTCGTATAGGAGAGCACTAGCATCGTGGAGTGATTGTGTAATCTTGTGTGGTGTGTACACTTTACCAGAGATAGGGTTAGATAGAACATTTTATTTTTTGTCATAGTAATCTCAGATAATACTTCTAGATTTTCAGCTAACTACTACAGAAGAAGCGGCTACAAAGGCAAAGTGGCAGAGGATTATGGGTTCAAATTATGAAATAGTGGTAAGTAAACTTTAATTAAGTGTCCCTTAATTGGTCCACGTATTATGTTGCTAGCATACAGATACAGATATGTGTATATTATATTTATTCATTTATTTATAAAGATAATATTTACGCTCCTTGATCTGTTGGGAGGTTTTTACTTTATACCCATATGCAAAATTTATCATGTTTTTCTGTAGTGATTCTGGTAAAATAATCACAATTGTCTTAGGTTACGGTGTCTGTGGATATTGTTTCACAGATTTCCTGCCTTCAGGGGATAAGTGTGTGTTAGAGAAAAAATAATGTTTAAGGTAAACTTCAAAGCTCCCTTGATTAGCCAGAATTTCAAGCTAGTGCCTGAAATCTCTTACCCATTCTGCATACTGAATGAATTGTTTGATACGGCAATAGAAATAATACACAGGACATTTACTGTAGATACAGCTGTAAAGCAGTATCTGAGTTTAAGACTTTATTTCAAAATTATATGCCAAAGCTTTAGTCTCTGCAAAAGTATGTACAATTAGGTATTAGTGTTGCTTACACCTCCCACTATACAGATATGCAAATGTCTATAAGTAACTAAAATTTCAGTTTTTATCTGACTCCCCTGATCCAAACATTGGTCCTGTTTTTACACAAATGCAAATTTGAGCATGCAGAGCCTCTTCCATCTTTGGCATGGATCATATTATATTAGGTGTGTTTCAATTTATGTACTTAAGTTTTTTCTAGTTCTTCTTGCCCCAGAGTTTCAATCGTAGAATCACAGGTTGTAAAATCATTCAGGTTGTAAAAGACCTATAAGATCAGCTGGTCCAACCATCACCCTGCTACCAATGTCACCCACTAAACAATGTCCCTAAGCACCAGGTTCAACCTCTCCTTGAACACCCCCAGGGATGGTGACTCCAATATCTCCCTGGGCAACCAGTTCCAATACCTGACTGCGCTTTCTGGGAAGAAATGTCTCTTAATTTCCACCCTGAACTTCCCCTGGGACAACTTGAGGCTGTTCCCTCTAGTCCTAACACTAGTTATCTGTGAGAAGAGACTGACCCCCAGCTCCTCACAGCTTCCTTTCAGGTGTAGAGAACAAACAGGTCTCCCTTGAGCCTCCTCTTCTCCAGACTAAACAACCCCAGTTCCCTCAGTCGCTCCTCACAGGACTTGTGCTCCAGGCCCTTCACCAGCTTCGTAGCCCTTCTCTGGACACACTTCAGGGCCTCGATGTCCTTCTTGTAGTGAGGGGCCCAAAGCTGAACACAGTCCTTGAGGTGCGGCCTCACCAGAGCAGAGTACAGGGGGATGATCACCTCCCTGGCCCTGCTGGCTACACTGTTTCTGATACAAGCCAGGATGCCACTGACCTTCTTTGCCACCTGGGCACACTGCTGGCTCATGTGCAGGCAAGCATCGACCAACAACCCCAGATCCTTTTCCTCTGCATAGCTTTCCAGCCACTCTGCCCCAAGCCTGTAGCGCTGCATGGGGTTGTTGTGGTCTAAAGTGCAGGATCTGGCACTTAGCCATGTTGAACCTTATCCCATTGGCCTCTGCCTATTGACCCTGTACTGGGCGTTGCTGGGATGGAGTTAACCTTCCCTGCAGCAGCCCATACAGTGCTGTGCTCTGCACTTGGAGCTAGAACAGCACTTGTATCACATCAGTATTGTGTCTACTGCTGAGCAATAATAGCACTGCATCAGGACTCCATCTAAACCCCCACCCCCCCGAGAGCCAGCAGTCTGCGGGTGGGCAAGAGCTGAGGAAGGAACTTCACCAGGGCGGCTGACCTAAACCAACCAAAGGATATTGCATACCATATGATGTCACACTCAGCAATAAATGTGGAAAAAAAAAGAAGAGAGGAGAGGTGGGCTCTCGTTTTGAAAAGTCTGTCCTCCCAAACACCAGCTATGTGCATTTGGGCCCTGCTTCAAGGATATGGTCAAGCATTGCTTGTTTGTGGGAAGTAGAGAGTAATTTCTTTTCTCTGCACTTCCACAGAGCCTTTGCTTGTTCTTTTTTTTCCCTTTACCTTTTTTCCCTTTAGTTAAGTTATTTAATAATATTTTTTTCCTTATTAATTATATTTTCTTTTAATTAAATTATCCTTAACTCAACCAGTGAGTTGTTTCTTTCCTTTTCTTCTTCCCCTTCTGAGGAGAGGGAGTGAGAGAGTGGTTGTGGTGGAGTTCATCTGCCTAGCAAGGTAAAACCACCAGAGACCTCTCCTCTCCACGTCCCTCTGCAGAGCCTTCCTACCCTCCAGCAAATCGATATTTCCCCCCGACTTGGTGCCTTACTGAGGGGCACTGAATTCCCTCATCCCTCAATTCCCTCATCAATAAAGATACTAAAGAGGATGGGCCCCAGCACTGATCCCTGGGAAACACCACTGGTGATCAGTCACCAGCTGGATTTCGCTCCATTTACCACCACTCTCTGGAACCAGCCCTCCAGCCAGTTTTTAACCCAGCAAAGAGTGTCCCTGTCCAAGCCATGGGCTGCTAGCTTCTCCAGGAGAATACTGTAGGAGACCATGTCAAAGGCTTTGCTGAAGTCTAGGTAGACTACGTCAGCGGCCTTTTCCTCATCCACCAGGCGGGTCACCCAGTCATAGAAGGAGATGAGGCTGGTCAGGCAGGACTTGCCTTTCATTAACTTATGCTGACTGGGCCTGATGCCCCGGTAGTCCTGTATATGCTGTGTGATTGCATTCAAGATGATTTGTTGCATCACCTTTCCTGGCACTGAGGTCAGGCTGATAGGCCTGTAGTTCCCTGGGTCCTCCTTACGACTCTTCTTTTAGATGGGCATCACATTAGCAAGTCTTCAGTGACCTCCCTGAATGACTGTCATTGGTGATGGATGATGGGAAGTGGCCTAGCAATCACATCTACCAGCTCTGGCAGCATCCTCAGGTGGATCCCATATGGCCCCACGGACTTGTGACAATCCAGGTGGAGCAGCAGGTCTCTGTTTCCACCTAAACTGTGGGGGGTTTCTTCTGCTTCCCAACCAGACTTCCAGGTCAGGAGGCTGAGTATTCCGAGGATAAGTGGTCTGATTAGTAAAGAAAGATGCCCTCACCCCCAACCCTGGGACTGCTACTCTAGGCTTATCTCTGTTGAGTCTTATTTCCTCCCCAACCCCCCTTTGTACCTAGTTTAAAGCCCTCTCAATGAGCCCTACCAGCTGCCAGGCTGAAGTCCGTTTCCCCCTGTGAGTCATCGGCAGCTATCAGGCCAAGTGCCAAGTAAACCTTCCCATGATCAAAAAAAAAAACCCACAAAATTCCTGTGACTGTACCAGCCTCTCAGCCACACTTTGATCAGCTGGGCCTTCCAGATGCGCTCGGTATCCCTCCTTGCCATTGAAGGGATAGAGGAAAACACCACCTGCACATTGACTCCATCTAGTAACTGCCCCAATCCCCTGAGGTCACTTTTGATATCTTTCTTTATTCACACACAGAGGGCGACATAGTAATTTTATTTTTGATAAATTTTTTTTTTTTTTTTTTTTTTTTTTTGTCTGTCATGCTTCCTGGATGATACTATGTGAATCCAGTGATAGTTTCCTTTCCAGAATAGTCTTAATAGCTAGTGATTGTGTAGGTTACACTTAATGTGGCCTGTAGATTTTAGTTTTTGTCTGCTATTTAATTTATCCTCTCAGTGCTTGTCATTCTGCTGGGAAGTTGGATTCCTTCTTTTAAGCTGCTGCTGTTATTTCACTCAGGGTTACCGAAAAACTTAAGTTAGTAACTTGACACGTTTGTTTGCAGTTTTAAGTCTGCATTACACAAGTCAGTATTTCTAGTTTTTCCCTACAGGAATTCTCACCTCACTGTATGTAAATTGAATCTGAAGGTAGCAGATTTGGCTTTCAATATGTCAAAAGTAACTTCTTTCCTTTTTTTTTTTTAATCTGTTTTAGGTGGCTGTAGTTAGCAAATTCAGCGAAAGCAGTGGGCTAGGGATAAGCCTTGAAGCTACAGTGGGGCATCATTTTATCAGATCTATCCTACCAGAAGGCCCAGTTGGACGAAGTGGCAAGCTGTTTAGTGGAGATGAGCTTCTGGAAGTAAGAAAAAGTTCTGCTTTATTTTAGTCTGCTTTCAGTAGAATTCTTGAGAAATGACTTGCTTCTCACAGGTTAGAGCTTTGGGAACGCAGGATATCTTAACAGCATACCACTCATTACCAGAAGTGTTTGTGTACGCAGTTCATGTGTGCTTACACATATTTATGTGACTGCATCTGCACAGATGCATTTCTCAGCTCATAGCTGATACTTCAGGTACAATTGAAAGTCACGAGAATACCCAGCAAAAGCACCTAGAAATACCCCTACACAGTGAAGGGAATAAACACCTGCTTACTTTTCTAAATTGTTTCCTTAGAATTAAGATGTGAGTTTCATTCACATGAATGCAATAAATATACATGATGTATCTCTTTTCATGCTTAATATGCCAGTTCCTATGCAAATCTGCTAGTGTTGTTTGTTTTCATATTTGTATGTTCTGAATTTTACACCAGGGTTCTAAGATGTTTAGTAAGGTGGCATCATGTAATTTATGAGATATCCATTCAGCTCAAAACATATCCTTGTGCTGATTCTGAGCACCAAATTGAGTAGAAGCCGAGGGCTGAAAATCTATTAATGTTTTCATAAAAATCAGACAATTGGTGTTTTTTTGTTTCTTTTTAAATTTATGTTCATTATTCTTATAAACACTGAATTCTTTCATTTTGAGGTGAATGAAATCTCTTTACTTGGAGAAAACCACAAGGATGTGGTGAATATCTTGAAAGAACTGCCAGTTAAAGTGACAATGGTATGCTGTCGTCCAGTGGCTCCCCCTGTCAGTCATCCAGAAGTATTGGATGGTCTAAGTCTGTCTGAGGTTCAGCTCACAGAAAAGGTATGTATGTATGTATTTTTAAATTAAAATTACTAAGAAAATGTTTCCTTGAGGAAAAACATGTAAAGATCTTGTACAAGATTAGAAGTCTCTTAATATTTTAGGACTTGGAACCAAATAAATAGGAAAAGGCAAGCTGTATTCATCAACTGTACTTTAGGCCAACCAAAAGATAAACATGCTGGTAGGGACATTGGCAAAAATTGGAGACACGGGGCTTTCTACCCAAATACCTGATTTTTGTTCTGCATGTGGGCTATGGGGTATAGCAAATTGAACTGTGTTGTCTTTAGAATCTTTATATTTCATCTAAGTTTGAAGCTAGGTTTATGGGTTTGAGTTGAGCAAGCCTGAGCATGCACTCCCTGACAGACAAACTTCTGCCACTCCTAAGTTCGAAGCTCTGGACTGTCTGATGTGATAAACATGTAGAAATGGCCTACAGTGTAAGAAAACAATAGCATTTGTATGAAAGAAGCTCAGTTCTGACTTCTGGGCAAGACACAGAATTGAGTTTACTGTTGCTAAGCTTTGCTATAAAACCAAGGGTAGAGAAAAAAACACATACGCTTGTGTGTTTGTACATATGTCTATGTGTCTGTGTCTTCCCTTTTCAAATGTTCTGACTTGTGTCAGTGCTACTATATTTAGATCAAGACATTTTTAGACATACCATTTAATAACAGATATTTCATTTGTATTTTAATACATACATTAATGAGGCTTTCTGAAGTTTTTATTTTGATGGAAGTTCTGCTTTGTAAATACTGTCTCCAAGGAGTGTTTTCATATACTTGCATCATAGATATTTCGTTACAAGAATATGTGAATTCTGTAGTAGACGTAACATCATTTTGTTAACTGTTTGCACTTTTTTTCATGTTTAGAGAAACACCACTTAGTTTTTATCTTGCTTTTTGTGAACAGAATTTAGTCTCTACAAATTCACAAATATTTACATTCTGTGGAGTTGGTGAACATACACTGTTTTTTCCCAGGCTCATGTCGAACTTGGTTTCATTGGCTCCTCAGACACAGAGGGAACAACTCTGGAAATGGCTGATGAGTCTCAGAGTATGGAAGAGGTACAGAGCTCTTCTTTGGCAATGTGGGAAACAGAAGTACAGCACATTGACCTGGAGAAGGGAAGTATGGGTCTTGGATTTAGCATATTGGACTACCAGGTAATTTCTGTACCCCTTTCTTTGAGTAGAAAACTCAATACTTTGTATTGTTTGGATCTTGCAATATGATCTAAATAAGTATTTTAGTAGTAAATGTTAATGGAAACCAGGCAATGTAGTAAAGCTGAATTGATGTCGCTACTGGCAGGCATCCCACTAGCTACATTACTTATTTTTCTTACTATGTTAAGAATAATGATGGGATTCGTGTGGCCAAGTCTGGCAAGAGGATCTTTCCCAACAAGCTGGCCAGACTTCTGAGGGCAGCTTTAAACTAGACTAAGAGGGAAAGGGATTCCATTTTGACTAATAAAGAAGAGCCAGCAGTTGCTCATGTATTAGAAATCAACAGGAAAACGTGAAATGCCTCAAAGGTATTAGGGTGTATTCATATTAAAAGGTTGCACAGTCAATAGCCCAACTGAAGCACCTCTATACTAGTGCACATAGTATGGGTGAAAAACAGGAGGAGTTGGAAGCCACCATGCAGTTAGAAAGCTTTGATCACTTGTAATCACTGTGACTTGAGCTTGGTGGGATGAATCATGTCATAGGAATGTTGTGGTTGATGGCTATAAACTGCTCAGAAGGGACTGGCGGGGGGGGGAGGGTGCCCTCTGTGACTTTTTTGTTTGTTTGTTTGATTTGTTTTTTTTTTTAAAAAAAATAGATTGACTGCACAGAGCTGACTTTGAAAAACAGTGATGAGCCGTTTGAGAGGTTATGGGTAAAAATTAGAGGGAAAGCCAACAAAAGAAGCCTCGTGTTTGGAGTTTGCTGCAAGCCACCTTAATAAGGGTAACCTTAAGTGTTGTGCTTGCAGGCTACAATCCTGCTGGAGTACTTCGGTCACCCTGACATCTACTAGAAAAGGAACACAGCAAGCTGTAAGCAGTTCAGGAGACTTTTGGATAACTTCTTAATGCAAGAGGTAGATAGCCTAATCAGAGGAGTAGCATTAAGAGACCTGTTGCTTACCAATGCAAATAAACTAATTAGAGAGATCAGGATTGCTGGTGGCCTGGGGTTTGGTGACCATGCCCTGGTGGAATTCACGATCCTGAGAGATGTGAGCCAGGTAAAGAGTAAAATCAAAACCCTGAATTTTAGGAGAGTGTATTTCGAGTTGTTTGAGGAATTAGTGGATGGGACTCCATGGTAAGGAAGGGATTAAGGTGGAGAACAGGGCTGGCAGTTCTCTAAGGACAAGAGGTCTTGATTCTTTTGTGTAAGTAATCAGGCAAGGAGGGCAGGAGACCAGTATGGCTGAGTAAAGACACTCCTGGTCAAATGAAAGTGAAAGAAATAAATGCATAGGCAGAGAAGCCAGAGGCCGGTATCCTGGGAAGAATATAGGGACACTGCCTGGTTATGTGGGAATAGGATTTGGAAAACTAAGGCAGAGTTGGAGTTGAATTTGGCAAGGAGTGTGAAGTATGATAAGAAAGGCTTCTACAGCTATATTAGCCAGGGCTACAGTCATCAGCTCAGTGTGCACATGGAGACTTATTATGAATGGTCTCCCTCAAGGGTCCGTGTAGGGACCGATACTATTTAATATCTTCATCAATGGCATAGCTGGTTGGATGGAGTACACCCTCAGCATTTGTGGATGACATGAAGCTGAGAGCACCTCTCTTATGAAGAAAGGCTGAGAGAACTGAGAACGTTCAGGCTGGAGAAGAAGCTCCACAATGACCTTATTGTGGCTTTTCCAAATATAAAAGGGGTTGTAAGAAAGATGGAGAAAGACTTTTTACCAGGGCCTATACTGAAAAGACAAGGGAAAATGGTTCTAAAAGGAACTGAAAGAGGGTAGATTTAGATTGGATATAAGGAAGAGATTTTTCCATGACAGTGGTGAGACGCTGGAACAGGTTGCCCAAAGAAGCTATGGATACCTCATTATTGTGTGTTCGGTGTTGGGTTGGATGGGGCTTTGGGAAATTTGTTCTAGAGAAAGACGTCCCTGCCCGTGGCAGTGGGGTTGGAACTAAATGATCCTTAAAGGTCCCTCTCAACCCAAACCATTCTATGATTCTGCGATTTTACAGGTTCTCATGGTATTTTACTTATCCAGAAAAATAAATAATCAGTAAAATACTAGGCTCTTGAGAAAGCTGAACCTCTAGTGCCTCAGTTGTAATGAATAATGCACACATCTTAGAATATTCAGGCATCTTGCTGTGTATTTTGCACTGGCAGTGAGGGTGCCCTTGCTAAGAGAAAGATCCAATAAAGGACTTACATTCTTAAAGCAGGATTTATCAAAATCCAGAACTGTAATTCTGAAATCCCTTGCTTAGCTGCTATCTAGGATGTGCCTAAACATTCTCACTCATTTTGTGTTTGTCTTGAAAATTCCTGAACATCTCAAGGTGTGATTCATGTTGTGTCCCTGTGTCAGAGCAGCTGAGTGCCTGTCTCTTGCCTCCTCTCAGTCAGGATACAACTAATGTTCCTCCTGTGTTTCCAGTTGTCACAGTGGATATTTTTTAATCTCTGATCAAAGTCAAGTAACTTACCCTCTGTCAGCACAGGCTTTTGCCTGAGTATCTGGTGGTCTAGCAGATCTCTGCTGGATCTTTTCCCTAAGGGGTATACACATTGTACTTTGCATCTGGAGGTCGCTTGCAAGTGGAAGTTATTCCCATGGTGCGTTGCTTAGAAATAATCTATGCCCCAGAAGTATTGTTGCATTCACACACTGGTAATTGTGAAGAGCAGTGTAGTTTAGTAATCACAGAATCACAGAACTGTAGGGGTTGGAAGGGACCTCTAGAGATCATAGGGTCCAACCCCCCTCCCAGATCAGTTTCCCTATAGCAGGTTGCCCAGGTAGGTGTCCAAATGGGCCTTAGTCTGAAGGAGATAGGTATAGCAAGTACTCATTTTATGAAACAACAGTTATGATTTAATGTGTTACTCTTAAGGCTCTTAAATAAGACACTATAGCTGAGCCTGAATATTTGGAGTCCCTATCAGCACAAACTAAAGCATATTTTTGCTTCAGCCTTTTTGAAGTGTATATACAAAATGTGGTTGTGTATGTGGTTATTTAAAACATTTTGTTTATTAAGAGTTGTTGGAAATACCTTAAATTGTTTCGTGTGTTTTACAAATGTGAGTTTGGTTATATCCTACAGGCCTAGGAAGCTCTCTGAAACTTACTTTTTTTTTTTTTTTTTTTTTGATATTATAATATTTGTGTCCTGGGCTCTCACCTTTGAGATAGGGTTAAAGCATTTCAGTTTTGTTTATAAAAGTTCTATTTTCATCTAAGACTGTGAACAATAAACTAAGTTTACAGTAAGATTTATGCTTGTGTTTTGCTTTTTCCATCCCATTTTAATTAATTTTCCATGGATTGTGACTAAAGTGAAGGTTAATTTTGTATTTCTGATGTATTATACAGTGGCAGGCCTGTGTACATTATTCCTTACCCCAGGGAAGACTCTGGGGGACATAAGAATCATATACACTAGAAAGGTGATTTTTTTTTCCAAAAAATATGTCATGCAGTATCATTTCAAATAGCAGTATAAATACTTGTTAAAATAGTGAGGAAAGTATCAGTATTCAGGTCCAAGCACAAGGTCCAGCAAAGCTAGCTATATTTCAACTTGTAAAGTTTTGTTTCCTCGTGGCATTCTCTTTATTGCATTAACTGCCCTCATGTATTAAGGGTCTTCTCTCTCCCACTCCCTCTCTCAACCCCTCTCTCTCACATTAGCTTTCAGCGGTCTCTGATTCTAATTTTGGTTGCATCCTTTCAAATATACATTTTGACATGGAAAAATGTTACAGTCACTTTCCAGTTTGTAGATGTTTGCTTTTCTCTTTTGTTTGCTATCAGTAAAGCTGATACATTATTATGTATGTCTCATATTTTTCTGTGCATGCACGCAAGTGAATTGCCATGTGTTGGAAGCATTAACATCTAATGATCTTCCTTGTAAATGTAATTTCTATAAGAGTTATGCAAGTTTGTATACCTGTTATGATTGTTGCAACAGAATTATACTTCTCTGTTCATAGAGCTTGATGTTAGTTTATTTATAAAAATACCAGTGCATTGGAGGATGGAGATTTGAAAACAGCTTTATTTTCGAAAGGAAGACTGACTTTGTTGTGCCTTGTTGCTCTCTTGTATGTTCCTGTCTTGTAAAGTGTTTGGTTAGGCACACACAAGGACTTTACTCTCTAAATTTGCTTTCCCAGCTGAGCAAGATCTGGTGCCATGAAGTACATGGTGGTTCTTGAAATAAGCTGTTTGTTCCACTAGAAATCGTTAACTTTCCCCAGTCTGAACTGTCCATCTCTATTCACAAACAGAAGTATAAGAAAGGATGAGGTCTGCACAGTGTCATAGCAGTAGGAAGTATTTACATTTTTGGTGTGATTACTCATTAAAGTACATACTGCACTCAGCAATTTAACACTGTTTTATGCTGGCGATTTGTGATGGAACATCACCTAGAAAAGATTTTCACATTCAGGAATGGACGAAAGAAGGAAGCATAAACGTACAGTGGTATGGACAGGGGTTATGTGTTCCTGCAGAAGGTTTACCTGGAGCAGGGCTGCATTGTAGGTCATTAAAAGTACATGCATAAAATAAACCTGCCAAGATAGAGTAAATAAAATGAAATATTTCTCTTCCTTTTACTCAATTAGGATCCTGTCGACCCAGCAAACACTGTAATTGTAATTCGCTCATTAGTTCCTGGTGGTGTGGCTGAGCAAGATGGCAGACTTCTTCCTGGAGATCGGCTTATGTTTGTCAATGATATCAACCTGGAAAATGGTAGCCTGGAGGAAGCAGTGCAAGCATTGAAAGGAGCCCCAACAGGAACAGTTAAAATAGGAGT
This sequence comes from Nettapus auritus, assembly GCA_011076525.1. NCBI lineage: Eukaryota > Metazoa > Chordata > Aves > Anseriformes > Anatidae > Nettapus > Nettapus auritus. Next base: position 32,471,898 of record CM021797.1, on the reverse strand, counting down.
TGCCAAACCACTGCCTGTAAGGATTTGGGAGAGCTGTGGATAATTTTTATGTCATTTGAGCTGGTACATAATGATCCTGACTTCTGTGTACACTTTCTGTGCTTTAGAATACAGCCAGGTGACACGAAATCCAGAAGACTATCTGTATGAGATTTCTTGCATGCAGGAAAGGCCTGCATAGTGTGTGACAGGTGTGGTCATTTCAGGACCTAGCATGATGGTGTCCTAGCAGAGAAACAGTGAAGCATCTTACAATCAGCACAGTCTTTCCCAGGGCTGCAAGCTGCTAGACATAATTTTGTACATGTTACAAGATTTTCTGAATGTTCAAGGTGGTGACATAAAGACAGTTTTATGTTGTATGGTATTTGCCTGCTGCAGTACTTCATAAGGTCTGGTCTACTACAGGTATAGCAGTCTTTCTATACAGACTACGTACTTAATTTAAAGAATGGCAAATAGTCTTAAGGTATCTTAGCACCTTCTGGTTATTTTGGTACAGCCATAAATAATTCTGGGCTTGATTTTAGAAAGGAGTCTCTAGCAATTAGAAGAATGAGGTTAAATAATTGCATTCCCTTAGCCATTCTGGGGCAAAAATACCTAATGAGTTTTAAGAGGGACATTATTAACCTTAAGATTTGGATTGTACGTTGTCTTTTTTAGTGGTAACAAATAACTCCAGATATGGAAAACTTAGGGTTATGGAGATAGTGTGTCAGTATGGATGCTGTGCAGTTCTGCATCTGTGGGGTTATATTTTAATAATGTACTCTGCATTCTGAGGGCTGGTAAGAGTGCTTATTTGCACATCTGTTCCACATCTCTTCCTCTTGCATCTGGAAGTGTCATGATTTACAAATAAGGGAGAATATAGATTGGCCAGGAGAATAAACATCTATTTCAAGATTATGTAATGATGCAACTAATGAAACATTCCTGTGATTTCTAATCTCTGTACTTCTTTAATGACATCTCAGGTCAGTGAATTTAAAAAAATCTACCTCACAGCTACCACTGAGAGTATCTTCCTGAATTATCCCTAGCAAAGTGGGAGCATGGACTAGTGTCCCCAGTATCTATAAATTCAAATCAGTAGAATGCCATCGTTATTATATGTAGTAGAAAGATCAGTCTCACTGTATTTGTAAGGCCAAGTGATTTTTTGCAGTTCATTTTTGCTTTTTACACAACGACAGTCTTGTAATCCTTGTGGATGCAGATACCAGATTTTCATTTTCAGTGCATGTGAAGTGGGTATGAGGGAATGGCTAATGTTTAAGTTCATAGAAACTTTCCGTGTCATAGTAAAGAGGGTACTTTTAAAACTTTCTTTGTGAGATTTATTTTTATAGGGGAGACTGTATGTCACACTAAAATGTCTTGCAAAACAACATTGTCTTACTTAAAAAGGAATTCTGAAAGAGAACCTTCATAGTTGTTCTGTCTCTGTTCCTGGAATTTTGTAAACATTCTGCATTTCTACTTTAATATATCATGTATGATTTTACCAGTTAAGTAAACATTTTGAGTAATCACTGGCTTCTTTGCAATACTGGCTGAGTGAACCTAACATCAAATTATGTTGGAAAAAGGTGCTGATTTGCAGTGAGAATTATGTTTTGTCCTCTTGAGGCTGTTAGACCTGGCAGACATCACCTTAAAATACAGGCAGTGGATTCAGTGTTTCTTTGAACAGGAATATTCTGCAGCCTGGGAGGTTGTGTAGGCCTGCACTGTTAGGCTCTGTCCCTTGTAGCAGCTCTGGCAGTTCTGGTAAATGCTTGGTACAAGCAGAAATTGAGAATGAATTTAGATTAACCTGTGTAGGTTCTGTGGTATAGCGGGATAGGTATTTTTTATTACTTGAGCATCTAAAGTGACATGTGAAGCTGAATCAGTTCAGGTAATTTTGAAAAACAAACAAACAAAACACATCTCTTTACCTATTCAACAGTATAACTGTGATTGAAATGAACTTTGCTGCATTTGGAATTGATTTGCCTCTCTAAACTTCCCTCACATAATGCGCTTTGAACACCCTGCCTGTGTCTGGCCACTCAGTCCAACTCAGAGCTTCGTTCTTTCTGCAGCTTTCACCAGAAGAGGGCTATGTCTCTGCTAAGGAAGATTGCTTTTTCTACACTGCCCAGTCATTTGAGGAGGAGGGGCCAGCTGATGCAGCCCTCTTCCATGCTGATCTAGCTCTGGTTAGTGGCCCAACTTAACAAAGATTTCTTAAGTCTTTGCATTTCATAATGAAAAAAGGTTGCTTTGTCACTGTTCATGCTTGTCTGTTAGTGTTTATTATCACCATGTTACTCATCCACTATAGCTGAGATGAATTCCCACATGGTAGAAACTGGCATCTAGACATTTTGGCTGTTTGCATGGGGAAAAAAAAAAATTGCTGAGATTTTCAAAAGATCATGGACACCCATGTCTCCTTGCATCCACAGTGCATCCCTTTGAAAATCTTAGCTTGTGAAGAGAAATGCTCATTTGGTAAATATTTTTTTTTTTTTTGCCTGTGTTTCATATTATATGACTCTACTTTCCTAGCTGTCTTGAAAAAAGTTTTGGGGACTCTTTTTGCATGTAAGCCAGCCTTACAAAGAAAGCTGTCCATCTTCAAAAGCTACCAACATTTTTTTTCCTGATAGTATTCTTTAAACTTCAGCATCAATCAGTGATTATGAGATTTTCAAGCCAAAATGTGTTTACTTGTACAAAGAATGTAATTTACCCGAAAGTTCACTGCCTTACATAGCTCAAAAGTTACCATTAAGAATTTAAAGAAAAATGTCAAAGGAAATAGGACTCTAAAACAAATAAACAGAAAAAAAAAAAAAAAAAACTCGAAACATATCTTCTCACAATTATTCATACTTATCTGGGACTTTGGTTGAAGTTGTTTGGCCCCCATTTTCTGTGGGTATGAGTAGGTAAACAGTTTGTACTAAACACCATAACATTGAAGGAACAAATTAAACAAAACAAAAACCTGAAATGTGTCCTTCCAAGGAAAAATCTCTGAATAACTGATTGCAGTGTGTTTGATATTTTTTCACATTTGCAAATGACAAGCTGTTTTTAATAATGTGCTTTTTAACAAGACTTTTTTTTCCTTCAGTCTGTTATCTTGATGAAGTAGTTGAACTGCTAGTTATTTCAATGTAATAGGATTTGCATTACTCTATTTATAGAGGAGAAAGAAGTATGAAGAAACAAGGTTATGTATCGAAAATATCCTTTAATTAAAGATGTATAGAAAAGATCAGACTAAATCTTAAGGACTTAACTTTTTTGTTTGTGTGATTCATATAAAAAAAACCCTTAAAACTGAGCTGAAGGATAATGAGTATAGCAGATAAGTATATGGTTAAAGTTGTCAGCTACGTCAACTGGCTGTCAAGTATGCAAAATATGAAACTGAATATGCAATCATCAAGTCAATGATGTGTTTGCAGAGTGCATTCACAAAGAACTGATTTTAATAGATAAATCTATGCTCAGATTCTTCTAGTCTTTCCCCTTTTTACACAATCCTTATTTAGGGCTTAGCTTCAGTATCACTGAAGTGTATTTTCCAAAAGATGAGCTGAGAGTGAATTACACCAAAGGAGTAGTTTGAATTATACGTTAAGTCTTCAGGGTTGAGACAACAAAAAACAGATTGTTTGTACCTCAGAAAGGAATCAATATTTTGAAGTCACTGCAGATTCTTGCTGTTGTTGTTGTCCATCTGACAATGAATGAATTCATTTTGTGATTAACATCAAAAGCTGCAAAAAAACACTTAGATCCCATCTCTGCAGATGGATGGTTACACTTAGCTTCTTCATATAAGTTTACAGTATAGTCATGGTTCTGAACTCCACTGAGCATTTTTGTTAGCATACAATGTTTCGTTGAGCTCTGCTAGGGGAGATAAATTATAGTCAAAATATAGAATACGAAGCACCATGAATTAAGTTCTTTAGGACCTAATTTTATTCTAGTATTTGAAAATTCTTCTCAAGTCTTGTGTATTATATTACATTGAAGAAAAAGAATACCCCTAAAAAGACTGCTCAAGTTTGGAACTCTTTTTAAAATCTTACTTCGTATGTAAGATAGGAGAAAGTTCAGTATTAATCTTATTGTGAAATATAAAATATTTTTGAAATTATAAGAAACATTTGTGACATCTGACTTTTTAAAAATGTTTTGGAAGGCATTGCAGTTTCTTTTCTTTCATGTCACTAAGTGAAGCTCATTATTTTTACAGCCTTAATTTTTTTAAAATAATTATTGTTAAAAAAAAAAAAAAAAAAAAAAAAGAAACTGTGGTCTCTAACACCTCATATTTCTGTTAGGAGGCACTAGCCTTTTTCAGCCCTCCAATTTGTTCCAGTTCAGACTCCAACTTGAATTCAGATGTTCCATGAAAATGGAGTAACATAATTTGTAATTGGAAGAAGAAATTTGTCCTACTGTGCTGTACAAATTTAACCTCACTGTAAAACAGAGGGGAAAAAGAAAGCAAAGTGTCAGTCAGTTAATAGCGGCTGAGGTACATGTGTTTGGGGCTTACGTTGTGTGAAGGTTACAGACAGCCTGGCTGATTAAATTGCTTCTGTTGTTAGGTGGACTCTGGAGAGGCAGATCTAGCAGATGAATCCACCTTTGAATCTCAGTATTCTCCGGAGAGTGACACCTTCCAGGCTTCGATGTTAGCTCTGCATGGCAGCGCCTGTAGTGAGGAGCTGAACTACACCCTCTCCCTTCCCTCGTCAACTCCCAAGGTAAAGTAAGGATGATTTTATTGATGATAATAAAACTTGCTTATGAATGTGAAAAGGCTCCATGTTCTGTATGCAGCTGTATTACTAGATGTTGTCCTTGTTCCATCTGCACAACCAATTGTTACCAGTTTAAAGTACGGTTGTATTTAAGATAATGCTGGTGTCTTACAGTTGTCTGTGTGGAAGAGAGAGGCAGGTGGAAGACTGAAAACTTGGATGTGTTTTGTATAGCCAGGTAGAATACCGTGAGATACTTGTAATGTTAAAGCTGTGGTGAACAGTCTACTACAAAAAAAAAAAAACTTCAACGGTATTACTTCAGAGCATATTAAAGAGTGGTAACACAAAATAACTGCATAATTCTACAGAATTTTAGATTTAGTAAGTTTTCATCCTAAGCTTTGCTTTTTTACTTCTTTGTAGTTAGAGTACTTGTTAATCAGTTTACTGTGTTCTTGCATGAATTGTTCGTAATTATACTGTAATTAAATATGAAGCATATCAAACCTCTGATTGCTACTAATTTCTTTATTAAATTTCTCAAGAATATTACAAAGACCAGTATCTTAATTCTTGCTGGTCACATACCCTTATGATTGTACCAAAGCTGGCTTTGTTTCTCTCCATGTTTTTTCTTGATCCTTCATCTTGTCAATCTATAGATGTGTTTCACTAATCCAGAGTCTTCAGAGTCGTTTCTCCAAGCACTCACTATCTTTGAATCCCATTGTAGGGATTTCTTTCCAGGTTTGCAATCTGTGGTCTTCAATAGAGTAGCTTCTGCTTTTTTCTTCATGCCTGAGCCACAGTATCTTTGTTTATCCCTTATATATTTGGCCCATTGTTGTGGAAAGCTAAATTCATCTTCTAATGGTGTCTCCCAATCCACAGAAGAGCACATCTCTGCTGTGCCAGTTGGACAGATTGCATTGTTTAACTCCATAATTGTTACTTAAATGGATTATGCATTTTGCATGCTGAGAAGCATTTTATGAGACAGAGGTTAGGTTTACATTATATTTCACGTTGCTGCTCTAGGAATCCTTAAGTTATTTTTGGTTTTGACTTAAAGATGGCTTTATTTTCTGTTTGTTGGTGGGTGTTTTTTTTTGTTGTTTGTTTGTTCATTTTTAAACATTATGGTCATGACATTTCACTGTTCTTCTCCATGTTCTTCTCCATGCATGGAGAAGTATGAAGGGAGTGTTCTCTACAAGTAATATTTTACACTGAGCAATTATGAATGGCTTCACAAAGTAAATACAGCAAGGTAACCGGTTGGTAAAAGAAAACTTTAGAAGCAATTGAAATGCAGTAAAAATGAAAAAAGTGCTATTAGGTGTAACAAGGAAAGCAGAGGTATTTCAGCTATTTTTACTACAAGGGCAGTTGAAGTGCTGGTTGTGAATACCTTTGCTGTCAATTTAAAAATAGGTGATGAAAAAATATTCTGTGAAACTAATCAAAATGCTCTAAAGAGGTACCACATAGATGTTGTTAAAAAATCCTGAAATTTTGTCATAAAAAATCAAAGCGTTGGCTTTCCTTAAATGAAACAAATTAAAAAATGTGCGTATACTGCTACTTTAATACACATGCATGGCATACAGAGTAAATCTTGAATACTGTATGGGTCTTTGTGATGGATACATCCCACTGATTTGGAAATGAATACAAATCATAGTTAAAAGTAGATGTCACAGCTCTCTTTGAAACCTATATAAATAGATTATAGTCTTGGTGTTCTGTTCTCCAAAAGGCAGGAAATTATTTCATTGATTACATCATGCAGATTAGCTGTATTTAGGCCTTGCTCAATTATCTTCTCAGATGTTACTTAAACCAATTGTTTACAGGTGAACCTTTTTTGATGATGTCTAGGTACAAAACAAGCATGTATGCACCTCATGAATGATGAGGAAAAAAAAAAAAAAAGACTTGGTACAAAATGTTGCAAAATACCTTGAAATCGTGTGAATTTTGATTTAATATATACTAGAAAATAAACTGGGGAATCATGTTTTTTTTTTTTTTCCCACTTTATGAAAAAGTAGAAGAAGACTTAATAGGACCAGTGGACAAAAACTAAAACAGATAGAGGTAGAAATTCTTGTGACTACATTTACTGCATTTAAGAGAAAATTCCCTAATATTGATAAAGAACCTATGCATCCAACCTCTTAATCTTTGATATATCTTCTTAATATTAATCTAATGGCCTACATGTTTCTAAAATTAATTACTTTGAAAGCTGAACTAGAGAATATTTGGATATTTTTCCAGAAGCTAGTGATTGTTGAAGATCCTTAAAAATACTTGAAATGGGAGACCTTGGGATCTTGGAAATCTAAATAAATTTCACATAAAGAAATTTGTCCTTTTAATGATGCTTTGAATAATGCCACTAGCAATAAGTACTGATTGCTAAACTTCTGTAACTGCATCATTGTATTTCAGAGCTGTCACACTATGAAACTTCCATGTTCATCTATTTGCTGAGATTTGACTTGAATTTTTACTATTTCTTCTTTGTATACAAATATGTTTCTTCTCGGTTAAATGGATAATCAGATTGCATGGTTGTTTTATAAGCTGCTTGAAATTACTTGTAGTGTGCAAAGTGATGTGAAAATAAAGACCTTGGTCTTGCAGCTTTCTTCCACCTTAGGACGACAATTGTATGCTTTAATTTTAGTAAGTTACTGGTGGTGGTTGTGTCTAATTAGTGGATGTCTGAGTGGACACTACTTTGCTGAAGATTTACTGAATGATACAATATTGGAATTTGGCCTTCAGCAATAATTTCATATTCATTGATTTCTGTTATAAAACAGAAGAAGTCTGAAGAACCAAGTAAATTCTGTAGAAAAATGCCTGTAACGATCTACTGAAGACACTGAAGTAACAACAAATACTTTTAAATTCTTGAATTCCTGTTACAGTTTAGCCCTAGCAGGCTGCTCAGCACCAGACAGTCGCTCGCTCACTCTCCCCAGGTAGAATGGGGGAGAGAACTGGAAAGGTAAAAAGTGTGAGAACTCAAACGTGGAATTCATTCTCCAGTTGCCATTGGCAGGGAGGTGTTCAGCCACTTCAAAGGTGTTCAACCCCATAAAGAAGGGCTCATCGCAGAATTTCACAGAATGGCTGAGGCTGAAAGGGACCTCTGAAGATCATCTAGTTCAGCTCCCCCACCAAGCAGGATCATTTAGATCATGTTGCGCTCTATGGCTTCCAGGAGGGTTTTGAATATCTCCAGAGAAGAAGACTCCACAACCTCTCTGGAGAACCCGTTCCTATGCTCTGTCACCCTCACAGTAAAGAAATGCCCTCATACTCAGCCAGAACTCCCTGTGCTTCAGTTTGTGCCCACTGCCCCTCGTCCTTTTGCTTGGGCACAACTGAAAACAGTCTGGTTCCATCCTCTTGACACTATCTCTTGAAATATTTATATGCATTGATGAGATCTCCCCTCAGCTTCCTCTTTTCCAAGCTAAACAGGCCTGGTACTTTCAGCTTGTCCTCATATGGCAGGTGCTCCAGTCCCCTGTCATCTTAGTAGCTCTGCTCTGAGCTCATTCCAGTAGTTCCATATCCTTCTTTCACTGGGGAGCCTAGAGCTGGGCTCAATACTCCAGGTGTGGCCTCAGTAACAGTTTCTTGGGAAGACAAACACCATCACTGCCAACATCCCCTCCCTCCCCTCTTCCTCCCTCTTTACCCCAGCTTTTATTGCTGAGCATGATATAATATGGTATGGAACATGTCTTTGGTCAGCTCTGTCCCCTCCCAGCTCCTGGTGCATCCCCAGACTCCCTGGAGGGCAGCATGAGGAGCTGAAAAGGCCTTGGCTCTGTGTGAGCACTGCTCCGCAGCAGCTAAAAGATCAGAGGGTTATCACCGCCATTTTCATAAAAAATCCAAAACACAGCATTATGTGAACCACTACAAAGAAAATTAATTCTATTCCAGCCAAAACCACAACAGTTCCATGACATTAATTTCTGCTTAAGATTTTATCACGAAATACAAATTTTAATTATACTACAAAATAATAATGATTTTTTATCGTCTCCTGTTTTTAACAGGCTCTTGAAGAGGAATTTTTAATTGCAGCAGCTGATTACCATATATCCAACAAGAATCTGTACAACATGGATCTGAGTGAAAGAGTGGGAGAGCAAAAATCTGTAGCAGGCACAAACCTGGAAACAGCAGCTCCTTTTACTAAAAAGGATCTTCTGCCTCTGGATGTTTCGGTTATCAACCAAAATGAAAGTGAAAACACTGAAGCTTGGGCTGGATCTCAGACAACAGCAGAATTTGCACAAAGTATAAGCCTTGCTACTACCATGCAGCTTGATGGCACTGGAAAAGTAAACATTTTTTTTTTTTTTAATAATAAAAAACAAACTATGGAAAGGCATTATTAAATGATAGAATCTTCTGCTGAAATTGACACTGGCAAGCACCCACATATGGTTCTTTGATTGTAATGTCAAGAGTCACACGTAGCTGACATCAAAACTACAATTTAGTGGACATAGCCAAAACAGGAGATTATTCATGGCTTCAAGATAGTAATCTCCCAGAGACTGGAGGTACAACGGGTGTTTAAAAGTCTGGTCATACTCACAGTACGAGACACTGCTGGAGCATGGTGTTCTCGTTGGGCAGACAAGGGGTCTAAAGCAAGGCTTTTCTGTTAACTTCTGCAGAGATGTGGACATATGGAAGAGGTTACATCCTGGTGCTCATGCAAGATGGCACAGTTCAACTTCCATACTAGCCTGTGATGCCAGTGTGTGCAAATATAGTTTTTCTTTATATGACCTATTTCTATGCATTCAATTCAGTGATTACTTAAGAAATTCTTAGAAGAGTTGCAATTTTATATTAACTTTGTTACTTTAATATTGGCAAATTGAGAGGCATCTCTGGTGAGTGAGTCAGTGAGCTCTTGTATTCATCTTACTTATTTTAAGAGTGTAACTGGTGTCCCTAAATTAACAATGTACTTTGCAATAGATTCTATGTTACATAGTGAATACACATATATGAGTTTGATCTTTGATAGACTGACTTCTCTAGTGACTGCATAAGGAATCTGTATTAATTATAGCTTTGGTAAAAGGTAAGATGAGTTAAGGTGTGTGTCTAGTCATATTTTTATATTGGCATTCTGACCTGATGTTATTTTCCTTTGTGTTAGGATCAAGTGCTCTCAGTGGAAAAGAGCTGCTCAGTATCTATGGAGGGAAGTTCCACAACCCCAAATTCAGTGAAAAACATATTTGAGAAGACCATCACTATTGCAAAAGGCAATTCAAGTCTAGGTAAAGTACCTAGTATTTTTTGTAACTTGTTCAGGAACATGCTTTCTGTTTTTCTCCTGTGTTTCCTGTTCTGCCAGTAAAGAATAACCCAATTGCTGTCACCTTTAACAGCAAATAAGGTGCCCATTCTCACTAAGGATTTTTTTTTCTATTAAGGAAGTTAGTCGATCCTAAGTGTTAGTGGTACAGTTTTTGTACATTCTTTTTACTGTCTGTGCATAATGCAGTGAAAAAACAAGATAGGGCCAACAAGTGCAACAACAACAACAACAACAACAACAAAAGCAAAAACACCTGTGGTAAAAGAGTTGCAGATTCAAATACATGTAAAAGTGAAATAACCTTGTTTTCTGAAGATGGTCAAAAGGATCTAAACAAGCCATTCATTTCCTTGATACTTATTTTTACCTGTATCGTAAATTTCAGTATTTTTGAAAATCATATAATTAATACATTTAATAGATAGTATTTATGACTCAAAGATGTCATAATTTTCTAGAGAATTTCAGATTTTTAAACATCTTCAATCTGCAACAGCCTGAGCATTCTGACTAGAGGTGCATTGTAGCATTAACAGGCACAACAGGCTGGAGAATTCCTTGTCCTCTTCAAGTCATAGAATCATAGAATGGTTTTGATTGGAAGGGTTGTTAAAGATCATCTAATTCCAATACCCTGTCATGGGCATGGACACCTCCCACTAGACCAGCTTTCGCAAAGCCCCATCCAACCTGGCTTTGAACACTTCCAGGGACGGGGCATCCACAGCTTCTCGGGGCAACCTGTTCCAGTGTTTCACCACCCTCTGATTAAAGAATTTCTTCATAATATCTAAAATACCCTTTTTTATTTTTAAACTATTCATCCTTGTTCTTTCAGTCCTCTCCCTGACTGGAAGGCTGCTGTAAGATCTCCCTGGAGCCTTCTCTTCTCCATGCTGAATAACCCCAACTCTCTTAGCCTGTCCTCAAAGGAGAGGTGCTCCTTGAGCCCTCTGATCATCCTTTTGGCTCTCCTCCGAACTTTTTCTAATACTTCGGTAATCTTGTGCTGGGGGCCTCAGAGCTGAATGTAGTGCTCCTGGTGAAGTCCTGTGCATATATTCCTATGTCTAAGAAGCTTGTTCGTAGAATCATAGAAAGACTTGGGTTGGAAGGGATCTTAAAGATTACCTAGTTCCACCCCCCCCTTACATGGGCAGGGATGCCACCCACTAGATCAGGTTGCCCAGGGCCCCATCCAGCTTGGACTTGAACACTTCCAGTGATGGGGCATCCATAACTTCTCATGGAAACCTGTCCCAGTTTCTCACCACCCTCTGAGTCAAGAATTTCCTCCTAACCTCTAGTCTAAATCTGCCCTTTTTGGTTTAAAACCATTTCCCCTTGTCCTATCGTTATCTGCCCAAGCAAAAAGTTTATCTCCATCTTATTTTATAAACCCCTTTTAAGTACTGAAAGACCACAATTATGTCTCTCCAGAGCCTTCTCTTCTCCAGTCTGAACAACCCCAACTCCCTCCGCCTGTCCTCACAGGAGGGATGCTCCAGCCCTCTGATCATCTTTGTGACCTCCTCTGGACTTGCTCTAACATGTCTACATCCTTCTTTATCTGTGGGCCCCAGACCTGGGTGCAATACTCCAGGTGGGGTCTCATGAGAGCAGAGCAGAGGGGACAATGACCCTCCTTGCCCTGCTGGCCACGCTTCTTTTGGTAAATCCCAGGATGCAGTTGCCCTTGCTGGCTGCAAGTGTGCACTGCTGTCCCATGTCAAGCTTTTCATCCACTTAGTGCACAGTTCCTAGCTAGTCAGGGCCGTCTTCTTACAGTTTAGACAACTGCGTTGATTTCAACTGCAAGGGAATGTGAGGAACCAAGACCACTAAGAGCTTTGTGATAGATTTTTGTAAGGATTTCTGTAAGGAGTTTGAAAAAGCACAAGTTGAGTGTCTCTATTAGTGTTGTTCTTTAAGTATTTTTTTTTCTCTGATACAGATACATAGGCAGATGTTTACATGGTTGGCTGAATCTGGGTAGCCTGTGGGTTACAGCTGCTTTTTACACTCTGTTCAGCCAGTTTCAGTTGTTCAGCCTGTCTCGCCCAGTCTTAAGTTCACAGGGTAATGTGCTTAGTCTTTGTCTTCTGTAGTCATTTTTATATATAAATGGTTAGAATTTTCTTGTAATCAGTATCCTTGAAGGCTTTGCTCTGGGTAGCTTTCACCTTGAAGATCATCTTCCTTCTGCTCATTCTGGACAAGAATGTAAGAGATGATGAAGTCAGAACTTCACTCCTGTTGCTTGCTATATCGAAGTTTACATGCAAAACCAGGAGAACACAAGTGGGGTGTTCACTGCTTCTTTCTCTAGTAAATCTTCCTGTATAAGGCACTCTTGCTTCATTTGCTTTGACTTGTTAGGGAAAACATTCTTGTTGGTCAGTGCACAAAAAGGAGTGAAAACAAGTTTGGCACAACAAAGATGTTGAGGGGAAAACTATGTTGGGCCTGCAGGTACCTTTGCTTTTTGAAGAATGTTTTTTCTTAGAAGTGTCAACAGTACTGTTATCAGGAGCACTGGCTGCCCTGAAAATTACACCGAGAACCCATGCATATAAGAACACTCACTGAGACATGAAACCCAGCGGCCCAACTAAGTACCTGTGGATACCCCATGGGCGAGTAGGCAGAAGACCATTTCTGTCTCATTACGCATTTGTGAAAAGAACCTGGAGTTAAATGGTGCATATAAGCCTTGAGAAGCAGTGTCCTGCTTTGCCACTGATAGGATTGTCATGTAAATCAAATAATGGACTGTATCTGTCAGTAGTGCACATGCTCTTGCAGAAGTCAGGATTGTCTTCTGGGCCTAATCAATGGGCTACCATAATTTTCTACAGAAGATTAAGAATATTTGATATTATCCCTGTGCTTCTAGTTAATATTTTAATCACTTTAATTCCTTTCCTAAAAAGAACCATCATAAACAAAACTGATGTTTGGCAGATGAGCTCAGTCAACTACTCAGAATTACAAATTCAGGTTTTTTTGAAGCCATTCTGTTACCTTTTTGGTTGAGATCTGTGTGATTGTTGGCTTATTTTCTGCTTAAAATTTCCACTGCTCTTTGTTTTCTTATAGTGACCTTGATACATGAAATAACATAAGATAAAGTCAAGGTACTGTGATTGTGATTTGTAACTCCTGTCTCCTGTTAGAAGAAAGAAACTCTAGGAGAATAAGGGCAATATTCAGGCTTGCTGACATTGGTAGATCGAGTGGCTGTCTTCTGCCTTCCCAGCCTCGTTATATTTCTTTCTCGTCGTTCAGAACTGGGGCTCAGAGATTATATTAACTCTTACCTGTTTCATGCCTTTTTCATTGTAGGGATGACAGTAAGTTCCAATAAAGATGGCTCAGGAATGATAGTTCGTAGTGTCATCCATGGAGGCTCAATAAGTCGTGATGGACGGATTGGTGTGGGAGACTGCATCTTGTCCATTAATGAAGAGTCGACCACTAACTTAACCAATGCACAGGCCCGAGCTATGTTAAGAAGGCATTCGCTTATTGGACCAGATATCAAGTAGGTACACCTTGAATGTTAGTTGTGGTAGGAAAGGGCTAATAATCAAAATCTGGTGAGATTTATGCAGTTTTTTTTAAATCAGAAATTTGTTTGTTTTCACTGTGTGGATTTACCTTTAAATCACCCTGTCAGATGAATAATTCACTACTGAATTACAGCTTTGTAGGTCTGAAAAATAAAATCACTTGTGTGGGAGGCTCTGGGTGTTCTTAGAATTGCTGTGATTAGTTCCCATCATCATTACTGCCCTATCTGGCTATATTGAAGGCATAGGATTTGTTAGAGTTCTACATTTACAATATTACTCTGCTAAACAAAGTAAGGATTTTCTCAAGGTATTCGTGCGTCTGAAAGGTTGACTGTCTGGCAGTTGCACATGTGATTTCATCTGATGGAGACCTTTCTTACGGATTTTGTCTTTGACTGTCAGACAGAAAGTATGATACCTGATGTAAGTGCAAAAAAGTAATATTTTAAAAAATGTCAGTACAAATATATAATCTCTCTATATAATATATATTATTATATATATTACAATATCTGTAATAAACAGCAGAAATGGGCTGTTCTGTGAAGTCATGTCCAGGTTTTCATTAATACGTATGAAGGAGCTTTTGCTCATGTACATAGATATCTATACTTTGGAGTACTACTTTAAACCTGAAGTATTTGAGTCTTGAAAAATCCACTTGCTCAATGAGAAAATTCCTTCTTCTCAAGTTCAGTTTGCAGAAATTTAACTTTACATTAAAGTACAGTTCTTTCGAACTGTCATAGTTGTGGAGTTAACTTTGCCCATATATTTGCCATCTAGAAATAAGGTGTTCCTGAGCTTGTGACCAGTGCTGGGTTTACTGCTTTAAAAAAAAAAAAAAAAAAAAAAAAAAGAAAGCTGTTTTTCTGAAACCCATGTTAGTATGGACTGAGTCAGGTCTGCTAATGGAATTGCCAGAGATGTTGTTAATAGAAGCCTCTTTTTTTTAAAGAACATATCCTTGAAAACGATCAGTTCAGTTGCAGTGTAACTGTGTAGTTTCTATCTGTTAAAAATGGACTGCAGGGCATTTGCCTCTTCCTCAGTCATATGCTACCTTTGAAGAGACCTGGCATTTTGAGAACAGATGGGCAAAGTATCTTCACTGTGGGTTGTAGATTTAATGTCTGCCCCATGGCTGTAATGTTTGTAGGATTTAGGACTTAATACAAGCTTGTTTGAATGGTGGGTTCTGCTCATACAACTGATTACATTTATAGACAGTGCTGTTGTGAATATGAGCTAGTCAATGTTGATAAAACTTGATATTATTTTTGTAAGATTTCAAACTATTGTAATTCCAACTTCCATGACTGAAATTACTTGGTATGTACACATGAATATGTTTGTACATATGCTTAGATACACATATTCCACAGCACAATTTTTTCTGCGAAGTCTTTTATTAGTGCCGTCGTTAAGTGATCCAACACAGATGTGTTCATTTTTTGTGCTTATCCTTTTATAGCTCTTCATTTGTGCTATGTGAATATAAGTTTTGCTTTATAGTCTTAGTCTTTTTCCAGATACATTGGAAATATCAAAATCTCATATGAGATGTGAACATTCAGATGTCCCAAAGAAAAGTGCATCACCTCCTTCTGTAAGAAGCTTAGGTATTCACATTCTGACTTAGGAGTTTTAGCTTTCATTATATGTTTGTTCTTTGGTGCATTCCTATGATAAGAGTTTAAAGTGAAGCTATCTTTTGTCTGTCAGACAAATAAAATGCCATATCCTTTCTTAGCTTCTAAAGGAGTCTTTTAAGAATAAGGACAATATTTTTTGGCCTACATAGTTTTGATACAAATCTGCTTTATCAGCATAATTAAATGTTTCAGTAATTTGCACTTTCAGGAGAAGTACAAGATTCCAAAAAAATACTGTGATACAAATGTGTGGGTAAATGTGTCCCAAATCAGGAATTTGGATGTACAGAGCACTATCTCATGATAGTTATTCCTGTTTTCGAAGAGGGGTACAGACGTATATAAACAGAGTTTCACAGTTAATATGATGTGACTCATGATCTAAGGGACAACCTTTCTAATAAGCAACCATTGAATGTTTTTGGTGTTATTTTAGGGAAACAAGGGTGTACAACCACTTGAATGTGGTTGTATTATTCCTTTATTCATACTGCAAAGCTGACACCTTAACTATGAAGCTGAACTTTTTTGGGGTACCAGGTCAGCCCCAAAAAGTGATTAAGCGGGAATATTTTAACTTCAAACCTGTCTTTCAGTGGCAAACATTATCTACTGAAAGCACAGGAAGCCCTTGTTACTTGCTGTGTAAAGGCTTTTTTATTTTATTCAAGGAAATTCAATTATAGATAGTTCAGGAGCCAGCAATCTGAGTTCCATTTGATGTATTCTTTTTCTTTTTCCCTTTGCTTGTGGAAAACCAGATGTGTGGCCTTACCAGAATGTATTCTGTTTCAGATACTCCACCATTCCAGGAGCCCTTATATTTCTGTAATAATAGGTTTTCTGCTTAGAGGCAGCTCCTTCTAATACCTGTCACATAATTACCAATCTGAATCAGAATTCACCTGCCTTAACCTAAAGTGTGGGGAATGATTTCCTGATCAAGGAATAGAAGACAGATTGCAATTCTATTTTGCATGCTTGTTAATAATCACTGCTATAGATGCTTTCTAGGGGAGGTATAGGTAAGGTGGAGATGGAAAAAAATAGAAAGGAAAAAGGAAAAAAAAAAAAAAAAAAAAAGCAGCTCACACTTTTAACTGCATAAGTATGCCTCTCACATTCAGCATGAGACAGTGACATTTGTTAACACCATTGTAAAAAGATGCTGCATCGTATGCTTCACATTCTAGATCTTCTCCAGCACCTGCTGATGATCAGGCCCTCTTTTATGTGTGAGTATTGGCGATTCAGAAACTCATTATGGCTCTGTGTTGCAACTTGTCTGTAAAATCATTCCATGACATGCTTTTATTACATCTGTCATAATGTCAGGGATATATTCAGATATAGGTACATTCTCTCTCTGTCTTTGTGTGTGCATGTGCATGTATGGATGTATATAGAAAAAATGTGTGTGTGCATACTTGTTTTTTTATACATTTATGTGTATATATATGGTTTAAAACTTGAAGATTATAGCATATTTCCTAAAAACAGAATACATATGTTTTCATTCAAAAAATTTACTGCTAATGACAGCCACCCTAGATGTGTTCATAGCATGTGTGTGGGGAGGGAAATGTGTGCTTGTATGTGGCTTTACTGCTAGAGTTGTCCCGAGTACAGTGTACTGATATCTGGATTAATCAATGTCACATTTTCTGTGGCACTTATATTTTACTTTCTTCATGTATAAAAAGGTTCAAATTAGAACTTAGTTATTAATGACAGTTATTTCTGCTGAACATTCTCCATACATTGTTACTTGGTTTGTTGGTGTTTCAAGGTTTTGTATGGCTGTTCAGTCAAGCATGTGATAAATGTTCCTATGTACTGCATGCATTCTTGTGTTTACAGATATTTTCATATGTACACCATGGTGTTTCCATTGTCGCTGCTTTCATTGCTAGTGCATATCTTGGTGAGGGGGTGGTAGCTCTCAAAAAAGGAAACCAGAGTACTTTCTCCTTCAAGCTGTGCAGCCAATGAAAAAGAGGGAATGATTAAGCCCTGTGTATAGTATAAGCCCTGTGTATAGTAGACAGTTCACCTGTTTCCCGTCTTCTGTGTCTTCATCCAATATTTGCTTTCTTAGTAATTGTTTCTCTTGCTGTGACTTATTAAGGCAGATGTTAGTCCCTTTTGGTGATGAGCCATTCAGATGCCTTGATAAATTTTTATTTTTACCTTAGAGCACGAGGGTCAACATAGTTGACCAGAGGCTCCCAGGACTTTTCATGTTCTGGCACTCTTGTCACTTCAGTCTTGTTCTGGCACATGATGAGGCATTCAGGATGGTGATGGATATCCTCAGACCTTGCTGTGACCTCCAAGAACCAAGCTGCAATAGCACTCCAGCAAATGATGCATTTAATTCACTGTGGGCTTTCTGCCCATGAGCTACTAAACAGAGAACAGATTCTTGGCAGATGTGAAATCTAAGGCTTTTAGTGCAATCTGACCTTGCCATGCTCACAGAAGAAAGGACCAGGAAAGAGAGACACTTAGCACAGATGACATTCTAACAAACATGCTCCCTAAAACTCTAATTTTAAGCAGAACTGGGTTTTGTGTGTTCCTTTTCATTTCAGTAATAATCACAGAATCCTAGAACAGTTTGGATTGAAAGAGACCTTAAAGATTATTTAATGGGGCATCCACAACTTCTCTGAGAAACTTGTTCCAGTGCCTCACCACCCTCTGGGTGAAGTTCTTCATAATATCTAATCAAAATATATTTTTTAGTTTAAGTACATGCCCAGCTTTCTGGTAGGCCCCCTTTAGGTACAAGAAGGTCACTATAAGGTCTCTCCAGAGCCTTCTCTTCTCCAGACTGAACAACCCCAACTCCCTCAGCTTGTCCTCAAAACAGAAGTGCTCCAGCCTTGTGATCATCGAGTCTCATGAGAACAGAGCAGAAGGGGAGAATTACCTCCCTTGCCTTTCTGGCCATGCTGCTTTTGATGCAGCCCGGCATATGGTTGACTTTTGGACTACAAGTGCTCATTGCTGGCTCATGTTAAGTTTCTCATCAACCAACACATCCAGGTCCTTCTTTTTAGAACTGCTCTCAATCAGTTCTCTCCCCAGCCTGTATTTGTGCTTGGGATTGCTAAAAGCAATAGCATGGAGAGGGGAGAAGGATTCTCAGTGACATCAATAACATAGCTTAGCATATAGGAGCAGTTAAGGAAATCTTTGCAGTTCACTGAACTTTGGAAATTAGCAAGCAAGAAAAAAGATGAACTCCTACGCAGAATATACCTTTTCATACATTTGATCTATGCAATTTGGTTTTCTTTCCCTCATTTATTTTTTTCAAAATGCAAGTAGATGTTCTCGCTTATATTTGTGAAATAGCTGAAGCATTATTGATGTTTAGTTGTAGATAAGAACAAAGAGAAAAAATACATATTTAATATTCCTTTGAGTTCTTAAAATTAAGCAGTTAGAACCATAGTTAAGCACTAGAATAGAAATAATGTAATTTTTCCAAAGAGATAAAGGAGCTGCCAGTGATACTATCTAAATTCGTCTGTATCAGTTAGGTAACAGTCGTTCAATTTTAGACGTACAATCTTAAAATGGTAGAATGAACCTCTTTCCTTCTTGGTTCCTGTGCTGAACGCAGAAATGGAAGCTTACCTTCATAAGACAGTTTTCAGATGTTTGCAAGTAGCATGGAAGGCATCCTTTGAGCTGCACCTTTTGAATGTCCTAGCACCGTGTCAGTTATTCATTCATATATTTAAAATCTACATGGTATCCCAGAACCTGTAGCACATCTGGTTTGCCTCCCCCTTAGCTGATCTGTAATGCTGATGTTGCAAAGCAGGATGAGGTAAGGACTACCACTACCCTTGGACAGTAGAACCCTTCGCAGTTTCCAGTGCTCCCTGTTCAAAAGAACTGGACAAGAGATGAAAGATGTTGGGCACTCTGCTGTCAGCGATCCCTCTCTGCATCTGGGCTCAATCTGGGCACATATATTTCCTATTAAGGGATTTGCCATTCTCCTATCTGTATTATGAACAACAGCTTCTTGGTACATTTTAGCATAAAGGAGATTGTTGAGATCATCTGGCCAAAAGAAACATTGCTGGCAATTCTGGTTTCTTTAGTGCAGCTGCCTTTCAAAGGAAAATACATTTTTTTTTGCTTAATTTTATGGGGTAAAAGTTAATGAATTTGATTGAGGTGGAATTGATGGCTGTAACTGCATTTTCTTTCATTGAAACCCACGTGTTGTGGCTTTTATAGTGGCAGTTTTATGGGGTTACTAGGTGGTAGTTCCGCAGTAGCATTTGCCCTTGTGAGGATTTTGTGACCATAATACCAGCTCTTTGCTGTAACTTATCACATTTAGAGTTGGAGATGGCTGAGAAGTAGTTGGGATTACTTGCAAAAACTAAAGAACTTCTAAAAGCATAATTTCTCTTTTTTTTCCCTGTTGCCGTTCTCCATTTCACTGCTAGGCTTCACAGAATAACTGCTGCATGTCTTGTGCATTTCTTGGTGCTGGAATGACCTCAGCAAACACAGATATTAAGTCACTGACCTTCTACTGAGTGTTTGTTCCCTAGTGCATACTCCTCAGCATTTCAGAATGAGAACACTTGGTGTCAAGCACGAAACACTTGAGTATTTGAAAAAGATGCGAAGGCAGAAAAACAGATCTCAAGGAAGAGTAAAAGAAGCAGGTGATAGTATAGATGATTTAGAAATTTCTTGGAAAAGAACTGGAAAGTTTCTCCTGTTCAGCATCCATGTGATGGATGGTAGGACACACGTTTTTTGTGGTCTTTTTCTGACAGTCTTAATTGTTGCCACATTTTGATAGCTAAGCTGCATGTGGACAGTCAAAGGTTTTTGACTCAACAAAGCCTGGTTAAAGTAGGGCCATGTCTTTTATTTGTGTTGCCCATTTTAGTTCATAGTGTCCTTTCTGGAAGTAAAGGAAGTTTTTTAAGAAACGTGTTTCATGCCTTAATGTTTTTCCATCTCTTTGTTCCTCTCTCCCCAGTCTGTTGTGCCATTTCTATTTCTGGCATTCAAACATGATTGAGTTATACCAGGGATTCAGGAGCATACCATTTGGCTGGTGAAACACAACTGTATGACTGTCCCAAGCTGTCTGGAAGTGCGTGGTGATGGGGAGGAAGGAGTTGAGCAGAGGATTGCTCCCTGCAGCCTAACTGGTGTGCTATAACACGTTTGTGAGTCCAAAGCCATGCAGTATTTTAAACCAAAAGCATGGAAACCTAAAACAGATACAGAACCTCTACAGAATGCACAAAACCTGCAAACCAAGCTCCAGAAGCATAGTCAGCCAGCTTTTAGGATGGTAACGGTGCTTCACATTTCACTGAACTTCCAGTGTTTGTCTTTGCACGGGAAATCTGTTTTGACTGAACAAGGATAGTCTCTATTGCACTCTAATCGCTCTTAAAGGACCATTTACTTAAAATACTGAGGCCAGCTCTCAAAAAATCAAGTGCTGTTCAGCTGTCTAATTTGACCATCATAAGTGCTTATTTGTTGTAAAGTCACAAAGGTTGTATATAACTCCTTATTCTGAAGGCAGTGCCTGTTATGAAGTAGTCTTGAGTGACATCCTCATATTCATTTTTCACACCCATGAAGGGTATGTCCACCAGTCCTCATGCTACTTTAATCATGTTCCATTTTATTGCAGTATTACATATGTGCCAGCAGAAAATTTAGAAGAGTACAGAGCCAGTTTGGAACAACAGACAGAGGAAACTGTGCCCCTTGAACTTTTTCCTTCACATACCGTCAGGTGAGTCAAAAGAGTTTTAATCTCATAGGACTCTTAGATTTAACTCTTTGCATACACTTCACATAGTTCATGATGGTAATTTTTTTTTTTAGAAGAGCTGATAAATGGTTAGTTTTTCTCAGGCCTCCATTAAAAAAAATAAATAAATAAAAAAAACTGTTTAAAATGCAGTTTTTGCTTCAGTTAGCAATTTTTTATAGCATTTTTACTAGGCTATTTTATAGGTGTTTCTTCTCTCCACTAAGGAGATTGCATGCTGTCTCATCCAAAATTTCTCTTAAATGCTGTGCAATTTGATTTATGTATTGTCACAAAGCATTCTGTGCTTCAACCATGAGAATTTGTTATTGATAGTCTATCTAGAATGTATACTGGAAAGAATGAATTTTGCCATCTTTTTCCTTGCCTTCAAAAATTCGTTACTTAAAGGCCAAAACATTCAGTGCCTAATGATTTTTGTCTTCTTTAAGTCCAACAACAATAACTGTTCTTGAATTCTGATATTGTTATTTCTTCCATTTTGGAAATGATAAGCACTTACATTTGGTTGTAGTTCTGAAATAGTTTTTTGTTCCGTAGCTGTCGGTTGTTGGCAACTTAAAATCAGAGACAAATGGATGGAGAATCTCTGAATGCAATATGTGTTTTAACAGTTTTCTCATAAGGCACATCTGTGTACTGACATGAATTCTGTGTACAAATATGATGCTGACAGCATGATCCTGTATGTGAAATTTTGCAGAGAAGTACAGTGATTGTATGGGATTTTTTAAAATGAATTGCATGCTAATGTTCATCAGCAGGGAAATCCCAGAGCTTCCAGAACGTGAAGAGGGGGAGGGAGAAGAAAGTGAACTTCAAAACGCAACTTTCAGTAACTGGAACCAGCCCAGAAAGTAAGTGCAGATCTTGTACACTATAAAATCTAAATCTAATCTGAAATTCAAAAAATTTGAAACCTGTTATGTACATTCTGCATTGCAAGAGTAATTCACTGTTGATTTTTACTGCCATTGGGCTAAATCCCTGCAACCTAACACTTTCTTGTTAGCTTTGGTTATTTATTTATTTATTTATTTATTTATTTATTTATTTATTTATTTATTTATCTATTTATTTTTGGTAAACCCAAAATAGGGTTTTGGGTTTACCCAAACCCAATAGGCTTACTATTTGGGAGCCAATAAGAAAAGATGAAGAGAAGGATGCAAAGGTTTAATTAGAAGCCAAAATAAAGTTAACAACAGTAGGCACAATTACAGGCTTTCTGAGGAACATAATAGATTCACTCAGTGAAAGACAAAAATCTAGGCAAGGAGGAATTAGTACTGAATGTTCTTAAACCATCTTGTAAATCCAGGGGTCTTCAGTGGTTGGCACTGTCACAATTGCAATATATCTTCATTTATTTTGCTCCTTGTTTTGTCACAACAGGGTTGAACTTTGGAGAGAGCCTAGCAAGTCACTGGGGATCAGCATTGTTGGAGGACGAGGGATGGGAAGCCGCCTGAGTAATGGGGAAGTGATGAGAGGGATCTTTATCAAACACATCCTGGAGGACAGCCCAGCTGGCAAAAATGGAACGCTGAAAACGGGAGATCGGATTGTGGAGGTACTAGCTGAGTGCCTTTTGGTTCTAGTACCCCCAGCATCTCAGGAGTTGCTGAGATGGATGCTTGGTCTTGGGCAGACAGCTCTGCAATTGCTCTAGCTGTCAATATGTAAGCCATAGAGTGCTGTGTTACAAACACAGCAGTACCATCTACTGATGTCTGTGTGCAGTTTTAAGTTGATTTTACAACCTGATGGCTGTGTGAGAAGGGATCTACAAAAACAGCAGTTCTAGCTGCCTCTCATGAAACCAGCTCATGTAGGAAAAAGCTTAAGTTTGGTGAAGTTAAAGTGTTTTACCTTTGCATATGGGATAGCAACAGAAATAGCCAGAGAACAGGATATCCTGCAAATCAATGCTACACTTATTTCTCTTCAAATTTGTACTCAGGCCACATCATTCATGTGCACTTTTGGAATTAAGGAGGATGCTATTTTTTTTCTGATGACCTATAGAAAGGTGGATGTGATACAGAGGTGTTGCAAGGAAACTGAGAGCATTGTGTTCATACCTGAAGACGGTGTAATCAATGGTGCTGCAGGGAAGAAATCATCTAGATTCATCATCTTCTGCTTATCCAATCCTGTGTTTAAGCAGCAATTTCTGCATTCTAGTTCGAAGATGTTAAAGGGTGGATGGACGTACTAAAAGGGATGTCTTTACTGTGATGGCTATCAATAAATTAGACATGACCCTGTTTCTGTTCTCATGCCATGTCACAGGAACTGTACTTCTTTTCATCCTGCTGAATGTTTTTATCTGATTGTCCATCAGTAAGAACATAATGAGCAGAGTGATAGAGATGTTAATACTTCCCCTGGGTCAGACTGCACGTTCTTTACCTAGTAATACTAAAACTGGCAATAAGTGGCTGCCGCAAGAGCCAAATATAGGACCTTGAAATAATACATTAATATAGGCAGCACTCACTTGGACAAGATAGAAGATTTTTCCAATGGATAACAAATGGGGAGGTGAAATTTTGCTTGATTGCTACAAAGTTAATTATTCATTATTGCTGAATGCTTGGTTCTGTAAGAATGCAGTGATTGTCTCTGAGAATGGTGCTTGCAGAAGGTGAAGTGGATGAGCAAAATTATATAACTAAAGTCGTGTTAACATGACTAACTGACTGGATGGTTTCAGTTTTTCAAGTTGTGGCATATTTAGGCTTTTCTTTCAATTAGTGCATGCAGTATTTCAGACATGGAAGGTTGCAGAGAAGTAGTGTTATTGTTCAGTCCCTTAGAGGTTTAGAAACCTCTCACAATTGCTTTTTCTTTCTCTCTGTATTTTACATTTGATAGTTAGGTTTAAGATTGTTAGACAGTTAAGGAGGTAGAGGTAATCCTCATTATATAACGCTGTGTGCAACAATTGCCACTAACAGGTAACCTTTTTGTGATAGCTTCTAGCTTTTACTGTGGTCATTGTGGTAATTGAGAGAATTAACACAGCTTTGCTTTACCATCAGCTTTGCTGATGCTAATTTCACCATAACATCTTTTTTACCTAGATGACAAGACACACTGATACATATGAAAGCATGATAAAGAGCAACCAAGCAAAAATTTGTCCTTAGCCATCCTTTGTAAATGTTTTATTTTAGAAGAGAGAAAGCTCATGAATTCTGACCTGAAAATTTATCTTCTGGGGAATGCATCTAATAGATGAAGCTGGCTTTACAATATTGGTGTTCTTAGTAATTAAAAAAAAAAAAAAAAGACTGATAAGACAGAAAAAAAAAATGTACTGACATAATGACATAGTAACCCATAATGAAAGACCTTCAAGCACTTAACTAGTTTCAGTTTGTAAATTTAAGATCTTGGGGAGGTAGGTTATTCTGAGACAGGTTTTACAGGCAGCAGTATTTGGCAAATTCTGCAACTTTGTTCAT
The DNA here is from genome assembly GCA_011076525.1 of Nettapus auritus. Lineage (NCBI taxonomy): Eukaryota > Metazoa > Chordata > Aves > Anseriformes > Anatidae > Nettapus > Nettapus auritus. The sequence continues at coordinate 32,447,189 of CM021797.1, read as the reverse complement.
GTTATCATGTCTCTTGTATTACATTGCCTGTGTGGAAAAAATATGGCACCTGAAGCAGGAATGTTGAAAACTCTGTATTTAAAATCATGGACATCTATTTTATGTCCTTTCAGTGTTCTTTGAAGTTTCAAATCTGTGTGTGAGGGACATAAACAAGGCCAATTCATTGGAAACTTTTCCACCAACAACAGAGGTTTGGGCTTAGGTTTTAGATGAGGTTTCCTGTCCAAAACCCAAAGGTGATGCATGATTCTTTTAGCTTCTTGTAATGTTAAGATGAGGCCTTCCAATTACAGGTGGATGGAATTGATCTCAGAGATGCCAGCCATGAACAAGCTGTGGAAGCCATACGGAAGGCAGGCAATCCTGTAGTCTTTATGGTACAGAGCATTATAAGCAGACCAAGGGTAAGCATAAAGAGTATGAAAAGAGACATGCTGTGTAGTAATAGATGAATGGAATGTTCAACGTGATGGTGTTTGGGAATGGGATATTTAATCCTGAAAGTTCCATCTCAGCTATTTCAGGAACACAGATTTGATTTAAGTATTATTTCCATTTAGAATGAAATCGATTTGGATTTGGAATTATCCTCCAGCACGCCGTTCTCAAACTATTTTGAAAAGACTCAAGAATGATAATTTTTTGGGGGGCAGAGTAGGAATCTAATTAAAATCAACTCTTAGAGATTGACAGCATGTCTGAGGAGCGCATGCAGAAATACAACACCTGTTAAAATGTTCATTGGACATTAATGAAAGGACCTAGAAGTACACGGAATTTTTCTGTCACTAAGCTGCATGGACATTGCAGACGAAAGCTAATGAGCTTTGATATAGTTGCTTGCATTCACTAGAAACTAAACTTCCTCATTGTAGTCTGTGTAAGCTGCAATGTTTATTTACTAGTTGTCTCATAACTCTTGTTCCCCAGCCAGAGTCTCTTTATAGCCCTTCATCAGCTTCTGCTCCCTGTGGGCAGAAAACTACTAACCCATTTTATCATCAGTCATCAAAGGTAAAGTTGCATGAAAAAGCTCTGTTGAATGTTGGTTATTGATACTCAAGTTACTAAAGTAAGGCTTTTGCATTTGCTGTGATGTGAACAAAATTGCCACTGCTGAATGTTCAGAACACTGTTTGGGATGGGTGTTACACCATTACTTTATCGCAACTTTTCATATTTAGAGAATGCTCCATTTTTAATTGCAGTTCTTTGTTCTCTTTCCTGTTATTAAGCTTATGCGTTATTTTTTGAATGTTTATTAACAAACTTCTGTTTATTTGTGAGCAGAAACATTGCATATGCTCTTGCTGTACATGTGCTTGCATTGTGATCTTTGTAAATGGCATTATATTTATTGTTTTCATCTTTGAAATTTGCATCTGTACTTCGTAGTAAGATCTTATAAGGGAATTTCCTGCCTTCATTCATGTGCAGTCACCCAGATGGCTAACTGCCTGCACACAGTAGCTGTATTTAATATTGTTCTGCATGGCAGTCATTTTCAAGTGATGTTGCTAATGAGTCCGTTTCTTTCCTGCTTTTTTTTTCTTACTTCATTTGGGCTGCTGTAGTAGTTAAAGAGTTCCTAAGTGTATTCCAGAATAGCCCAAATAATGCAGAGAAGTTGTTAGAAGCTAGTTCAATAATTTTGCTAGCAAGCAGTTACCTATCAAATCTGTTTCATACTTGCTCTGCTCTGTGTACTTCTGAGAAAGAATTACTCTGTCACCATGTTATGGCCCCAAACAATCTAATGTTACAGCATTATGCTTTACAAGATGCTAGGTTGCTTCCCAGTACCTCTGCATCCTGGACGCATTAATAAATTGCCGAATGCAAGTTATATAATAATAATAAAAAAGGTAAAATTATTCCGTTACTTTTTATTTTGCAAAAAGAAGTGAAAATAAAAGTACCCTTTATTTTAGCATTTGTTTTGCTTGCAGTAGACTGTAGAAGAAGACATGCTTCATGCACATTGTTTAAAACATACCTGTTCAGACAAAAATAAGTGCCCCATATTCTGTCCTGGTAAGCAGACCAAATTAATGTGATGCAGTTGCATGGATTGTAATTTGAACTAGCAGTTATATTTTAGGTGTTATGTCATCAATATAGAAGGTAAAAGTCAAGATTTTGAATTACTGTGGCTGATCCTGTGTTTTCTCTTTTACTAGGACTTCACTGCTTGTATATAAAATATTTGTGATGCTTATTTTAGCTGCATAAACTTAATCAAAATACAGTTTATAACTATGCAGTGGCTAATGTACTGTTTAGTGTAATAGGATCATTATGTTGGTAAATTATATTTCCCAACCTTCTCTTTACAAAAGAGGACATCAAAAGTGAATTGCATGTATAAACAGAAAATCTTGTATTGTAGGGAAACTGCCTGTTGATGATGAGTGGCTTGTCAGTGAAGAAATCTTGTTCACACAGAACTCTACCTTCTCAGTGCTGAAGACACTGTAGAACCAAAACATGTTGTCTTACCAAATTGCATTACATTTTGCTTTGCAAAATATTATTTGAGAATAAATCTGTAGGAATGCATTTTCCCTCTCCAGGAATGCTTTTTTTTTTTTTTAAAAAAAAAAAGCAGTTTAAGAAAATTTTTAAACTGCAACATATATCTGGACTGAATTACCATGATGTAAATGTATTAGCTGATGCCGCAAGGCTTTCGCATTCCTTTCCATTTAGTAAGCTTCTTATTTTCCAGTAGCATGAAGTTTACAGACGTCAGACATTTAGGCCATAGCTACATGGATACACGTAATAGATAAATTATTTTTAAGTATCCATTTGACAGTGTTTCCAACATACTATATAATGTCAGAGTTGTGCCCTCTTTATTAAACAGTTTCTGATCTGAAAATAGAGTACAATACAAAAACTACATAAGGAATATAAATGACCAAATTATATCCTTTGATTTCATCTAAATATGAAAACTCTTTCCATTAAATAATAGAGAGGAACTACCTCACATTTTTTAACAAGAAGACCAGAGTATTTCATTTTATTAAATTCAGCAAATCACACATTGTTGCACACAGATGCAAAGTGAACTATATTATTAACTCTGTTTAGAGATGTCTAAAATTACTCAACCTTCTATTTTGCAAAGGACGCTGAATATATTACCACAAGACATAAATCAAATGATGAGAACTCATCTGTGGTTTTCAAAATAAAACTAAATATACATTTGTACTGCATTATGACTAAGAATTGCATTCATTCTGATTTAGAAATGCACAATTCTGTTTTGGTTGAGCTAATGGGTAGGAATGTCCCATACACTCAGATACTTGGGCAAAATTTATCACAGTATTTACAATATTTACATTTATCACAATATTTACATTTATCACAGTAAATTTTATGTTGATCATAATGCTGAATAATGCACTTATTCATGTTGTGGGCTAGAACAGATAGGAGGATCCATGCATTTCCTCTACTCTCTGCTAAATGTAGCTGATATACTTGGGTGTACACACTAGAAGTACAGAGCAAACACTATACCTGACTGCACCAAAATAAATGAAATGGATCTTGCTTGGCTAGCACAAACTACTAAATAAACACATTTTGTTTCATGAGTCACAGAGGGTTCATTTAAAAAGATTTTACCCAGTTTCTGTTGTTTTCCTTTTAGAACCCTTCCCTGCCTTTCCCGCAGAACAATCTTTTCTGTAGGCCAGCTGTCTTCAGCAGCACTAACCCGTTTGCTGATTCTTCTCAGTTCAACACTAACAAGGTTGGATAATGCTCACTGTCTGGTTTTAACTCACCAAACATTGTATGTGTGCTTTGCTATTAGTGTCTCTGTTTTTAAGTTCTTCTGTAAGAAATTTGGGTTAAATACTGTGCTAATGAGGATTGGAATTCGTTGTAGTGAATTAAAAAGGCACAGGCACACATGCATGCACGCAGAAAAAAAGTTTTAAAGAAGTTAAGAAATATCAGCTCTGTTAATCCTAAATACTGAAGCTGAATTAATGAGAGCTACCAAAGAAGCGGATTATCAATTACAAAATCAGTCCATGTGGTATCTATTAAATTATCCACCTGGGTATAAATCTCTCATCAGTTTGAGGTGTTTTGCTGTTATTTACTTTGTTTTCTTTTTATGTGGTTTGGACTTTACAGTTTTGATATTACTTTTTTCCTCCCTCCATGAAAAACGAACAAACACTGACTGCTTTTGCTTTATGATGCTGAAAATGTGCTTCTTGAAAATTCTTTTAATGCACTATGAACAGAGTACTACATCTTTGTAAATTTGAAAAAAAGTTAGATTCTGTTTTTTTGTGATTAGTACTTACTGCATGTTACTTATACTGGGGATAGAATTAACCTCTAATAATAATAAATAAAGGCCTAATTCTTTTGTGCATGCATTTCTTTTTTAATACAAGTTCTAGCTGGCTATCCATCTTGGGAGTGAGTGTAACCTCTCTTCTTGTTTTTTCCTTTGTTGTAGTCTGTCAGATATCTCAAATGTACACCAGACCTTTATGATATGTGGTATATAATTGCATGTATGTTTTTGAAATATCTCTTTTTTACCGTTACAAGGAAAGGGAGTAGTAACATAACGTAAACAATGGCTTGTATTTTCTATATTTTCAAAAGTATTTGTGAAAAAATTGCACGTATTTTTAGAGAAAAAAATATGTTTTTGCAGTTTCTACATTGAGATAATGGTCTTTGTCATGTCTGTCAGCTTCCTCAGGAGTGAAATAAGGTTTATGTACAGTAAGAAACCTTGCTATATCAGGGTCCTTAACCCCTCACATAATTTTGTCCATTTTTAATTGACTTAATACATCTACTGCAGTTAATAAAACTAAATCGAGCTGTCATTAATAATGCTGCGTATTGCCAAAGGTACTGTAACATATGGATTGCTGTTTTCTGTTGCTGTAGGAGATATCGAATCCAATTAGGGTTACCTTCCGTTGTTCCCCAACTAACCCTTTTGCTCCCACACCATTCAAGGTTTGTTTTGATTCTAGTGAGTGGGTCATACTGTATGTGTGTGGTGTGTTTGTACATGGCCTGTGATACCTCCTGAAGTACTGCTTCTTCTTTATCTGTGCCTTCTATGTTGAAAGTGATACTGTGATACTTGCTCCAAGTTTGCTGCCACTTTTAATATTTGCTTGGCTGTGATCAGTGACCCTGACAGCAAAATGGGTTCATGCACTGTATGATGCTTTGCATTTTAAATTACATAGTATGAAATACTGTGCCATGGCACACTGCAAGTATTTCATGAGTTAAAGCATTTTAGGTTTTTTTTGTGTATGGCCTGATTCAGGGAGCAAAAGTCTTATGTGTGCATAAACAGAGGGGCCAGTTCCTGTTGCTAAGGTGCATATGTGGCAGGTTGAATTCTGAAGGCAGAACCTGGTCCCCAGTGTCTGAATTGCATAGCATTTTCCTAAGTATCAAACATACTCACATCTATATATGCATTCATACAGAAACAGAAACAAGTACTTTTTTTTTGTCAATCAGACCACAGTGGCTGCAGCTGCAGTTCCTAAGTACTCATCTGTCAGGATACAGCCATATGTTCACACATTATAGATCTTCCAGAAGACCTTGACAGCAGTATTTTGTTTTGTTTTGTTTTGTTTTGGTCATATTTTCTTTATTTCTGCAAAGCTCTTGGAAGCACTGTCATTTAGCAAGAACATCAGTAAATTGATATGCTGATTTTTATTTCAAACACAGAGACTACTGTAAGGTCTAGCCATCTGGTCTGCTCACACACTGTTTCCTCATTTTTTCTGTATGTTGCTTTCTAGTTAAACCTCTAGAAAGCACTCTGAAAAATTATAGTGCTTCCAGAACTACTTTCCCTTTTATCCATGCTCAGTGTAGAGGTCTGCCACTCCATATTGGATACATGAATTTTTGATTATGAAAAAAATTGTTCTCTGTTATTAACTCATGTTTCCACCCTACTCTGATTCTGACTGATAAAATTTCTTTGCTGTAATTTTGCTGCTTCAATGGAGGTTTTTGTTTTAGAGCATAATTTGCATGAACTGTGAATTGTTCAGTGACACAATGTATGCATTGCCTTAGATTTCAGGCGCAGACCAGCATAGCTGATACAGTGATACAAAAAAAACCAAATGGCATTTATCAGAAATTTTAATGTAAATCATTGCGTTGGGTGCCATTTTAATACTTTCCAGGCTTTTGACATTTAAAGACTTCTTCATTAAGCTCCGAGCAAACTTTATGAATGAAAGGAGATTTTTTTTTTTTTTTCAAGCAGAAGCAGAATGAGGGAACTGAAATATGGCATTTTCATTAGGTCTTTGGAGTATAAAGAGAATGAAGATAACTCATTTCCTCTCTGAGATTAGAACTTCCTTAAATCTCAGTGTCACAAAGTTGTTAGCTTTATAGTTTTTTTCAACATCTTCAGTTGAAAGAGGCTTGAAGTCTTCCAAGGTGTATACTATTATTCTGTGTGCTGTTGCCTCTGATAAGGAAAGCATCTCAGTGTTTTTGTCTCCCAGAGACAAGATCTGAGATGTTGTATTCAAATTTTTGGTAGTAGAGCTGATTTCATATTTCAGGTGAAAAATGAAATGGTAAGAACAGGGCTATGAAGCTAGTGCAACACTTGGAATGCCTTAGTTCTTGAAAAAAAAATACTTATCACCAGACAATTTGCCAAGTATTGGCAAAAGTGTGGGTGTAGATAAGCTTCAGAATGATGATACTTGGGCATGAATTTCTTGACTATGTGTTTGCCTGAGCAAGTGAAATGTTACAAATTAAAACGCCTAGCCAAATCCTTGACCAGAGTCCATGTTCTCATATTCCTTTGGTAGGAATGGAAGATTGCTAGATTAGATTATGGCATTTAAACTTTATATTGCAATAGTTTATACTTTTGCTTTTCTGTGAACATGAATCAATCACATATATCAAGGCCAAATGTGTTTTTCTTCTTTGTGGTTTAATTTCTATCTTCCTTTACTTGATATCCCTCATGCAACTTATAGGAAATCAGTAAATACAACTGAGAAAGTCCAGTTACTCTGGATTTCTTCAGTTACCTGATTAATTTTGTTTTTAAATTGTCCTTTCCATTAATACACTGATTACTTCTATTGCTTCTGGAGGCATTTTTGAAAACACTGAGTTCTCTGTTTCAGCTCCATTTTCTCCTATTTGGCTTCCCAAGCATATCACAAGAAAAAATATGTGTGGCAGCTTTTAAAAATAAAATACAATAGAAGTCTTTTACAAATATGGCATATTGTAAAAAATAAGTTGAGTCTTCACAAGAGACTTTTTTCTGACTTGTGAAGTGGCACATAAAACTTTACTGAATTGGGCTTTTCTTGTCAGTTCTGTTTGCTTCTGAATACATTTTGGAGTGAAGTTATCTCTTACCTTGCATAGCGTTTGTTTCCATCTTTGGTCTCTTGAAGCTTTTCTGTGCCGTGTTACTCATTTAGAATTACAGCTGCTTGGTATTTAAACTTCAAAGCTGTGGTCATTGACATTTTAACATTTTTGTATACTAGGTTGCCTTACACAGAGTCTGCATTTGCTTAGCCACTGCATTTTTCTTATTCTCCACAGGCATTCAGTCAGTCAGATTCAGAGCCAGAAAAGACTTCATTTTGTAACTTGCCTCTGCCCCCTCCTTCGGCATTTTCAGGAATGAGCTGTGATGTTACACAGTCATCTTCGAGCAAAGTCCAAGAAGATGTGGAGAAAGAGGATGAGTTCGGTTACAGCTGGAGTAAGTTTATCCTTGATGATATTTTTTTCAAATATTCATTGTTTAAATAACATTGTAGCAGAAGATATGGGGTGTCCAGACTGAACTGCTTTGTTCTTGTGTTTTGTGGTTTGGGTGTTAAGCTTTGTTGTCAGCTTTCATTTGTGGTTGTTTAGAGGCACAAAGTAAAATACAAAAGTAATTTTACTTCTAAACTGCATTTCGATCTCTGTGTTCCTCCATTGTCTAGACTATTTCTCATTCAGAACTATTTGCAGAATTTCAGTGTAATCTAGGGAACTGATAGCAGTGATACGTAATCTCATAATTCCTGTTCCTTGAAGTATTATCAGAGTAAAGAGAGTTAAAATTATTGCTTTTATACAGTAAAAGTCTTTTTTTAAGAAAAGATTTATTGTTTTCCAAAGTTGGAAAGAAAACATAGAACTAGAAATCACCTAAGACTTAGCTGAAATGAAAGTGTGGTGTACAGTTAAACATTTCTCATCTAGTTTGCAGTTCTGCTATCAGATACTGTTGGACACTGCTCATGACTGTCCAGGTGATTTGTGAGACTTTCTAATGTAAATCCAACCTCTGCTGCCCGCACCTTTATGTTTAGAAAAGATCATGCAGCGCTATGGAAATCTACCGGGGGAGCTACACATGATTGAGCTGGAAAAAGGAAGGACAGGTCTGGGACTTAGTCTTGCTGGTAACAAAGACCGATCCAGGATGAGTGTCTTTATAGTGGGAATTGATCCAAATGGAGCAGCTGGCAAAGATGGCAGGTTACAGATTGCAGATGAGTTGCTGGAGGTGAGTTCTTGCAATTTATACTGACAACAAAACATACTGACTTAAAAAATATACAAAAATAATATTCTTGCTGCAAAATAGGTGTTTTTCAGTAGACCTTGAAACTCCCAAGTTACCCACCTTGACAACACTGCCTACCCAATTTTTATGCTGCTGTATGGGAAGTAGTTGGAGATGGGATTTTTTTCTTCTTCCTGGTTACAGTAGTATGCAGTAAAAGTGCATGTGCTTGTGTATTTAAAGTGGATAAAAATGGTGGGATCCAGCAGTTTCTGTGTCACGGAGATGTATGGAAGGGCAATGCATTGTGGACGATGGAAAACACTGAAGTTCTGTACTCCATCCATCTGTGGAGTGCTCCAGACTTTCTAATTACGTCTCTGTCTAGTGGAATTGTGATGATATAAGAATGCTGTTATGTTATTTTACATATAAAATGGAAATTAAATAGGGGAAATAGGCACAGATCCATTAGTATCATGGACTGTCATCTCATGACAAATTTGAGCTGTTCTCTAGTGGCTTTTGAAGAAATGCAACCACTTACTATGCAACTAACATTCTCAATATATTTAGGACCATAATGTTTATGTTGCTACAGTTCAACTGATATTCTTGCAGATGTATTCTGTTACAGCATTCTGTTACAGCACTCACTAGCCAAAATAGGTCTAATAATGCACTGTAGTTGAAAAGGAATGGTGGGACTGAATAAAGCTTGAGGGTGATAATGAGCTCCTACAGCCTGTCAGGGGCTTTGCTTTTTGTTTGTTTGTTTGTTTTTTTGAGGTACCTAGCCTCATGCCTGCTATTTGCAGAGTCCAATATTATATGCTAAGTGGTTCTCTTGATTCAGTTAAAGTTTTAAAGTTCAAAAACCTTACTATTGCAGATGCTGAATATCCGTAGAACACATTGAAACACATCTGTCTGAGCCAGTTCTCATATAAACTCACTTGCTGTGAACCTGCAACCTAATGCTAAGAGATCCTCTTAGCATCTTCTGAGAGGGACATCTAAGCTTGCTCCTCAGGTTGCAGAGTTGCTGCCCATCAGCTGTGGTGGATCATGTCCCATCTCCCAGCTGACAGACTGACTATGTTTCTTCATAAGCACAGGGTAAACACTGGAAGCACAACTGTGTCTGGATTGTCATTTCAAGTGTAAATGGTAGGGCTCAGTAGTCTTGTGACAGTGCCTAGTAGATAGAGCTTGCATGGGAGTTGAGGGTTTGCTGTTAGACTCAATGCTCAGTTCAGTGTCTTGCTTCTGTTGCTTCCTGTTTGCTGCATCTCTGCTTCTGTTTGTACTACCTTGGTGTATGTTGTACTATTTACCCTTTGTGTGGGTCCAAGCAGTCCTTTTCAAATAATTTCCTCATACTTAAAATGGACATATCCACTGTGGCTTTCCATTTGCAGGAACAAACACAATAAAGTGTAAGCCAATTATGGCTTTCCTTATTCTGCAAGTTCACATTGATATCTCCAGCCATATATGAATCATGTGAGTTTCAGGGGCTTTCAGGGAGTCTGCTCTGCTAAATGAAGACAATGATTCTAAGGTCAAATCTTCAGATTGTAAACGCACCAACATTCAGACTCCTTTGCATAAAGTGCATTGCTGGCAGCTGTGGTTCAGTAAAGAATCTTGTTGCTGAATGTCTGTATTTATTTGTTTTGATTAAGATTTTCCATGGCTCTGCTTTGTTGCTCTAGCAGTCACAAAAAGCAAATAGATGATGTGCTAAGTCAATATTGTATAACCCAGAGAATGACATTTTTAGCTATGTGACAGTGTTAGCAACTAAACTATAAGTATTTTTTTAAATAAAGAAAGTGAGTGAAAGCTGGACACACCATATTCCTTAATTTTAATGCAGTTGCTGTTTTAGCCAGTGATGTGGGATAGTGGATTTTTTTAAGCCTAATCAAAAGATTAAGGGAATTGGAATATTTGCAGAAATAATTTCTACTTTCCTTCACATAGATAAATGGGCAAATGCTGTATGGAAGGACTCACCAGAATGCTTCATCAATAATCAAATGTGCACCATCTAAAGTAAAAATAATCTTTATCAGGTAAGTTGTCTTTAAAAGTTTTATTAAAAAAATATGTTTAATATGCTCAAATTCTTGCACAGGGATTGTTTCTGTTTTTTAATTTTGGTGAGATAGGTATGCTTTTGTACCCAGTTCTTAGTAGCTTTTAAATATGTTTTGAGTTTTCTGTTTTCATATTTGTGTTGGCACTGCCACAAAAAAAGCAGAAAAAAGATCTAGACTTAAACTTGTGTTCTAAGAAACATGGCATTGCTTTACCATCTGCTATAACTGAATCTATTTTAGAAATAAAGATGCAGTAAATCAGATGGCCGTTTGCCCTACAAAGTCAATAGAGGCTTGTACTTCAGGGACTCTTCAAAACCAAGAGGTAAAGTAAATATTTGTTTCTTCATTTAGCTGAGATACTGACACTGTTCTGGATTCAGAGGTACTCTGTCTACTTAGCAAATATTAAAAAAGAAGAAGAAATCCAATGGAAAAACAAAGAGATTTTAGTGCAGCTGATACAGTTACTGTTCCTAGTTCTGTTTTACTTTATGTTCACCTGATCTGAGAAGTAAATCTAATATTGCCATGAATAGGGTTATAGCAGTTTAAATGAATACATAAAATGACCAGTCCCACTTTAAATGTATGTGTGCTACTTCATTTTGATGAAAAATGTTGAAAATAGCTGCTCACAGTTGTGTTTTCATTATCAGATTGATCCCAGTGCTGGAAACTCCAGTGTTAGTTCTGACTTCAGTTCATATAAAAACATCCAGTATGTGGAACTCCCTAAGGTACGTGCTGAAAATTAAATTTACACCAGCCACATTTGTGTTCACCAGCTTGATTTTTTTTGTAATGGAGTCCCATTTAATGGGAAAGAAACTTTGTCCCTTGCTTACTAGAAGTCACAATAGAGATTTATAGGGGTCTTCTGTTCTTTGTTCTTGTGAGTGAACCAAAAACTTTGCTGATGTAATGATTGTCTTTGGCAATAATGAGGCTTTTAAACTTCACATAAATTCTCCACGTGGTCCGTATCTCTGGAATAAGTAATCTCTTGACCTAATGGCAAAATTTTCAGTAACTAGCTGCTATAGTTGAAGAGAGTTTGTTTGTTTGCTGCCTAAGGTAAATCATTGCCTGCATTGTTCCAAGTAAATTAATTAGCATCAGATTATAAGCAGCAAATCCCCCCAAAATAATATATATATATTGCTGAAACTGTGCAGCTCAGAGAAAATGGCCAAATGTTGCATAACTGTGAAGCTGCCAAATGAGGGTGGAAAAAATAAGCTCCTGCTTATTGGCATGGGGAAAAAGAGTTGCATTTAGTGAACATGAGAGTAGACTTCAAAATGTTTCATAAGTTTGTCTCCTTGGAAGGCAGCTAGCCTTCCCTTGTCAACCAGCACAGTATCGTAGAGATGATGGCATCCAGATGATTTAATTCTAGCTAAAAACACTGGGAAATTTCACTATGTCCCAAAAATTTGCTAATTTCAAAGGATGAGCATGTATTTTTCCATCCTCTGTATTTTCCAACTTCTGTATGTGTTTCTCATTTGGTTTCAAATAGAGAATTTAAGCTATATTGTGAAGTTTTATTTACCTTAGCCTATAGTTTCCAAATGTTCTGAGTTCCTACTAAGAAAGCTAACAATATTCTTGGCTGCATTAGGCAAAATATCACTAGCATGTCAAGATGGGTGATTCTTCACCACTATTTAGCATTGGTGAGGCTGCACCTGGAGTACTGTGTCCAGTTCTGGGTCCCCAAGTGCAAGAGAGACCTGGACATACTGGAAAGAGTCCAGCAGAGGGCCAACAAGACAATCAAAGGACTGGAGCACATCTCCTATGAGGAGAGGCTGAAAGAGTTGGGACTGTTCAGCCTGCAGCAGAGAAGGCTTGATGGGAGAATCTTATTGATTTGTACAGATACCTGAAGTGAGGGTGCTAGGAGGACAGACCTGTGGTATTTTCAGTGGTGCCCAGTGCCAAGAAAGGAGGCAGTGGGCACAAACTGGAACAGAAGAGATCCAGTCTAAATGTCAGGATACAATTCTCTACTGGTGACGGAGCACTGGCACACGTTTCCCAGTGAGGTTGTGGAGTCTCCTTTCTTGAAGATCTTCAGAAGCTGCTTGGACATGGTTGTGGCAACCTGCTCTAGGTGTCCCTACTTAAGCACAGAGGTTTGGACCAGATAACCTCTAGAGGACCCTTCCAACTTTAGTCATTCTGTGATTCACTGTAATTCTTATTTCTGTTTATGAATTTAACAAGTGAATCACAGTTGACCTACAAAGTTTCAAAAAGAGTAAGTTTGAATTTAGATTTGCTTCAGATTTATCTTGCTAACTATCTTGGTAGCCAATGCACTATTTGTAGGTTGGAAAAATCTGCTATTTCAGAAATAGATTAGTTTAAAAGGAAAACATTGATGCATTGTGAAAACTTTTGTTACGTCTGCAAACTTCACTAGTTATTACTGAATGTATTCTAACGTTTTGATAAATGCAGTACCTAACCATTTGCATATTTCCATTTATCCCAGGATCAAGGAGGTTTGGGAATTGCCATTAGTGAAGAAGACACAATTAATGGAGTAGTTATTAAGAGCTTAACAGATCATGGTGCAGCAGCAAAGGTGTGAGAACATTTTAAATCCATATAGGGAAAGAAAAATGGTTTTTGGAGTAGTATCTGTAGCACTCATACTTTTTTTTCTATTTTGTTTCCAGGATGGAAGAATCAAAGTTGGGGATCAGATCCTGGCAGTGGATGATGAAATTGTTGTGGGCTATCCGGTAGAAAAGGTGCTTCTGAAGTGTCAAGAATAGCATAGAAATCAGACCATTAAATGTAGGAGATTAATGTGTCCAGAACCAATAAGGTGTTTGTGACTCTACTCTGATTTCATTTTCGAAGCTGTCTAAAGAACCAATAATTGCCTGGATAAGAGAACTACTACAGAATAAGATAAAGCCTGCATTTAGAACTCAGTTACTATTTTATATTAATGCACTACATAGATAGTCTTTCTCTGCATTACTGATGTGACTTTTTTTTTTCCCTGTGGTTCAGATCAGATGAATCAGAGGCACTTAGATGTGGGATAAATGGCATGAACTATTGCTGAATAATGTCTTTTCGTATCTAACACTTTAAAAGTCTTAGAAACAGTAAAATTTATATATCTGTATTATACATGTTGCATCAGTGGTAAATTAGGTCATTTACTGTGCTTGTACATGGGGAGGGTCTGTAACAATCACTGTGTTCTATTCCAAGCCTGATATTTCAGCCCTTTAAAGAAAGCTATTTTCCTTTCTAAATAACAATTTGACGAAGTTTCAGGGAAGCTAATTGAATAACATCAGCCAGATCTAGCCCACAGTTAACTCTGACACTATTTATTATCAGAGCATCAATATTTTTCCTTGTTCATTTCCAAGAAAATCTGCAGGACTGTGACTTTCTAGCTCCAGTTTGGAGAACAGTTATTTTTCTGTATTTTTGTTTTATAAGTGACACTCCAGCTATATTCTTCATCAGCTTTTCTCTTCATCTTTCAGTTTATCAATCTCCTGAAAATGTCCAAAACCATGGTGAGGCTTACAGTCAACTCAGCAGAGGCAGGTAGCCTGACTATAGCATCAGTCAGCGCTGCCCCAGCAGAGAGGAGGAATATCCAACCACCAGCAACTGTCCCCTCTTCCAGCTCACCTGAACCAGAAGCAGTCAAAAGTAAGGTTCTCCTTGTTTGTCTAGCTTCACTAGAGTTATGAGATAAAAATGAAGACCTAGCTTGTAAACAAATTCTTTTTGTATGCACTTAAATGTTTTCTGAACTTCAGTTCCTAGTACTTCCAGATTACAGATCCATCTAAATAAAGCAGTAAGCCTTCAAACTGAAGACCTACCTCTTACTTTCCCACTGGCATGTTTTAGAGTTGGAAGATTGGAGGGATTTCCTCTTGCATCGCAAAGGCTGTGTAGCAAGTGCTTGTATCATGGATGTCTAGAAGTGGGAGCCATTTCCTTTAAAGCAGAGAGAAAGCTCACCTCATCTTTGTTAGAGCAGAATGACTGAGGCTGTCTCACTGTTTAGAACTAGCTGAATTTCAATCTCTCCCTTTAAAATGGAGACTTGAGATGCAAGTGATTGATGATAGTGGTTAAGCAACACACCACTAAGAAGCCTATAGCTTAATTGACTAATGGAAATCTCACAATTAATTCATATGTACATCACTGCAAGTATTGCTGAGTCATATTTCTGTTGACTATTAGTAGTAGTAGTATCGATACACAATTATATCACTACTAAGTTCGTAGAATCATAGGATATCCTGAGTTGTAAAGGACCCAAAAGGAGCACCAACTACAATTCCTGGGTCTGCACAGGACCATCCAAAAATCAGATCATATGTTTGAGAGCATTGTCCACATGCTTCTTGAACTCCAGTAGGCTTGGTGTCCTGACCAAAGCCCAGCCAACCTCTCTGTGAGGAACCTTTCCCTAACATCTAGCCTGAACTTCTCTGTCACAGCTTCACACCATTCCCTCAGGTCCTACCACTGGTCACCAGAGAGAACAAATCAGGACCTGCCTCTGCCTTCTCCTGGTGAGGAAACTGTAAGCCACCAGTAAGCCTCCCCTCATATTTTTATAGGCTGAACAAACCAAGCAACTTCATCTGCTCCTCATACATCTTCCCCTCTAGACCGTTCACCATCCTTAAAGCCTTTCTTTGGACACTCTAACAGTTTTATGTCTTTTTTGTTCTGTAGTGCCCCAAACTGTGCACAGTATTTGAGGGGAGGCTGTGCCAGAGCAGAGCAGAGCAGGACAGTCCCTTCCCTCAACCAGCTAGTAATGCTGTACTTGATGCACCCCAGGGTAAGATTGGTCCTCCTGGCTGCATGGGCACACTGCTGGTGCATATCCAACCTACTGCACAATGGAACCCCCAGATCCCTTTCTGCAGGGCTGCTATCCAGCCTCCCATCCCCTAGTCTGTGCATACAGTGACAGTTGTCCCTTCCCAGGTGTAGAATCTGTTACTTGCTCTTGTTGAACTTCATATTGTTGGTGATTGTCCAGCCCTCTAATTTGTTTCTAATGTCTCTGCAAGGCCTCTTCACTCTCAAGGAAGCTCTTAGCAGTTTAGTATCATTTGCAAACTTTTACTCAAAAAATTTATGTGTGGTCACACATAAAGTAATACATAAGGATGTAAGTTGTAAGGAACTTTTTAACACCGTATACACTATAAGAACTTATATTAATTGTGGCTTTATATATATTATTTATATGTAGTAATATCTTTAAACTAAAAGAGGGTAGATTGGCTATATGGAAGAAATTCTTTGCTCTGAGGGTGGTGAGGCACTGGAAAAGGTTGCCCAAAGAAGATGTGGATGTCCCATCCATGGGAGTGTTCAAGACCAGGCTGGATGGGGCTTTGAGCAAACTTTTTAGTGGGAGGTGTCCCTGCTTGTGGCAGAGAGGTTGGAATGAGATGATTGCTAGGGTCACTTTCAACCCAAGATGTTCTGTGATTCTATAATATTTACACCATGAGACATACGGCTTCCAAAAGCTGTGTCAATGGTCAGTTAAAAGTGTGACTGGTGTATAGAAGTTCTTGTTGAGGGATCCTAGATATAATGATGTGTGTGTACAACCTTTGGTTGACCAAGTACTGGTAGACTTGGAAAATATCACTGTGTTTCACATTCTTTCTCGTGGTACAAATCTGAGTCTGAGACAGAATATTTAGTTAGCTGGACCTTGACTTAGCCCATTACAAAAGGGTTGGACTGACATCCTTGCATCCATGTATGTAATACATTGTATGCACTTTATTTATCTGTGATCTGTGTTGCAGAGTTGCAGGTATAATTATTTAAATTATCTCTGAAATAGCATTTGTTGTATACAATAGCTTCTTTGGCTATCCAAACTCTAAGATTTTGTAGGTAGTAGAAATACAGAATGTTGCATGTGATACTATCTCAGTAAACTTAAAACTGTGATCAAGGTGCTTGTTGACCTAGAAACAGGGCAACTGCTATTAAAACCACAGGACAGTACTTGACTGAGGGCAAGGGAGAGTGGTATTATGTGGGCATTTTGAAATAAGTATGTTTCCTGTAGATTGACTCTTGAGCTCTTACTGTAGAGTATGGACTCTCAAAATGATATTTTAAAGTCACTTTTCTGATACTAAGCTGTCTTACCTAGGATGTTTAGTTAATCTTGTAACTAGGATGTTTAATTTTTGTTTTAGGTACAAGCAGATCTTCAACTCCAGCCACACTAGCTTCTGACCCCGCTACTTGTCCCATTATTCCTGGATGTGAAACAACCATTGATATCTCCAAAGGACGGACTGGTCTTGGTCTGAGCATTGTTGGAGGAGCAGACACTTTGCTGGTTGGTTGGAAAAATACCTGTTACTTGAAATAGTAATATAGAAATGAAAATATCTGTTAGAAGAGATTTTGTCTTCATTTGTTCTGTGGCACTTTTATAGAAAGTTACTAAAGATCAGGAAAGAAAAGAGAAAAAGTAAAAAGCACTTCTAAAATTGAAAGTATAAGAGAACTTCTTTAATATTTTGGTAATTTGTCATTATTCTGACTTTTTTTTAAACACTGAATTTTAGCAGGAATTTTCTGTAGCTCTTGCTTCAAATTTAGGGGCATTTTCTTTCAGTATGCAATTTATTTTTGTTGTTTATCCACAGGGAGCAATCATTATCCATGAAGTATACGAAGAAGGAGCAGCATCAAAAGATGGGAGACTGTGGGCTGGAGATCAGATATTAGAGGTGCACTTACTTTTTTTTTTTTTTTTTTTTTTTTTTTTTCATCTGCTAGCTAGACATCTCTCATTTGTCAGTTGGTACGTTCTGTACATTTCATCTATGTATGCTTTCATTGTAGGTGAATGGGACTGACCTCAGGAATGCCACACATGATGAAGCAATAAATGTCCTCCGACAGACTCCCCAAAAAGTTCGTCTGACGGTGTACAGAGATGAGGCCCAGTACAAGGAGGAAGATATGTATGACGTACTCATTATAGAGCTCCAAAAGAAGCCTGGCAAAGGCCTTGGCCTGAGTATCGTTGGGAAAAGGTATGAACATACATGGATAGTCAATGTCTAGGAGTTGGTCACACGTGTGTTTCTGTTGGGGTGCTGTGCTCAAATCCTGTAAAGGCAGTACGTGTCATTCTTGTGCCATTCCCAGAGGAACTAGCCCAACATGACTCATCAGAAAAATGAGACAATATTCATTGGGTTCCCAACTGCAAGCCATAAAAGTGACCCTTAAACAATATTGTAATTCAGAATTCATGTGTGTATTTACAGAAATGATACGGGGGTGTTTGTGTCAGACATCGTCAAAGGAGGAATAGCAGATACAGATGGGAGATTGATGCAAGGAGATCAGATACTGACTGTGAATGGAGAAGATGTTCGAAATGCTAACCAGGAGGCTGTTGCAGCTTTGCTAAAGGTATCAGGAAAACAGGAGATTGTTAAAAGTGAAGAACTGAGATCCAGATTTTTGAAAGCTTAAGTTTTATTCAGCCTGTGTTCAGACGGTTGCTGAGATGTCAGGGAGAACAAGCTTTTGATCTGAATTTAAATTCCTGAAGACCATATAGTTCAGATTTTCATACTTCGTCTGATAATAGTGGCAATAGTGGTAGCACAGACTGCTATATCTTATAGGGCAATAAAAGACCATTACCTAGAGCAACCTTGAACTTAATACTGTCTTTTATCCAACAAACACCTACTTGTTTAACTATCTCATATTTTTAGAAAGATACTTAGAATTGACTTTAAATTATACAGAACTCATCCATGTAGTTGTGCCAGAAAGTGATTGCCTTCGCAGTTGTTCATCTTTTTTTTTTTTTTTTTTTTTTTTTTTTTTTCTGTGTATGTCTTGTGTCACATTACATCCATTAAGTTTTGTAATGCCTTTCTCACTGAGCAGAGCATCTAGGGTAAGAAATCCCTTTCTCACAAAGATAACTGAAGTAACCTCCTGGCTGCCATTCTCAGAAGCACAGTTCCTGTTCTCAGTAAATATTGTGTATCTGATCTCCTCCATTTCCAAATCAGAATGAAGTCATACATGTAGCATTTCCTGTGGTCTGGCAGGAAGTCCAGCTGGTCAGCCAGTTTGTCTGTTTTCCGTACAGGGTTTTGAGACATTTGGTTGCATGTCAGGATTCTGTTGAGTCAGCATTTTCCAATGAAAATGTTCCACTGGAAAAAAATTAACAGCCTTTATTGTTAGCTGACACTTGCATTATTTTGAAAGGTATATTTTTCCAGGTCTTAAATAGTTCCTCAAGCCTTTTTTTTTTTTTTTCTAGGGTGAGCACTTTTTTTTTTTTTGTATTTTCAGTGTGTAACCATAATTGAGAATGTCACAACTGCATCTGTGTTCTGGTAGTGAACTTGTTAATGTACTTCTTTGGGGTAATAGTACTTTCCAATTATTACCTGATACTTTATTTTATATAAGGACAATGGGTTTCTTCTTCACGTGTTGCACTTTGGACAAAGTATTTCTTCCTCATATGCTGCACTTTTACATCTCCTCTTAATTAAAATGCCACTTCATTTGGAAAGTTTCTAGTATTTTTGTTAGTTGGCAAGCATTTTGGAGCGTACAATTGAGTATACTTAATGAATATTCTCACTTATTATTTGCATGCTTAAGTTTTTGATACTTCATCCCACTCAGTGGTACTTGTAAATAGTTGTCCTGGCCCTGAGAAATGTGGTGTCTAAAATATCTCAGACATTACTAATGGTTCTGTTTCTTTCACACAGTAAAAATGGATAAAAGCATGATCACTCATACACAGGCAGTCATAATTTTTAGTTCAGGTACCAGTTCTGTTTCATCACACATTCATCACACATGAATGATCTACAGCGAGTTGTCGTGAATTGCCTAAAATGTATTTTGTTAGAAAATGTATTTTGTTAGAAATCTTTTACAAAGATTTACAATCTTTGTAAAATCCAAATGTATTTAGCTGCCATAAAATCACAAAAATGTGTGAAAATTCCTCCTGTTCTTGCAGTGTTTCTTGTTATGTATCCCCCAGATACATGAAAAGTTGTCATTTTTTTTTCCCCTCATTTGACTTTAGATTTATTAAATAGGAGACTCCAGGGAAAAAAAAATGTAAGAAGGCAGAATGTGAAGTGATTTACTCACAAGTTCATATGGAAAGTATTACCTCCCACTTTCACACATAATAACTTTAAAATCTCATTTGTGGGCTTGCATTTTATGTGAGGATGTGGTAATTTTACAGGAGGAAAGCAGCAGGAAAGACAATTTATGTCTGAGCCCTGATCAAGTCTTTTCCAAGACATGAAGAAGTCAGAATTACTTAAAAAAATAAGAAGTAATTTAGTAATAAATCTCTCCTAGCATCAGATCTAAGAGAATATCAATAGTATATGCTAGCTTCAGAGGTTTAGAAACCCTATTTGAATAGGTATATTATGTTGTTGAGTTTGATATATTGGTCTGTTCCTTACTGTGAATTTTCTGATAAATTTTTGAACCTCTCTTAGGGTATTACAGCCAGGGTATGACAAATAAATGCAGACATCTGTAACAGTAAATTCTTTAGTTGCATAGGTACCTGAGATCATAGTAACAACTTCCCAGTGGAAGAAAGGGAAAAGCAAAATAGCAACAATATTTTGAAATTTCTGTATTTAAATATGTTGCAGATAGATAGATGTTCTTTTGACACTACTTATATTATTTTGGAAGTCCAGTTTTCTGAAGAGTTTTTGTGATAACAACTTACCTATCTGTTATCAAAATAAGCCTAATCTGTTATCAAAATAAGCCTAACATCTTGGTTTCTAAATGTTTGATTGCATGGTGAATTTTCATCTGAGGTAGGTATTTATACATGAAATGCCTAATAGTATATTTAAGAACTCAGTGCTTAATGGAAGCATTGGAATGGATTTTCCAATGTGCAATCCATCCATATCACCCAAGTTCCTCTTGGGAGTCAGATACAGAAAGGTCTCTTAAACTACAGATAGATGTTTCAAAAACCTCCCACCCAAAATCTCTTCAGTTACATCAGCATGGATCCATATTAACAGGTAATTTCAAGAGTGGGAGAGAGATTGCTAACTATCACTTTAAATACCACACTACCAGCTATATCAACAGAAATACTAATTAGTACTTGGAGGTTTTGTACTGTTTTAGTGCTTATTGTGAAAATACTCCACTTTTATTATTCTTTGAAAAAAGCCATCTTGAAAGTACATGTTGACATTACTATTTAGAACTATTTAGACTGCTAATCCTTAAAGAAAAGGTAATGGAATTAGGCTCCATATGTAGTCCTCACATCTGTATTACAATACTGTTTAATATGAAAAGTTCTCAGCTCTGTATTGAATATCATTCAATAGTATCATACAATCATAGTTGGTATGGTTCTGGTCCTGCCACGAACTTTCTTTTCAGTTTTCATTGCAGGGTTGTTAGTCCTGTATTTTCTTCTCTGTCCGTATTTTTTTCTTCTACTACCATCTAATAAGTGACTTAAATGTTGTTGTTGGCTTTAATGTTGTAAATACAAGAGATGTATTAAAAATGACTCTTTCTTTAGTGTTCATTAGGTACAGTAAGACTAGAGGTTGGAAGAATAAAAGCTGGTCCTTTCCACTCTGAGAGGAGAACATCCCAGAGCAGCCAGGTTTGTAACTGTAAAACTGTTTAGTCTGGAAGAAAAAAAAATGTGGTTAAATAGTGAAAACAAATAAAAATAGTTAATTTTATGATGAAAATGATTTTCCATGCACCTGATCCAAGATGAATAGAAGTAGGATCTTTTATGTACTTTGCAGCTTATATTATGTAGCCATTTTACATGTTCATTTTAGCTAGTTGTATCAGTTAAAGACATGATCCAGTCAAGAGTTCATTCCAGAAATAGTAGAGTAGATAGTATAGTAGAGTAGATAGTAGAAATAATAGAGTAGATTCCAGGCTCTACTGTGTTGTCTAGTATGATTTTTAGAGCTCTTGCATAGGAATTAGGGAGAGCTGATTGTCTTCATTACCTGAACAAGTTGATGTAGGGTTTAAACCTGTTACCTGGAGAGTGCTGAGTGCAATGGGGTATTGTTTCAGTAATCTAACTGAATTTCTCTATACCTTTCATACTCTTACCATAATCTTTGTCACAAGAAGCAGGAAACCTTCACCCTTTCTGTCAGACTTTTCCTAAGTTTATTTGTTTTATTGTTGTTTTAATGTTGTTTAATGTAATAACTCGTATCAGTTTCTGCATTTGAATGCATCCTTTATGTGGCAGCAGCTCTCATTGTGATTCTGTACCACCGTATGTATTGGGATTTCCAGTAGGAGCTATTGAAATGAGAAAGCTCACAACTTACCTTAGAACTTTTTGTAGTCATAAACCAGGTATACATCACTGTCACTATCGTCAGTGATTGAACATGGATGTAAATAGTTTAAGCTGAATTCTAATTAAACTGGGACTTGTTCTTCCTGAAATTTGAAGTGAATAGGTTAAGACTGGTTAAGGATTAAGTGTCAGAATCTCATAAAAAAAGGATAATGCCAGTCCAGACAAAAATACAGAAGCTCTGTGTGGTATTAATCTAAGCTATTAAGTAAGAAGTTCACAATGTTGAATGTTTAGAAGAGTCAGTAAGAGTCAATGAACTAAAACCACTGTGAGCCATGTTGTTCCTTTACATTGTCCTGAGGCTGTAGTGAAAATTCTGGAAATTGTTTAGAGGAAGCTCGAGGTTGTGTAGGTGAATTGTGTAGGTGAAACTGAGTGGAGAGTCCAATCTTAGTTTTAGCTTATGGAGTGTTTGAATGAATGTGAGGATACGTGTGGGGATGTGTAAATATTTGTCTTTTGTATTGTGTCCCTACCTTGATAATGGTGGCTGTCTTATTCACCAGAAGGTCTTTGAAGTGATGAAATATGTAGAAGTAAGGGGACAGTCTGGCCCTCAGAAGCGAAGTGTTAGCATGGGTCTGTAATTACACAATCTCTGTCGGTCTAATGACATGTTTCAAACAAGGAGCCCTCCAGAGTGTCCAGGAAACATATAGAGGTTCAGTGTATCAGCTTTAACTGGACACAGAAAAAGTAGCAAGATACAGTAAAAAAACACTGAATACAGTGGGTTATAATTTTATCAAATTGGGAGTCTGAAGCTGCTTTCTAATTCTGGTGTAACACTGTATTTAGGTCAGTGAAGGAAATGGCAGTCTCTCATCCTTCAGCTTTCCAGCTTCTGGTTCAAGTGCACCTGAGGTCCTTGAAAGTGGTCTGAAGAAAAATACCTGTAAGATTTTTTGGCCCTTCAAGTAATTTATATCTGTGTATTGATAGCTGAGATCTGCTTTCTTTAACGCATAGTCATTGTATACTATAGGAAAGTGATTCCTTAGTCATTAAAGTGTTTCAGGAGTGGTGGTACATCATACATCTCTTTGTACAGTACATCATATATCTCTTTGAATCACTCTTTATAAAAGAAACGAGCAGGTGTTACATCAACAGTTTAGATGCTGAGAATCTAAGTTGAGTGAGAATTATTTTCTATTTAATATGTCTTCAGTCTAGCTGTCTTTCTCATTCTTGGAAAGTATGTGGTCAATTCTGGATACTACATTAAATTAGAATAACTGGGTAATAGCTCGCCAGTGCTCAGATTTACACCAGTTACTTGTGACCCAAGTATCACTGTCAAATAATAGTTTCTATTCTATATGAGCATTGCTTTGCAATTTACTCCAATAGTTGTTTAAATTGAAAGAATGAATGACTTTTTCACCCATTCTAGAAGTATTTCAATGCTATTAATTTAATGGCAGCTGCTTTCAAAATCTGTTTTAGAATGTATGTCTGTAATGAAACATCAGAAAGCTAGAATCATCACAGTGGCTTGGATGACTTTAATGGAAAAGTTTCTTTTATATACTAGTTTAACTTTTCTTTTTAAATTTATCTGACAGCAGCTTCTGAAATACAGGGATTAAGAACAGTTGAGATAAAAAAGGTAAGTTACAGAATAAAGTATCAGGAAAGGTTCTGTAGATGTTACGTTTATGTAAAGGAAGAAGTCTGGCTACCCAGTTAATCATTTAGAGGGAGGAACTGATGTTGCAATAGTTAAGTCGTTTGTCTACTGGTTCTACTGATCTCCACTGCCCATATTTTTATGTAAAGTAAGTGTGACTTCCACCATCACATTTTGCGACTTGTTTTTAAAGTAAATGGGGAGAGAATTAGTAACAGTGTTACCAAACAGAGTTAAATCCAGGCACAGTTGTAGTGAAGACAAAGGAACTGTACTAAACTTGCAAGTCCATTGTTTTGTATTTCACATTTGTTTGACATGTATTTTTAATGGATAGGCCTTTACATGACAGCTGCCAGTTTTCCAGCTGGGTTTCAATTGCCTTTCTCATTAACGGGAGCATAAGATCTAAGTTAAAGACTGCTTCTGATTGTCTAAAACACATATATTTATTTGACTTTGCCTGGTATCCAGTTTCCTTGATTACACAGTTGTATTTAACTGTTCTCTTTTTATCATTGAATCTGTGAATATTGATCTATGATAACAATTTTGGTGGTTAGGTAGTTGAGCATTGTACAGCAGTGAATAACTATTTTTGTTCTTCAATAGTGGGACACTAGGGGGAGCATAAAGATTAATTCTCATCTACAGGAGGTTCCTAGTAGGAGACTGATAATAAAGGGCAATCAGTCCCATCACTACAGTTTTCCTTGACAGGCATATGCTGACATTAAGGGTTTGATGTTGACTTCTGGAAGTATTCAGTTTGGTTAAGAAACAACATATAAGTGAGTCAGTAAATTGTCACCCTGATGTCACACTGATGGGAAAAACTATGTATTGTGCACTTTGTGCTTTCCCAAAATATATTGACTTTTAAAAATGGCTTGAGACAGGCATATTCTGATTTTCACAAGATAGTATTTTTATTAATTTTTTAAGGTAAGCCTGTAATTCTCTATGTATTTTTCTTTCCAGAAAAATTTAATTATTTTTTTTCATGACAATAATAGGGCCCTGCAGATTCACTAGGAGTGAGCATTGCTGGAGGTGTAGGGAGTCCCCTTGGAGATGTTCCTATATTTATCGCCATGATGCATCCAAATGGAGTTGCAGCTCAGACTCAGAAACTCAGAGTAAGTTAATCGTTAAGAAGGTTATAAAGATTTCATGGGTACTGCACAGTAATTACTCTGGACAGGTAATAAGGTAGCAGTTTATTGATGCAGTCATGATTGCTTCTGGCTGTGACAAGAATTTTGGCTGTTTGGATTGACAATAAAGTAACTCAGATTGGTGACATGGTAAAAGGTAATTGCTGAAAGATATATTAACCTGGGAAGGAAGTCCTAAAGAAATCTTGGATCACAGAGCTGATAAACTTGTGAAAATTCAAAGTAGGAAGCCTAGTTCAGAATGATCGATTCTCTAAGTGAGCTACACTGGTGAGTCTCGTGGTCGTTCCTGTATGTATGCAGTCCTTTTCATATCTCATGTTCTCTGTGCGTACCTGTCTTAGGATAGAGAATTCTTTTTTAGGTTCCAAGTCAAAGTAGGTAGTCTTAACTCACAGAGCACTTACATGTGTACTGTATTCAATCTATATCAGAGGTTATTGAATTTGACTAATGTTCCTTGGAAAATAGACAGTGTTATTTCAGGATGAATTTAAATATATAATCTCTTAAGATAATGTACTATTTCAACCTGTCTGTATTCAGATGATTTTCCATTACCTTCTAGAATATTAATTCTGTAAAAAAAATTATTATTTTTTACACTGAATACACTAAACTTAGACACTGATCTGCTAATTTTGATGTCAAATTTTCTACTTTTCCATCCCTTCACTATGTATTTCAAGGATGTTGTGCCTTTGAGAGAAATGTACCATGCACTCTTCCTAATTTCTTTCTTCCTGCCCTATGTCACTGATAAATTGTAGCTAACTCCAAGTACTCAAATCTGCTATTATTGAAAGAAAATGCCAAAGAAATCTATGTGAATAAATTTGTATTGATAGTTATGTTTTCTACATTTCTTCTGCAGGTTGGGGACAGGATTGTTAGCATCTGTGGAACATCTACTGAGGGCATGACTCACTCCCAAGCTGTTAGCCTCTTAAAAAATGCTTCGGGCACTATTGAGTTGCAGGTAAAAAACAAAAGCAAAACCAAAAAACCTCCAGTGACATTTGGAATATTTTCTGACCATTAGTTGCTGTGATGTATTATTTTAGTATCAGCATTCTTATTTTACTGGCTTTTTTTTAAAAAAAAAAACTCATTTTACTGAACTCTGTTTTTAGGTTGTAGCTGGAGGAGATGTGAGTGTCATAACTGGTCAGCAGCAGGAGCCACCTCCGTCCAGTCTTACATTTACAGGACTAACTTCAACCAGCATTTTTCAGGATGATTTAGGGTCAGTAAATACATAATAATACAGTCTCTGCAGCCGGTTACTTGAGGTGGAACTCAACCTAAAATGTTTACAAATTGTTTTGTTTTGTTTTGTTTCCTTGCTGTAGAATTAAAATGTGATTTGATTTCTTTTTAAATACAGCTTTCTTCATTTCACTGAGTCTAGGTACCTGAGATTAGTTGATACACCCCAAATTCCTGTTCTCAAACTTACATAGCAAGGTTCTTTCCACAGTGGTACTTTAGTTTCTGTAATGTACTTTTTTAGCACTAGGCTATCAGAAATATTTAACTTTTGTGGTATACAAGTATCACCACTTCTGGTACACTACAAGGCACAGCTATGTAAACAAGTATTGCCTCAGATTATGTCATAAATCTGAGGCATTTTTCCAGGAACAGGGAAAGAGATAATGGGGTTGTTTAGGCACACAAACCTACATTCAATGATAGAATTTCAAAATTCATGTAGGCAAAGATTATGTATGGAGATATACCTACGAGTTGTCTGTATAAACACATACGTGCAAATAAACAATTATAACTCAGAGTAGGAGAGAAGCAATTAAACCTTGCAACATAATGATTGGCTGCTAATTTTGGACTTTTTTTAGGAGGCATAAAGGGTTTCATGATTTTTAAAGGTGTTTGCTGGGAAGATCTGAGGTACATTTGTAGTTATAGAGGAAAAAGAAGTGCATTGCTTAACTAGAAAGAAAAAATGTTTTTGGTTGAATGTTATACATGTTAAATCATAAGTTCAGACAACATATCAATGCTCTTTTTCCCTTTCATTAGGCCTCCTCAGTACAAGACCATTACTCTGGATAGAGGACCAGATGGCCTAGGCTTTAGTATTGTTGGAGGATATGGCAGTCCTCATGGAGACTTACCCATTTATGTGAAGACAGTATTTGCAAAGGTAAGTGTGGATTTGTTCAGTTAATCCATTTATTAGTTCACAGCATCCACTTTTCTTAAAGCATGGCCTGAGTTTGATGCCAAATGATTAACAGTTTCTCACAGCTTTTCTTGACCAGTGCAAGTTCTGATCAAAATGTGCTCACAATATTGAATGGATACAGTTTCAGGATGATTCAGAATTTTCAAATGCATGAGCCTCTGCATATGGCAGTCTTTTTCAACTCTCAAAACTGGAAATGTTTACATACTTTGAAAAACAACCCCCCTGCCTTATGTTTAGAATTCATTTTCTTCAAGTAATAGAAGGGACCAATTTATTACAGTCTGAAAGGTAGACCAGCATAAAATAACTGAACTCATCTGGACCTTCAGAGAAGTTCAGGTACTGACTGGATTTTATGAGTATAGCCTGCCCTAGGGAACAGCCTTGAGTTAGAAAAAAAAAAAAATGTAATGAAGAATCCCAAATGCTTGTTGTAAGTCAAAGTTTGTAGCTGGGTTTTGATTACTGGATATCCAGTTTCTGGAAGCTATTTCAGGTCTTGAAAATCTTGCCGTTATGGTACCAGAGACTAGAAGTTATACTAGCTAGACCAACAGGATTAAAGTGATACAAAAATCCTCTAGATCCATCCTCTAGATCTAGGTGTTGTGAAAGTTAGAGAACGCAGGACATACTGCAGCATTAGCAGGCTGTTCTATGATTGACTGTAGTCAAATCACTCTAAATCAAAAAAGGTTTAAGGAGTTTTGTGTACTGTACCCATCTTATTCAGACCATTGGGACAGTTCGGCAGGGAGAAAAAGAAATCCATGAATCTGCAATTACATGTTGTATTGTTTCAGGGTGCAGCTGCAGAAGATGGACGCCTGAAGAGGGGAGATCAAATCATTGCTGTGAATGGGCAGGGTTTAGAAGGGGTGACCCATGAGGAGGCGGTTGCTATTCTGAAAAGGACGAAAGGAACAGTCACTTTGACTGTTTTGTCATGAAGTAGCTGCTGAAAGGGGTAGGATTGACAAGACTATATTATTTACGTTCTGCTTAGCAAAGAAAATGGAAATGTTTGTATAGCCTTCTTGCTCTTCCCGCTTCACAGGACTGTGTTATGTCACTGAAGAAAATTAACATTTAACCATATTTTTGTATGCAATAGAAGTATTTCTCTTACTGTCAAACCACTGGGATGGAGTTATGTCACCTATGGCAAAGACATGAATATTTTTCCTAGTGTTACTGTGATGTATACTTGTAAGCCACTAAAAATATGTTTTCATTAATAACCTCACAACAAAATTTAAATGTTTTGCTAAGAGGCTTTGAATATTTTAAATATGTGAGAACAATAAAGTCACTGAATTAACAAGGGGATGGCATGGGCAGAAGTAGTCAAAAAGCAGAAACAGGATTATTGGAGAAAGAAAGTATTAACAAAATATGGAATTTGGGGGACGGGAGGAAAAGCATGTAATGTGAATAATTGGACTTAACTGGTGTGGGTTTTTTTTGCTATTACTCTGCAATGACCAAGTAGAAGGAGTTGAGAGGGGATTTTTTGTTGTGTTTAGTTTTTTTTTTTTTTTTTTGCTTGTATTTGAATTGTGTTTTGGATGGTGGGAATTTCTTCTCAGGCTGAAAAATTTATTTACTAGTGGAGACTTATCTCGGTGAGTGTGAGTGCCCAGCAACTGCAGTATTAGAAGGATTAAACTTTTCATAACAGTAGTTTTTTCTAGACTATGTAGTTGTGAAAGCAACCTCCCTAGCGTGAAATGTGGGTAAGCAAAGGTTGTCCTCTTGCAATGGGCAAGGCTAAATACTGTCCTAGTGCCGAAGTTTCTGATTGCTGCTTGAATCAGAGCCATGAGCAAACCACTCAGGACATATTTACTTAGCTGAATATACAGCCTTGTGGATATAGGTTAATACAATGCAGAAGATATTAGTGTTACAGTGTGGATTGTCATTATAAAATAAATAGCAGCAAAGATAAGGTTCTTCGTGGACTGAGGAGGGCTATAACCAGGGGTTGATGGTGGGTAGAGGGCTGAAGCTCAGTTCCAGTGGAGAAGAGGGGAGCAGTGAGGCAGCAGTGTAAGTCTTTGCATCAACATCAAGCAGTAGAGTACAATTGAGGGTCACAAACGTTATTTGGGGGTTGTTAATTTAAGAGATGCAAATGCAAGATATTGTCTGGTAAATAAGATGCATCCATGGAGCTGTTATTTGGATAGCAGAGTTGTCAATAAATTTATCAACATCCTCAGTTTACTAACAAGTCTTTAAAACTTTATCCCTAAATCATACCTACTGATACCACTGGCTGATTGTAGTCTGCCTTCGGCTCTGCTTCTTCAAACTGGCTCTTCAGAATCTGGCAGATGAAGCACACCTTGCCCATGATTTACCTTCCTGCATAAAAATGACAGTAAATATGTTGAAGGTGAAAGACACCTAGCTAATTAGCATGCCATATACTTCCTGCAGCAGCAAGACCCTTCATGTTGATTAGCCAAAAAAAAAAAAAGAATGTAGCAAAAAGGCCAGCACATCAGTTGTCATTTAAGAGAACTCTCTGAACAGAAAATGCAGTGATCAGGCCATTGTTAGAGGAAGATGTGAAAGTCTAGCGTTTGTTTGTATTAGTAACAAAAACAGTATTAGGAATGTCTGTGAAATAATGTTAACAAATTGATAGCTAGATCTAAGTGAGTTAACTAAAAGCAAACGAACACAAACAAGCAAACAAAAAACTTTGTCTCATTAACTGTTGTAGAAGTTATTGTGATTGGCAAAAAATGAAAGTACACAGATGGTACCATTACTGCTGTTGTTACTGAATTGTTCTTGTGTACTTCCTTATTCCTTGGTTAGAATGAGAGATGCATACATTAGAGTGTGTAAGGTCGCTTTAAATAGTTTCTATATTTGTTACAGAAGTAGTGTACAGATATTTTGTTACTACTGTTGTGTCTAAATGGGGGATTTAATTAAATAAACACCAAACTCTCAGTGATGAAGAAATAAAGTTGGAGGTGCGCTTCTGGTGTGTGCTGGCTTTGTTCATTTTGTTGTGAAAAATTAATCCAATCTTTTTAATGAATAACAAGAAGTTAATGATATCGCTCTTTGTGTGAGCCATCCAGTAAAAACTGCTTTATTTGGATTTTCAGATTTTAGCTTCACTCACAGTCTTTTAGCACAACAATAAGGCAAGATACCAAAACTATTCAGAAATGAATAAGAGAGTGCTTTGTTTGTTTAAAACAGACATTTTTTAATAATTTCTCTGTCTGTTTAAAAAGCAGTCTGTTGGGTATGGTTCTTGACATAAGCAATCAAAACACTGAGCTGAGTAGCCTGGAATTTTGCTTTTAGCTGTGACCATGGTGCTCATTCAGAGCACGGGATCTCCCCCAGCCCCTCTGCCAGGACAGTTTTTTCACGACCACGACTTAATGTCTGCTATGCAATGGATTATGAGGTGTAATAAATTTAGCAGGCTTAGAGTGATTAGTTTACTTCATCATTGTGGTGGTTGTACCATGCTAGGCAGCTGAACATCACAACCACTCTCTCACTCCCCCTCCTTAGATGAGGAGGGGAAGAAGTAAAGAAAAGAACAACTCGTGGGTTGAGATAAAGATAATTTAATTAAAGGAAAAACGTAATTATTAAGGAAATATTATTAATTAAATAATTTAACTAAAGGGAAAAAAGGGAAAGGGGAAAAGGGAGGGGGAAAGGGAAAATAAAATAAAATAAAAATAAAGGCTATGTGGAAGTGCAGAGGAAAGAAATTACTCTCTGCTTCCCACAAATGAGTGATGCTTGACTCCTTGAAGCAGGGCCTCAACGCATGTAGACAGTGTTCTGGAGGAGGACAGACATTGTTGCAATGAGAGCGCACCCCTCCCCTCTTCCTTTTTCCACCTTTTATTGTTGAGTGTGACATCATATGGTATGGAATATCCCTTTGGTTGGTTTAGGTCAGCTGCCCTGGTGATGTTTCTTTCTCACATTTTTGCCCACCCCCTAGGAGGGTTAGAGAGAGTCCTGATGCTGTGCCAGCAATTTTCAGCAGCAGACACAACACTAGTGTGATAATACTGCTGTCCTAGCTACAACTGCAGAGCATAGCACTGTATGGGCTGCTGCAGGGAAAGTAAACATCCCAGCCAGACCCAGTACAATCATTTGGTATTCGCTGCAACTTTTCTATCACAGGGGTTAATTCTGCAAGATGGTACTGGCAGTGTTCTACTAAGTTCTACTTTTGGTTATGTTAGCTTTTTGTTCATGTGACTGTGTTAACTTTGGAACTTGACAGGATTGGAGCTAAAAGGCTTGGGATCCTAAGGGCTCAAGCCCATTGTCTGTTCAAATACACACTCTTTTATTTTAACTTAGGTCTAACCTATTCAGTCCCAGTGATCTTAGAATGGTATTAATGAAAGAGACTGTCACATTTTGTAATTGTGATCTGGACAAAGGACA
Organism: Nettapus auritus; assembly: GCA_011076525.1. Lineage (NCBI taxonomy): Eukaryota > Metazoa > Chordata > Aves > Anseriformes > Anatidae > Nettapus > Nettapus auritus. The sequence goes on along the minus strand of CM021797.1, from coordinate 32,415,528 downwards.
GCTGGCTCATGGGAATGTACAGATTTAATTCCTTGACAGTGACCGGATATCATTGGCATGGCTGCTTTCCCATTCCCCTGCTGGATTTTATTTCTGGGTTAGGTTTGTGGAAGCAATGGAAATGTTAATTGCAAGTTGAGAGAATAGGCAGAAAATGGTATATGTTCTGTAGACTCACACTTGCTGTGGTGGTTTTACCCAGCTAGACAGCTGATCACCACCACAACCACTCTCTCACTCCCCCTTCTCATAGGGAAAAGGGGAGAAAATGTAATGGAAAGGGCTCAAAGGTTGAGATAAGGACAGGGAGATCACTCAGTGATTATTGTAACAGGCAAAACAGACCCAGCATAGTGAGACTGGTGGAATTTATTACCTATTATAACAAGCTAGAGATGCAAGAAACAAAGAAAACAAACTAAAAGGGCTATCAAATGAGACTTTAGGGGACTGGGATGGTTAGTGGATGGAGCGGGAGTGCAGGTGGTGTTTTCGTCCATCCCTGCGGTGGCAGGGAGGGGTACAAAGTGGGCACGGAAAGCCCACCTGTTAAACACGTGGCTCAGGGGCTGGTGCCAACACAGAAATCTTGGGTTTTTCGACCATGGGGCACTTTACTCGACACCCGGCCTGATGGCCGCAGACGGGTCCCTATCTTTTAGGGGAAAACGGATCCTGGGCCAGGAGCTGGCAGGGCTCATTGAGAGGGCTTTAAACTAGGTAAGAAGGGGGACGGGGCTGAAGCAAGGATTGTTGGAGCTGTGCCAGGGGGAACAATAGCAAGGCCGGGGGATAAGGCAATGGCCCAGCTGAAGTGCATCTACACCAATGCGCGCAGCATGGGTAACAAACAGGAGGAGCTGGAAGCCATCGTGCAGCAGGCAGGCTACAACTTGGTTGCCATCACGGAGACGTGGTGGGACCACTCTCATGACTGGAGTGCTGCAATGACTGGCTATAAACTCTTCAGAAGGGACAGGCAGCACAGAAGGGGTGATGGTGTGGCTCTCTATATTAGAGAGTCTTTCAATGTTGTAGAACTCGAGGCTGGGAATGACAAGGTCGAGTCCCTCTGGGTTAGGATCGGCAGGGCCAACAAGGCTAGCGTCCTGGTCGGGGTCTGTTATAGACCGCCAAACCAGGATGAGGAGACGGATGAGGAGTTCTACAGGCAGCTGACAGAAGTTGCGAAATCGTCAGCCCTTGTTCTCGTGGGGGACTTCAACTTCCCTGACGTATCCTGGAAGCACAAGACAGCCCAGAGAAAGCAGTCTAGGAGGTTTCTGGAGAGCGTGGAAGATAGCTTCCTGACGCAGCTGGTTGGTGAGCCTACCAGGGGTGGCACCCCGCTAGACCTTCTCTTCACAAACAGAGAAGGACTGGTGGAGGATGTGATTGTCGGGAGCTGTCTTGGGCAGAGTGACCACGAAATGGTGGAGTTCTCTATTCTTGGCGAGGCCAGGAAGGGGACCAGTAAAACCGCTGTATTGGACTTCCGGAGGGCTGACTTTGAGCTGTTCAGGATGCTGGTTGGTAGAGTCCCTTGGGAGGCGGTACTGAAGGGCAGAGGAGTCCAGGAAGGCTGGGCGCTCTTCAAGAGGGAAATCTTAATGGCGCAGGAACGGTCTGTCCCCACGTGCCCAAAGATGAGCTGGCGGGGCAGAAGACCAGCCTGGCTAAACAGAGAATTGTGGCTTGAGCTTAGGAGGAAAAGGAGGGTTTATAATCTTTGGAAAAGTGGGCAGGCCACTAAGGAGGACTATAAGGATGTTGCGAAGCTGTGCAGGGACAAAATTAGAAAAGCCAAAGCTCATCTGAAGCTCAATCTGGCTACTGCCGTTAAAGATAACAGAAAATGTTTTTATAAATACATCAATACAAAAAGGAGGACTAAGGAGAATCTCCATCCTTTACTGGATGCGGGGGGAAACTTAGTTACAAGAGATGAGGAAAAGATGGAGGTGCTTAATGCCTTCTTCGCCTCAGTCTTTAGCGGCAATACCAGTTGTTCTCTGGATACCCAATTCCCTGAACTGGTAGAAGGGGATGGGGAGCAGGATGTGGCCCTCACTATCCACGAAGAAATGGTTGGTGACCTGGTACGGCACTTGGAAGTGCACAAGTCGATGGGGCCGGACGGGATCCACCCGAGGGTACTGAGAGAACTGGCAGAGGAGCTGGCCAAGCCGCTTACCATCATTTATCAACAGTCCTGGCTATCGGGGGAGATCCCAGTTGACTGGCAGCTAGCAAACGTGACGCCCATCTACAAGAAGGGCCGGAGGACTGACCCGGGAAACTACAGGCCTGTCAGTTTGACCTCAGTGCCAGGGAAGCTCATGGAGCAGATTATCTTGAGAGTCATCACGCAGCACTTGCGGGGCAAGCAGGCGATCAGGCCCAGTCAGCATGGGTTTATGAAGGGCAGGTCCTGCTTGACAAACCTGATCTCCTTCTATGACAAAGTGACGCGCTGGGTGGACGAGGGAAAGGCTGTGGATGTGGTCTACCTTGACTTCAGCAAGGCTTTTGACACCGTTTCCCACAGCATTCTCCTCAGGAAACTGGCTGCTCTTGGCTTGGACTGGCGCACGCTTCGTTGGGTTAGAAACTGGCTGGATGGCCGGGCCCAAAGAGTCGTGGTAAATGGAGTCAAATCCAGCTGGAGGCCGGTCGCTAGTGGCGTTCCCCAGGGCTCGGTGCTGGGGTCGGTCCTCTTTAATATCTTTATCGATGATCTGGATGAGGGGATCGAGTGCACCCTCAGTAAGTTTGCAGATGACACCAAGTTAGGTGCGTGTGTCGATCTGCTCGAGGGTAGGAAGACTCTGCAGGAGGATCTGGATAGGCTGGACCGATGGGCTGAGGTCAACGGTATGAAGTTCAACAAGGCCAAGTGCTGGGTCCTCCACCTGGGGCGCAATAACCCCAAGCAGAGCTACAGGCTGGAAGATGAGTGGTTGGAGAGCTGCCAGGCAGAGAAGGACCTGGGAGTGATGGTTGATAGCGGGCTGAATATGAGCCAGCAGTGTGCTCAGGTGGCCAAGAAGGCCAACAGCATCCTGGCCTGTATAAGAAACAGTGTGACGAGCAGGGCTAGGGAGGTGATTGTCCCCCTGTACTCGGCTCTGGTGAGGCCGCACCTCGAATACTGTGTTCAGTTTTGGGCCCCTCGCTACAAGAAGAACATCGAGGTGCTTGAGCGAGTCCAGAGAAGAGCGACGAAGCTGGTGAGGGGCCTGGAGAACAAGTCCTACGGGGAGCGGCTGAGGGAGCTGGGATTGTTTAGCCTGGAGAAGAGGAGGCTCAGGGGTGACCTTATCGCTCTCTACAGGTACCTCAAAGGAGGCTGTAGCGAGGTGAGGGTTGGTCTGTTCTCCCACGTGCCTGGTGACAGGACAAGGGGGAATGGGCTGAAGTTGCGCCAGGGGAGTTTTAGGTTGGATCTTAGGAAGAACTTCTTTACCGAAAGGGTTGTTAGACATTGGAATGGGCTGCAGATGGTGGAGTCACCATCCCTGGAGGTCTTTAAAAGACGTTTAGATGTAGAGCTTAGGGATATGGTTTAGTGATGGTTTAGTGGGGACTGTTAGTGTTAGGTCAGAGGTTGGACTTGATGATCTTGAGGTCTCTTCCAACCTAGAAATTCTGTGATTTTGTGATTAAAAATACCTCCCCTCATCCACCCTTTTCCACCACCCCCCCCGGGCACCCCCCCCCCCCCCCAGTGGAGCAGGACAACAGGGAATAATGAGGGCTGCGGTCTGTCCCTCTTGCTTCATCTCCCCCGCTCCTTCATGGTCACTCTCAGCCCCTTCTCCACGCGGGATCCCTCCCACGGGATGCCATCCTTCCCAAACTGAGCCTGCGGGGGCTGCCCAAAGGCAGCAGCTCTTCAAGCACTGCTCCCACACAGCTCTGTACCATGGGGTCCATCCCCCAGGAGCAAACTGCTCCAGCACGGGTCCCCCACGGGCGGCAGCCCCCCCAGGCCCCCTGCTCCTGCGTGGGCTCCTCTCCACAGGCTGCACCTCCGGCCCGGGGCCTGCTCCTGCGGGGGCTCTCCATGGGCCATAGCCTCCTCCAGGCCACATCCACCTGCTCCACCGGGGGCTCCTCCACCCATGGGCTGCAGCGTGGAGATCTGCTCCATGTGGGACCCACGGGCTGCAGGGGGACAGCCTGCTCCACCAGGGGCCTCTCCACAGGCTGCAGGGGAACTGCTGCTGCGTGCCTGGAGCACCTCCTGCCCTCCTGCAGCACTGACCTTGTTATATGCAGGGCTGCTTCTCACTCCTCTCTCCCAGCTCCCGTTGTGCAGCAGTTTGTTTGTTTGCTTTTTCCCTTTCTTAAATCTGTTCTCACAGAGGCACAAACAACATTGCTTGCTGGCCCAGCTCTGGGCAGTGGTGGGTCCCTTTGAAGCCATCTGGAGCTGGCCCTCATGTAACCTGGGGCAGCCTGTGGACTTTTCACAGAGAAGCCACACATGCAGCCCCCTGCTACCAAAACCTTGCCAACCTTGCCACTTATACCCACTACACTTGCCCCTTCCCCCCCAAAAAAAAAAAAAAAAAAAAAATGGAAAGCAAAGATAAAAAGGTGTTCTTTGTTTCTGAGTGGCAAAAAGAGGCTTTGTTTTAGTGACAGAGACTTGCAAATAACATAGAGGAGCTCGCTGTTTTTAATATCGTTTTGCAAGGCATGTCTTGTCTCAAACTGGCAGTGACATTGGAAAAAGGCTGTTTGTGGTCTCACCTTCTCCTCCACCTCCACATCTCTTTTCTTGCTTTTGAAAAATAAATCCTTTGAAGCATCTAAAATATTCATGTGTAGGGAGCACTTTGGTTTCAGGCACTATTTGAGACTGCTAAGAATAGATAAATTTTTTTACTTTCTTACAGATGCTATTGAAACTGTGAACACTGTTGTCCTCGGCACATTCAACACCTGCAGTATATATATAATTATTTTTATTTCTTTCAGAATTGGAGACTATGCCTCTTCCACAACAGCTGCATAGATCTTGACTTTAGTGCATTTTAGTTCACAGCCATTGTTGTAGGGTTATATGTTAGCTTCCAAACTTATGCAGCTGATATTCAAGAAAATGCTGACAGTGGCAGGTTAGACTGATACATTTTAAACACTGGAGAGCAGGAATCATATTCCATTAGTAGGTGTACTAAGTAGATGGAGCTTCTTAAATATTTGCCATGTTTTAATTTTCTTAGGGTAAAATCTCCCTCAAAGTTATTGAAGTTTCTTCAAGCAAAAAATGATCATTTTAAATGGGTAGAAAAAAACAGATGTTGCTTCTCTTATTTCAGTATGAAGAAGATGAAAATAACCTTGGATAAGCTACTGATCCTAAAAGCTGTTCAAGATACTACAGTTATTCAGACTGGGTTATTAGTTTTTATTAATTTTTAACTTGAGATTTTTTAAATTAAGTTGCAGTAGCAAATCAGTTTTAAAAACTGAAATAAGCAGGTTTCCACTTGACTCAGAAAAAAAAAATGGTTTGTCTAATTACCTTGTGGTCTCTTCATTTTTTGGTCTTCAGATAGGTAGAGTAAGTATTTAATTTTATTTTTCTTTTTTTGTGATTATGTCCAGATAGTATTTGGATCACCTATGAAAATACCATCTGTGTTCTTAGCTGAGAGTACTATACTGGATATTTTAAGTGCCTTCTGTTAGATGTTCGTATCCATTTTACCCATAGATACACAAATGAAAAGTTTTTAAGATGGAAGGCTTCAAAGTTGTCAGCACTTTTTTCATGTCTTCTGGTATTCCAGCCTTTGGCAATGTGACTATACTTCATTAACTGTAGCTCTCAATTATTTTCAACAGTCTTGGGAATCTGAAGAGGTCCCAGTCAACTGGAAGCCAGCAAATGTTGTCCCAGTTTTCAAGAAAAGTAAGAAGAAAGACACTAGTAATTACAGGCCTGTCAGTCTCATTTTAGTGCCTGGTAAAATTATGGAGATTATTCTGGGAGTGAATGAAAAACACTTGACAGACAATGCAGTCATTGGTCATAGCCAGCATAGGTTCCTGAGGAGAAAGTCCTGCTTAATGAACTTAAGTTTCTTTTTCCAATAAGGTTACCCATCTAGTTGACTAAGGGAAAGCAGTACATGCTTTTTTTTATTTTTTGTGTTTCAGCAATTTGGATTTTGTTACTCTTTCTCGCAGTACCCTTCTGGACAAAATGTCCAGCATATAGCTAAAAAAATACATGATACAAAGGGTGAACAGATGGCTAATAGTTCAGGCTCAGTGTGTTATTGTAAATGTGGTTATGTCAGGCTGGCAGCCAGTCACTGGCGGGGGTCCTCAGACTTCCATTTTAGGATGAGCTGTCTTCAATGTTTTTATAAATGTTTGGGATGCAGGACTCAAATGCATACTAAGTAAGTTTGCAGATGATACTGGACTAGGAGGAGCAGTTGACTACGTTGAGTGTGGAGAGGCCTTGCAGAGAGATCTTGACAAATTAGAGGGCTGGGCAATCATAACCATTTGAAATTTAACAAGAGGAAGAGTCATATTCTGAACAACCTGGACTGTGGCAATCCTGGCTATATGTACAGCCTATGGAATGAGAGGCTGGAGAGCAGCCCACAAAAAAAGGATTTAAGGGTTTTGGTCAACAAAGTTGAACTTGAGCCAACAGTGTGCCCTGGCAGCCAGGAGGGCCAACCATACCCTGGGGTGCATCAGGCCCAGCATTGCTAGCTGGTTGAAGGAAGGGATTGTCTTGCTGTCCTCTATGCTGGTGCAGCCTTACCTCGAGTACTGTGTGCAGCTTGGGCACCACAATGTATGAAAGACCCTGTAAGAGTTTCCTGTTGTGCACTTTGCATGAGTATTTAGGCTGGGGCTCATTAAAAGTCTTTGCAGATTGTAACTTTGAAATACCTTCTCATTACAGGGTTGCTGTAGCCACCACATCCAACACTTAAGAGTATTTACATGATTAAAAAAAGCAATGGGAGCAGCATCTCCAGTGAAGAAGAGATGAGTTACTCTCTAGTTGTTTTGCAAGAATCTTTGACTGAAACTGATGTAGACATATATATTTCAGTTTGGCTTGAAAACAAGTGTTTTTTACTCTATGAATGTAAATATGAAAATATGTCTGATGCAAGTAGAAAAGTGAGTGTCGCAGATCAGTTATATCAATAGCAGTACAATCCTAATGATTAAAGCAGCAAGCGTTAACTGGTAAGTCCTATTTATGATAGGAATTACCAAGGAGAGCTGATAGTAAAGATTGCTTCATGGGATGAGCATTAACCTTTGTTACCATCACCAAGATCAGAAGATGGTTAATGATGATAGTGTTCATTTTTTTGTCAAGCTTTTATATTAACTCCACACCAACTCTTTCTCGAGATCTTGTACTTTATCCCAAGTGTAAAGTGCCTACAAAGACCTAATAAGGTGCTATTCTTCTGATATCTTCTTAATGAAAAAATAAATTGATCATTGTTTCAGTTAAGTCATTTTCAATGACTTTGCAGGATACATACAAAAACAAGTAGCAGAGGAAAGTGTTGCTCTCAATGCTAAAATTCTCCTAGGGTATACAAGCAAATCCAAACAAAGCATCTGGATCAGATACTTCATTTTCAGCAGTTTAGGACTAAAATTAGACAAGTGACACATTTAATGTAGTATATTACTGTTATTTCATGGTGATTTTAAATGCCAGATAAAGACAGCTACTTCTGCAGCTTCTTCTTTTTGCATATAACTGTATAGTTCACTGCTTGAACTCCTGTATCCTGGATATATTCTTTAATGAGTGTGCAGAGGCTCTACAACTTCTCTTGCAAGTCATGCTATAATGGAAAATAAGGTCCAGCAGCATTTCAGAAGAAAACTGCAGATTTCTGTCTGTATGAGAAATTGAGCATTTTAGGACCCAAGCAGACGAAATTCTGGTACCGTTCCGCCAGACCTCTTCTCTGAGCTTTGTGATGGTTAGAAACCCATCCCAAGGAGAGCATGCTCCACAGCACTGCATGGTGGGACCCCTGCATACTCAGTTATTTTTCATTGGCATACAGGTGTGTGCCATAGATCTGACAACTTTCAAGTGCAGTCTTAGAAAGTTGGTTGGTTGGTTGGTTGGTTGGTTTTGTTGTTTCTGATGGTTGTTGTTTTTTTTGTGTTGGTTTTGTTTTAAGATCTAGCCTTGAGTATTTTGGCTGCAATTTGAAGATTATGCAGAGAACCTGCATTTGTTCCACCTTTATCTGCAGTTCTGTCACATACTTACACTTTTATAAGTAGCAATCTTGTCAAATTTTTTGTTAATATAGAGTCAGAACTTGTTCTAATGAAGTATGTAACAGCATCATCTGCATTAATTACTTCAGAAAAAAGTTTGTGGACACAGTCTCCTGTGGAGATTTTACAGAGGTGTTCACGACGATGAATGACAGCAGTAATTGCCTTTGTGTTAACTTTTGTACCTGACTAACAAAACCTTTCCATTAAGTGTAAATCTCTCCTGGCCAGGGTAGTGAATTGTTCCAGTCAAGGTGGGAACCTCCTGGACTGAGCTGAACTTCCTGTTACAACTAAGTATATTTTTATTTCAATCTATGCCTTATCTCCAAGTAACAACTTGGCTTTTGTTAGTGCTTAACTACAACTGACTATATCTGCCCTCTGAGAAAAGACTTTTCCTAGGTGCCAGAGCTGGAAATAAAAATAGAACTGGACCTTTGTCTTTAAATGCAGATTCAATGAATATTTACATTTAGTAGAAATACCTCATTTGAAGTTTACTGGCTGTCATCACCTGCTGTCCTTTTGTTTCCAACATAAAAAATCAGACTGTTCACAGCTTTTGCAAGCAACCACATCATTTCTGTCTACACTTCATACTTCTTTTCCTCCATTTCTTTTTACTGGGGGGGTGGAGGGAAGAAGGCTTTGTAATGTGTAAGGGAAAGTTGTCAAAGGCTTTGACACAAACATTGTGTTAGTTCATGCGTGTGTGTATCTGCACATATGTATACATAATGTATATATGTAAATACAGAGGTATACACACATAAAGATATATATATACATATGGTGTTAGGTTTGGGGAATAGTACTGTGTGTTAATTATTAGTATGCACATATATCTTTTTATTTTTTTCTTCACGTACAAAAATGTAGAACAGGTACTCAAACCATCTGTGGTCGTTTTACCCAGCTGGGCAGCTGAGCTCCAACACAACCACTCTCTCACTCCCCCTCCTTAAAGATATAGGATGAGAAAATATGATGAAAAGTGCTCAGATGTTGAGATAAGGATGGGGAGATCACTCACCATTAACTGTCATGGGCAAAACAGACAGATTTAATTTACTAACTATTGTTGACAAGCTAGAGCAGTGAGAAGCAAACTAAAAACACCTTCCTCCCTATGCATCTTCTTCTACCTCCTCCCCCAAGCAGTGCAGGGGAATGAGGGCTGTGGTCAGTCCCTGTCGCTTCATCTCTGCCTCTCCTTCACGGTCACTCTCTGCCCCTTCTCCACGCGGGATCCCTCCCACGGGATGCCATCCTTCCCAAACTGAGCCTGCAGGGGTTGCCCAAAGGCAGCAGCTCTTCAAGCACTGCTCCCACATGGCTCCGTACCACAGGGCCCATCCATCCCCCAGGAGCAAACTGCTCCAGCATGGGTCCCCCATGGGCGGCAGCCCCCCCAGGCCCCCTGCTCCTGCGTGGGCTCCTCTCCACAGGCTGCACCTCCGGCCCGGGGCCTGCTCCTGCGGGGGCTCTCCATGGGCCATAGCCTCCTCCAGGCCACATCCACCTGCTCCACCGGGGGCTCCTCCACCCATGGGCTGCAGCGTGGAGATCTGCTCCATGTGGGACCCACGGGCTGCAGGGGGACAGCCTGCTCCACCAGGGGCCTCTCCACAGGCTGCAGGGGAACTGCTGCTGCGTGCCTGGAGCACCTCCTGCCCTCCTGCAGCACTGACCTTGTTATATGCAGGGCTGCTTCTCACTCCTCTCTCCCAGCTCCTGTTGTGCAGCAGGTTTTTTTCCCTTTCTTAAATCTGTTCTCACAGAGGCACAAACAACATTGCATATTGGCTCAGCTCTGGACAGTGGTGAGTCCCTTTGGAGCTGGCTGAAACTGGCCTGTATCTAACATGGGGCAGCATTTGGACTTCTCACAGAGGCCACAACTGCAGCCCCCCTGCTACCAAACCTTGTCATGTATACCCAATACACCACTTTTAATCTATAGGTCACAAAGGATTTTCAAAGGAATGAAATAAGGAAATATTTGCTACATTTTGATGTCAGGTAAAAATGCAGCATAGAGATTATCTGTTTCTTCTTAGTTAAGTTGTGGTTGATACTGTGTCCAATGTACTGTTTTATAATGCCAGTGTACATCTTTTCTATATGCCCATTGTGGAGGCCAGTTTTCACTTTCAGGGAAATGCAATCCTATCTGGAATTAAGAAAAGTTTGGGTCTGAGGATACTGATGCAGAGTTTGTGGGAGTAAGAGCACCCCATGAAGTATGAAAACACCTCAGACTTCCTCACTATTTATTTATTTATTTATTATTTACTTACTTATTTATTTATTTATTTTTAAGCCCATGTCAAAGATTTGTTCATGAGACTGTTCCTTTTACGTAAAGGAACAGAACTTATTTTTACTCAGCTGGTATTTTGAGCATTTATATATATATATATGTATATATGTATACACCTATATATATTACTGGCAGCCATATTTTAGCTTAAACCTTAAATTTGTTGGCCAAACTAGCAAAGCTCTTTAAGCAAGCCCCAAAGTTGCAACCATTCTGAATTATATTGGTTTCCTTCTCAGTGTCAAGTAGATGAACCAAGAAAAATCCCAGGCAGCAAGGAGACAACGTTATTTGCAGGCACCAGACAACATGTTTAATTTTCTTTAGAGTGAATGCTGGCTTGAATTACCCTAGTAATTTTTTACTTCAATTTCAAAAGTGAATTGAAATTTGGAGGGGAGAAATTCTCACCAATTTAAACATAAGCAGGTTTGGGGAGAGCCACCAGCAATCCGGGTAACACTGTCTGCCTCAATGTTTCTTCTTGGGCATTTCAAGACAAAAAGTTGTTTATGCAGTCAGCTGCTGGTTTCAACTTAAGTGCTTAGCTAGGGAACTTGGGTGTGCTGAAACTTTGCGAGACAAACTTGTGTTTGTCTTTAGTATCCAGCCTGCATCTACACTTTGAAATCAGGGTAGACTTAGAAAAGGGAATGATATTTGCCCATAGATGCTGAGATTTGTGTAGTTGTGTTAGTGTATATTAAACATTTTCTGTATAGCCACTAGATAGCACTAGAGATTCAAGTCTCAAACTGTGTTGGATACGTAGATTTAAACAAACCCAAGCAATCCAAAATTAACAGCCACTGGAGTCTGTGGTTTTTGTTCAGCTCTGATCGGCAGCCTAATGGGAGTTGTTCAATCAGGAGAAAGTTACTTTAATGTGTAGTGTATTTAAAATGTCTACAGTAATGCATTCCCAAGCAAAGAAACATCCAAGTAATGATAGCAGTTACCCTACTCCAGCTCTCTTTTTAACATTATTAATCTTTGATGAAGGCCATAAACTTCACAAAATGTGCATTAAATCCATAACATTTCATATTGGCCTTCACAAAATGAATGCTATTATGCTGAAGTAAAAATACTCCTCCAAAAACATGCCCATGGGAATATAGACCTGCAAAAAATTATACCTCCAAAAACATATCCTCAACGGAACTTGTTTTCAGAGAGGGTAAAAAGTTATCTATGCCTGTCACTTTCTAAAAGTTGCTCTAGCCTTTGCAAAATTATTTGGCATTTTTAGCTTTCCCATAAGAATTTAAGGTAGTGGAGAAATCACTACGTGCTATCTCTGTGAGAAGCTAAGATCTGGTGTTCTTAATCTCTGCTGTGAAAACCAATAAAGATACAGCTTCTTCTGTTAAGTAATCCACGTATGAAGCTTTTTTTCAACAACAACAACAACAACAAAAGTCATGAAAAAAGGCATGAGATATTGTCTTCTTGTGCTATGCATTTTCCTACGTTTTGCAATGCTCTTGTAAGCTGTATTTACATACACATAAGTACATTTGGTCTGCACATCCATAAAAAGGTTTTCTGGCAGTCCTGAGGAATATACACAGGTAAGCAAGGTGCCATGAAAAGTATGAAAATTCCATAAAGTCCTCTGGATTTCTGGCTTTAGTTTCAAAATGCTGTGCTAGAGTTGATCGCATATTCTTCTGTTATTTATTAACAGGGTCTGTGCACCCAAATGCCACATTCTACTTTGATAACATGTTTCAAGAGTTCATGGATCTCAAGGATCTAAAATATGCAAGTTTGAATGTATTGAGCTCCTGGACGGAGTAATATTTCCTAAATACTTATCTTGGAGGACAAATCAGATTTATAAACAGCTCAAGGCATCTGGCTTTTGTGGGTTGGTGCTAAAATTAAATAAGCAGACTGATTTCTAAATATGCAACTTATATTGGGGCTTATTTGCTGGAGGCTTACTTCGTCTTAGGTACATGGCCTTTAAGGACTGCAGTCTTGACTAGACAGAGCTCCCAGCAGATTAAGCTGATGTATATATGAACTCTTTTGACCAGTAAGCTGTTCCTTGCAGAAATGACAGCCTGTTATCAAAAGATGCATGGGCTGTCCTTGAGGCTTGCTTACACATACACCACATCCACCACATCCAGAATATCATTACGTACCAGCTTTCTATAGAAAATCAAATTTTCCCCATCAGTTTGTGAGAGGAGTGTATGTTTAAACGTAATAAATTGAACAGTGCTGAAGGCTGATCATATGTTTTCCCACAATTTAAATGAAGATTCTGCAGTCCTTTTCCCTCCAATGCCAGTCCCCCATCTGCAAGGGTAAGGGAAGGCAGGGGCTGTTCAGCTTGGCGGGATGAATTTTCTTGGTGATAAGAGGCAATATGCCAACATAGAGCTGAGCAGGGTTTGTCAGTCACACATGCATCCTGCTTCAGGCATTCATCACTAGTGGACAGCTATTCACAGCTGACAGGCTAGCAAAGCAGTTGACTACAAGACTGGAAGGAGGACTAGTGTTACAATACAACTAAAGCAAGAAGAGTGACTGACATTGTACCACAAATCCTTCAGCCTCTTTTTAGCCTTTCTTATTTATTGCACATATAAAACTATACTAAGCATGCCCAGACCACTTCTATTCTTTATTTTCAAAGGCAGCTGAATTTACAGAGTTTGTTCAGTGATTCCGTTTTGCTCCAAGTGCCAGTGGCAGGGAAGCTGTTTTTGTAAGTACTTTGAAAACAAGTTTCAGCAAAACTGATCTTTATCAGATCCTGCTGAAAGGGCTGCACATACTGAATAGTGAAGCAGGCCAGTTAAATTTTAATCTGGGTTACATAAAAGATTGCTCTCAAAGTGGCACGTATTGACATTGTTCTCACACCCATTAACTTGCACCAGGAAAGTGGGTAGAGCAAGAAATAAATAAAACCTATGTGTGTTTGTCTATGCATATGTATGTATAAACAACATTTAGCTACATTCTGACAGAAACACAGAAACCTTTCTGTAACATCTTGGCTGTTCTGGTGATTTGTTTTCTCATGTGGTGGTATGGGGAGGGGAATGGTGCCTTGCAGAATGAGAGTAATTCAATAGCATTTTATGGAGAGAGCTTTTGTTTTGGGGACCTGCCATAAATGCACCAAGTACCTTTTTTTGAGTAGGTTTAGGGGAGTTACGGGGTTGTGCCCCAAAGTGTGGGCATTGACCATGCTGGGAAGATTCCTAAGTAAACATTAACGAATACCACACAAACACAGGCAAAAGACAGCATGCATTTAGCGTACTGTTATGGGTGGTAAAATGTAGTTGAATTGCCCATTTATGATTCCAGCCAGATGTTTTTAAAAGCATTCACTGTTGGATAGTATTCCTTGTAAAGTACCTGTAGGTACAACAAGAAGAGAAGCAAGTAATAACACATGTGCCTGGACAAACCAGGCTACCTCCTACAAGCTTCAGAATCACATCAGGGTAGCCTAGGAAAAATGAGAAGGCAGGATGGTGCTTTGATTCTTTCTGTGGCTTTACATGCAGTGACATCTGAAGCAATAATTTTTCCAAGTAAGTAAGCTTTCATCTTTGTTATTAATGTAAAAATATTTATGAATTTTCCCTTCTAATTAAATTTCTTTGTTTGTTTTTAAAGAACACAATTTTGAAGGGAATTAAGTTTTTTTTTTGTGTGTTTTGTAAAATTACACTTTAGGATATTTTAAGATCTAAAACCAAGTAATTTCTGTAGTGTGCCAAACTTAGAGATCATTTACATACCTGTGATGCCTATTAATCTACATCAGAGACCTTTCAAATTCACACCTGGGTAGCAGCGATGATAAAATGGCCTGAGGCTTGTGGTTCCCTCTTTGGTTTCAGATACAGTTGCATTAGCCTTGGGTCTGACTTTACTTACACATGGGAGTTTCTTTAATTACCATGAGGAAAATTGTCTTTGATTCCCTTTTTGCCACAGGAATTAACTCCCAGGAACATTTCCGTAGCTTAAATGTTAGGTAGGCTGCAATAGCCAGCTGCTGGGTGAATAGATAAGGCCAGGTGAGATTGACACACATGCAAGAACCAAGAAGGAACAGAACACAAAATGGCCTTGAACTGGAGGGCCAAACTAATCTTCCTTATTTCATTTGCTGTTGAATCTTTGGGAAGTCACACATCCTCATTGTTAACTGAATTCAGTCCCCAAAGACAGACAAGTCTGTCATCGAGACTGTGTCTTCAATGCATTGAATTCTCAAAATTATGGGTGATGTAACCTTCATCTGCTAAGGAAGTATCAAAGCAGGGAAGGAGCATTGGAAACAAGGATATGGTTCTCCACTTTGTTATAAATGTTATTTCTTTTATTAAAGCTTAAGCTAGGCAGAAGACCTGGCCCAGAAAAGCTGGCCACACAGCAAAATGTTATGGTTTGTTGGCCAAGAACAATTCTGAACCCCCCATTTCTCACATTTAAGCAGTCATGATTAAATCTGGCTTCCTTACCAGTGTGGATGTCCAAAATTACACGGGTAATCATTTGCTTGTGTACACTGTCTGCCATTATTTAATTAGAAGAATGTTTTTGGCAGGGGAGAGATGGAAGCTGGAAAAGACAGAATCCTTGTCAACAAAATTTTGTGGCTCCCAAAAAGACAGGGTGAGAGTGTGTGAAAGTGGTGGTGAAACACCACATAAGTTGTGGTATTCAGTGTTTCTACTGAACCAAAAAGAAATTTCCTGCGTAGGTATTTCTTCCAACAGCAGGTCATCTAGGGAAATCATGGTGTATCACTTAAGAAGATCTGCTAAGTAATCTCATTTCTGGTTTGCCTAAACAGCAAACTTAGTCTTCCACACACACCAGAGAGTCAGATTTATGCATTTGGATCCCTAAAGTATGGTTAAAATCAAGCAAGGACACCAGCAAAATAGAACAAAAGGAGGTATCTTTTGCAAAATGCAGTTACCCCCCAGAAAAACGGTCTCTAGCTATGGAGATGGAGCTAGATGAAAACAAGAAGCAGATAATCAGAAAGTTGGGTAATGTTAAAGCCAAGTGCAATTCTAGAGAGAAGTAGCATTTGTAATTTATACTTTATTGATAGGCTTCTAAACTAAATGATGTGGGAAAAGTAATCTGAATTTTAACCAGAAAAAAATCCTTCTCCATCTGTATAATTATTGTTTCCCTCCTAGTTTTATTCCAAAGAACTATAGTTACTACTTTAGCAGATAAAACCTGTAACTAGAAGTAAGGCAACTACAGTAAGCAGATATCTTTGCATTAGTGATTAAATCAAGCAGGTTGGATCTGCTTTGTAAAGCACAAATTTAATTTTGTAGCCAAACCAACTAGAAGTAACATATCCCTCACCATCTGCTCAATAAAAGCTTCTAGAAATCATGCTGCATGCATCCTCTAGAACTACTGTTGTGGACAAGTTATTGACAAACTGTCCAAATGCTTTAAGGAACTATCAGTCCAGTGGGTGGCATCACAGCTCCTTGGCCTTCAAGGGTCAAGAGCTAGTGCCCCTGTTGCATCCCAATATGTATTTTTAAGCCAAAGTTCTTAAATCCAACTACATGCTTCAACATATTAAAAATATAAATTCATGAACTTTATCAAGAAACTAGTTCAGATATCCTGATAGAATAAAATAAATAAAAATTTACTAAATACTTTAGTGTATCTGGAACAAATAGGGTGTAAATTGCAATAAAATTTTTGGCATATGTTAAGGATTGCCTGTTATTCAAGACACCATTATTAAATTCAGGATTTTCTTTCAGTTTTGACAGAAGTATCATCCTGAGAAAGTCAAACAATTGTGTACAGGCAAAGTTACCAATTGTGATTCTTTATAATGGCTTGACTTGGCTGAGATCTACCTGCCACAGTGCTGTCAAGTTATGACTTTATTATTCCAGAAGAGCTGGCGAGGCACTCCAACCAGAGGTAAACTGGAAACTGCATTTAGAAGTTGTATGCTTCCAAAGAATGAATTTATAGTGTGGAACTGTCATTCCTGAAGACCAGATATTCATTTTATTTTTCCATGTAGATATTTCAGAATGATTGTCATGTGTCTCCTTTAGCTGAATGCCCTATACTTGCTGAATTTCATTAATTATTTTACTGTGACACAGCTTCAGGCTTATTCTCCTTCAGAAGGTGTCCAGTTTGGGTGATCAACTACATGAGATGAATTGGTATGGTCACTAAGGAGTTTACTTTTGCTTAACTCCTAATCCAAAATGAAGTGTTAATGCATGGAAATTCAGACAAAAATATATATACTGAAATGAAATTTTGACAATACCAGATTTTCGTTGTTAGCAATCAAAATTGTTGTTTTTTTTTTTTTTTTTTTTTTTTTTT
>CM021797.1:32371911-32389680 GCA_011076525.1 Nettapus auritus | reverse complement strand
GGTTGATTTTTTTTTTTTTTTTTTTTTTTTTTTTTTTTTTTTTTTTTTTTTTTTGTTTTTTTTTTTTTTTTTTTTTTTTTTTTTTTTTTTTTTTTTTTTTGTTTTTTTTTTTTTTTTTTTTTTTTTTTTTTTTTTTTTTTTTTTTTTTTCCCTTCACAGTTGCTGGAAACTTGTATCTATAAGAAAATTTAATTTTCATTCTTTGACTCAGTCACATACCACAGGTCAGAGCTAGAAGAGAATTTCCTCTTTTCCCAAAAAGTGGGCCAACAAAACCATTGTTGGGATCTACCAACCTGTAGGTATTGAGAAGTTGATGGAAGTACTTTTTCTGTGCATTTCTGTCATATGGTTCAATAACCTGTGTAGCACCGATATCTGAATGTGAACATGTGCACTCAATACAAAGACATTAGTGTTCTTCTATGAACTGAATTAATTTCTGGCAGATACTGCACCTGATGGATTTGAAAGGAAGATCTGTAAAGTGCAAACACCAAGAAAACAAATCATGGTCTACGTGAAGCATACACTATTTGAAGAATAGGGAATGTTACTGTTGGCTGTTGTATTTTAACTTAAGGCCATCACATAAGTTATACTTGATTAACTAGTTATACACACCTGATTACATCAGTGTTATGAAATATTCATTTTAATATTGCTTCTGTTTAACTAGGCAGATTATTCCCTTAAAGTTATTTTAGAGTCTTCCTTGTGTCAAGGCATACAAATAGAATCATATTATCTTAGATGGTAACCACTGAACCAAACATTCTTTATTATGTTATTCCTCTCTTTAAAGTAATAGTGAAGATCCCCACTGAGATCTTCAGTTAAACTTTCAGAAAAAAATGAGCAGACACTGATTTGTTATTCTACATCAGTTATCTTTCGTGCTGAGGTTACAGACAAAAAAACATTGATCTGATTATTCGAAATGAAGATGTAGTGCATAATGTATTTTTATTCATTTGTTGTTTTGTGTGTTTTTGTGATATCTGAAGCTAAACCCCTTTGCACTGACATGCCGCAGGTTTTTTTTGTTTGTTTGTTTTAATTTGCTAAAATATTAAAATAGTAGTGAACTGACCGTATTTTGCATTGAAATACAATAACTCTGATTAAAAAAGAAAAAAAAAAGAAAAAAAAAAAAAGAAAAAAACTGGTACAGTGTATTACAGCGTAGGCATAAACAAATCAATGATCCTGAATATAAATTACAGTAGCTGTATTGATGAGGCAATCTACCCCAGCATGTCCTAGGAATATTTCTTTTTTTTTTATATGTACTTACGATCCTACAAAGAATGTTAAAAATCTGGAGTTGTAAATGTACTAATAAATCAGGAACAGCAATGATTTATTGCAAATCCATAACAGAAAGCTGTCGCTGCTGATCACAGCCAGGACGGATTTGAGCTGTGCTACTTTCATTCTTTCTGTTTGCTGGACATCTATGCATGCTTCATGCTGCTTGGCAGGTGCAGAACCATACCCACATATTGGGTATGTAAGCCTCCCCCGCCTCACCCATGCTTTTTGCCCCCCAGAGCAAAAAAATATCACAATGAATGTATAGAAAAAATCTAGAGGAATATGTGACCCCAGTATGTGTCCTGGGCTGTGCAGTTGAGAAGACAACACTCAAGACTCTGGATTCAAAGTGATTTTTTTACTTATTAGGTCGAACATAACAGTGATTCAGTGCAGAATACACAGTACTCTCTGGACTGAGGTGTTGTACTGTGGAAAAAAAAAAAAAAAAAAAAAATGCCATTCAGAGCTGTTTGTAGTATCTACTCTATAGCTGCATTTGGAAGCACAGTTTTGGGTCTCAGTGTGTTGCAGACAGCATTTAGAAACCAGATTCTAAGCTGAAAGCACAACAGGAATTTAGCTCAAACTGATTTCTTTACTGACCTTGGCTGCATCCGGTTGATGCGTTATTAATGCATGGCCATTTAGTGATTTGAAACAGAGATGATGACAGCTTGTTTGTTATTCTTATTCTTTTTTCACCATGCTGATTTAAGTAATTGTAATACGAGAATTCAGAAATCACATGAGAGCTCAGTGAAGAAAGTGAGCTTGGTTTCTGTCTGATACTGAAGCACACCACATATTTTCTTTGCCCTTCCCTGCTGTTTGGCTTGCTGCTAATCTTGTGCTTGAAGGATGTATTTATATTCCCCTCACTAAGCATGACCTTAGAGATGTCTTTTCTGGCCTTTCTTGTTCTTTGGGAAAATCTCCAGATATGATACACTGCAGTGCTGCCTTCCTGATCCTGCAGCTGGCCTGAAAAACCGGTAGCAGAAAACAGTGCACAAGCTTAATTTTGAATTCTACTGTTAAAACACAGGTGATGTTAGTTCTGGCAAGCTACAAATATTTGCTTTTGCTACTTTGGGAATCCTTCCTCATGGAAACTGAGAAAATCCTGAACCTTTTTGAAAACTGAGAAAATCCTGAAACATTTTTTTTTTTTTTTTTTTTTTTTTTTTTTTTTTTTTTTTGCCTCGAGCTGGAATTGTATTTAACCAAAAATAATTCAAATCATTATTCTTCACAGTTTCTAAATCATGGCTCAGCTCATGATTACTGAATAAAATTGTGTAAGGATTACCACATTGCACCATGATACAAATGGTAGAATGGATGATTATTTTATATGGTAGTCCAAATAAATATTCTTGTCCAATATTGGATGTAGTGATAAGATGACATTGTTATTAACGATGAAACTCATTGTTTATGACTACGCCATGGTGACTGAATGGATATTGGCTGGAGAAGTACAGGCATCTCCTAGGTTTAGGACATGTCTGAAGACGCTCACTTGGGGTAAGAAACAGAGGGAATAAGATAAGAAAGGAAAAGTACCTTGTGTTTGGCCTATACCTAAAAATGTTACCCTGCAAAGCTTCAAATGTTTTTGACGAAACACTGCTTAAATGTGTTTATGTTACAGGCTCATGTCCAATTACTTAAATGGGATAAAATGTGTTTAAAAGTAGAAAGAAAAGAATCCTAACAACTTAATTCTGTAGGGAAAATGAGTTCTAGGTTCTTACTGTTCCCACAAATAAAGTATGAAAAGAGGTTTTAATCAGTGTGAGGAGAGAATTAAGCTATTCTAGTGAAGATGAATGGAAATTTCAAGAAAATGGAAAAGGGTGTCAACTGTGTCTGATGTAATGATAAGTCATAAAGATAAGCAGTGGTGACTACAATGCTCATTTTTCACTGAGGCTTGTAGAAATTATACCTACATGTAACAACTGTTGACTAGTGTTGACTGTCTTTCATATCCTAACTGTTTATCTGTTTATTTAGTACGGATTCAGTGCATATTTGGTTTGAGAAGGTAGTCAATATCTGAAAGATGGTGAGGATTATGAACAGCAGGTATGGTTCTTCCTCCTAACCATAGTTCATACAGTGGGTATTGCATTGTGCTCCCCCCCCTCCCCCAAGTGTTATTTCTTATTTTTCCTACCAGCTATCTATCTATTGCTTTTTTAGTATGTTTATCTGGGCAGCCCTGGACTGGAGTTTCCATGGTATTGTCACGTAAAGACCTAATCCTGTATATCTTGTATGAATGAATAATGCTTCTATGTGTTAATGGTCGTGTTAATGACACCAGCATCACTCATGTGAACAAATCTTGAAAAGGCAGATTCAGCTTTATTCTGGTAAAACTGGAGATGCAGGTGAAAACTCACCAGAGGAGCACATTTCCACCTAATGTAAATTAGGACGTGCTGGAAGGAAGCAAAAACAATGTGAGTGCCATATCACTTGTTGGGAGTTCTCAAAACTGGTTATGACCGCCTTTCCTCTGTCATTCGGAAAACATTCTTTCGTCTTAGACCATTTCACTGGATGGGTCTCAATAAATGTCACTAGATGCAAGTGACAACTCTATGATAAAAGCAATAATGTGATACTGAAACATCTCCAGAGGAACTTTCCTTTTTGGCGGTACCAGAAGACTTCCTAAGCTAGGGCTTGACAGTATTTGACCCCTCTTTACAGCAAGCTCATCTTGCTGTAATTCATCTGATCTGGATGTGAGGTTTCTATCTGAAGCAGATGAATGGCTTCCCCTTTGCTGAAACAGTAAGGGTGAAGAGGTCTAACTTGTCTAGATTACTCTATTTCCCATGATTTGCTCTATTTGATAGTCTCTGGTATTGCTCATTTGTAAAGGGCATGTAAAGCAGGCCTTGGCGATGAACCTGCTTGACTAGTTCTTGCAGCTGAGGCAACCTTTGTGTGAACTCACCAGAGGGTCTGTGACTCTTGGGGAGACACTCCCTAGAGCCTCCCAGAAAACCCAGGACCCAGCTTTCACACATCACCAGGATGTCAGTCTCACTGCAGGCATCTGGTTTTCTCTAGCCCAGCCTCCAGAGACAATGACACAGTCCCTTGGGCACCTGTTTTAAAGCACAAAAGCCTTTGTGTACAAGCTTACAAAAGCATGCAGAAACCTTTGAGCCAAGAGCTGAGATCACCATATGTGTTCGAAAATAACAACAAAAAATGACCATCTCTAGGGCAATGGTAACTTAAAAATACATTCAAAAAGCATAGTGTGAGATTTTTGGCTTGAATCAACTTTTGGCTGTAAAAGTACAGCAGCTTCTAAGTGTCTTAATGTTTGTGCACTATTGATTTTAGACAGCTACTAATTGGTAACACAGAGGGATAAAGGAGATGCACTGCAAAAGATGGTCTCACTTTGAGAGAGCATCTGTCAGAACTTTTACTCTGCTCTGGATTTAATGGCCAATGAAAACAAAATTGTTAACCCCTTTTAATTTACTGAAATGTTAATCGAAATGTTTTAATGAAATGTTTTAATTTTCTGAAATGTTAACTAATGCTATAAGTGGTTAGTTCTGGTTTATATTTACTAACACTTCTCTGTTACAATTTCTTTAATTTAAACTAACACTGAAGTTTCTGGAAATTTGTTTGGAAGAGAGATGGCAAACTTTGGTGCATGGGTGCATAAGAATACTTTCAGCATATTGAAGTTAGGGGGGGTCCATATATTGGATAAATTTAAAAATATTTAATGATAGATATTTAATTCTATTTTTCACTGCATTACTTTGAGTCCCTGAAAGGTAGAATGGAAACTGACAGAAATAAAATCAGTGGAATGTAAATCTTCTCAGTTACCACAGAGAAAATAGAGCCATAAATAAGTCAGCATAGGAAAATGTATTTTTGAGTGTGTAACGTTTCATGTCAATATTGTTATCCATTGACTTCTGAGAAAGAAGGAAAAAAGGAACGAAGGAAAGAAGGAAAGAAGGAAAGAAAGGAGGTGGGAAAGAAAGAAGGAAGGAAGGAAGGAAGGAAGAAAAAGAAAGAAAAAGAAAGAAAGGAAGAAAGGAAGAAGAAGAAAGAAAGAAAGAAAGAAAGAAAGAAAGAAAGAAAGAAAGAAAGAAAGAAAGAAAGAAAGAAAGAAAGAAGGAAGGAAAGAGAAAGAAAGAAAGAAAGAAAGAAAGAAAGAAAGAAAGAAAGAAAGAAAGAAAGAGAAAGAAAGAAAGAAAGAAAGAAAGAAAGAAAAAAGGAAGGAAGAAAGAAAGAGAAAGAAAGAAAGAAAGAAAGAAAAAAGGAAGGAAGGAAGGAAGGAAGGAAGGAAGGAAGGAAGGAGGAAGGAAGGAAGAAGTACAAGAAGTAGAATAAACTTTAGGATAAGATTTGCTTATGTTCATTAAATATGAACTTAACTCTTCAGTTGCTCCTGTAAGGCTCTCTTAAACTCTCCCATGCAATGAGAAATAAGAAGATACTGTATTTTTAGACTTTTTAAAAAAACCTGTGAGTGATCAAAAGAGAAGACATCAAGTATCACAATCAAGATAAGGTAAAAAAAGGCAGTAGGTGGAGAAAAAAATGCAAACACTTTAACTAAAATGGTCATACATGTTCCCATTCTTTACAGAATAGCGCTACTAATAGTTAGGAGGACTGAGCATACACATTAATCTGGGTTGCTCCTGTGTTCCCCTTCTTCTGAGTTCTGCTTCAGGTAGGTATGATGGCTTTGGTCTTGCAAAAGAAGTTACAGTCTTTTAATGTAAGAGCATATCTGAAAGCAGTGAGAAAAATGAAAATAACTTTGCAGAAAAGCTTGCATATATCAAATACTGTGATCTCAGAGATTCTCTGAATTAATTCTTTAAGTTTCTTGTCATCATGGAAGCGGGCATAGTCATGTCTTTCCCAGGCTTATTCCAAAAATAATTGAAGAGACATCTGTGCTCCACATTCCTAAATTGGCAAGTCACCTAAGACCTTTAGTTGCCAAGGTACAACGCTGTATGTTCTTATTAGACAGAAATGGACTATGTTTGAATAGCTAAACCTCTCCTCTGTATGATTCATTTATACAGCTTTCAAAAACTGTTTTGTGTTTTTTAGCTCAAAATCTGAGAGAGAAATCTCATTTTCATTCCTACATTCACGAATGTAGGATGTCACTAGTGTCACACAGTAACGGCGATTTTATCTCCATCTGGAGTACAGTTGTACAGACTCTTCCACTCCTATTACTGTACACAGGATACAACACAGGAACACCTATTTTGGTGCTTCCTAAGAGATGCTAGTGTCAGCAAGCAATTTAAGTGGAAGAATGCAATAGGGGATATACACAATATACCTGCAACACTGTGTGCCCAACCCTTTTAAATTACTATGCAACAGCTAGCATAAGCATGAGAAAAGACTTTTATGTGAAGAAGGAAAAGAGAACAAATATGCCCATAGATTTGTATACTAAATGCAGATGTTCTGAAATCTTGGGAATAATCTGTAAATCAAAGGGGAAAATTTTTCTCAAGCAGAAAATAATTCATTGGAGAACATCATTGTCTGCACTATGATCACACTTCTTTGGACAGGGACTTTATTATTATTATTATTATATTATTATTATTCCCTCAGCCTATACAGACCAAGTAAGGACAACAAAAGATTCTGAATGTTGTTGGCATCTTCTTAATTTAGACTATGTGTTGATGGGTCATGCTTATGTGTGAAATATAAACATGGGACTTGCAATGTTGCCTGTGTATTAGGGCAGGAGCAAGTTTTAAGTGGAAAACTCATTATTCTTTTTCGCTACAGCTATTTCTGAAATGAGCACAATAGTTTAACAGTGAAACTATATGGACCTTTTACTCTTCTAAGCTATTTCACTCCTTCATTATCTTGCACTCCTCCCTTTCTTTTCATTCATGCATGCTATGGGTTCAGGAAAGAACTGGATTTTGGTGACTGCATAGGGTAATTCTGTACCATCATCACTTAAATACAGCCTAAATGCTATTAAGTTGGTGATAGATCTAAAAGTAATTTCATGGAAAAACATGTGGGAAATCTGGTTTTCTACTGTGATCAATGCAAATAAACTCAAATGAAGGAGTTTTTCCTTAAGATTTTACACAGCAGTTGCTTGTAAATTTCTTAGGTCTCTATGGACTTCCTGACTTGATAATTTTATGCAAACTGTTTTTTAAAAAAAGAGAAGATTTGCAGAAGGTACTGCAGGAAGATTTAATAGCTCTCATTGGTGTGACAATGGCTTGGTAAAAAAATAAAAAATAAAAGGTGCTCAGGAAAGATAAGTGTTGATAAATGGAAGAAAAGAGGATATATGGTTTGGACTGAAAAAGTGAAAAATAATTTTAATATTATATGGCAAAGGAAGTTGGTGAATAGAATAAACAGAATCAAGGTAAATGTTGGGTTTGAATTTCTCACGAGTTTGTCTCTTTGGTTTTGATTTTCTTTTCTTTTTTGTGCATGAAGTCCAATTCAGACTTAAGCAAATTTACTACAGAAACCTAACAGACATTCCACAAAATGATCCAGTCTTAACAAAACAGAAAACTTTGCTTATAATTTTTTTTTATTACTTTTTTTTTTTTTTTTTTTTTAATACAAGGTTTTCTGGGGAAAAAAATGAAAAAAATGATGGAGAGAAAAACAAGGGAGAGAGCAATCCAATTAAAGTAAAATAAAACTTTATTTTTCTTTTCTTTTTCTTTCTTTTTTTTTTTCATAATTTTATCTGAATATTTCTTTTTTCTCTCATGCAAGAAAATATTGCAGGGGACTTGACATGGAAAGGAAAGTTGTGTTTTGATCTTTGGGCATTTGCATACTCTAGAACAGGTTATTTTATTTGTCTTGAAAAATTATTTAAAGCCCCAACTCTGACTTCCCTATTTAGTTGTGCACTGAACTAAATACTTTGAAACCACAGTGATCTGTTGAATTCATTGGGCTTTAGAATTGCTACTATTAAGTATCTACTGAATCACAAAATATTTTAATTAGATCAGTGTTGGGGTTAGTTTGGATATGGTTTTTCCATCACAAATATAATGAACACTCGTGGGGCTCCAAGGGACAAAAGCTCTCCAACGGCTTTTAACCCTGGAGTATGGCGAGTAATGCTCCAGGAAAGACACATTCACGAGTCCAGTGAGCGCGTGAATGGATGAAATAATGCACTACATATATCCTCATGTGAAAGAACTGGAAGACAACTAAATGGAGCAATGTACCCAAGAAATATCAAGCAGAAAATCTATTTGCAGTTCCTGGCTGTTGAAATGCACTCCCATCGGCTGCACTCACTGACAGGGAGCGAGTGGATATCTTTTCTCCACCCTGTGTGTGTTGCCACCAGACCAATGGCATGTAATGATTCTAAAGGATTCTTTTTCCCAGAGTCGGTGTGTGTGCCAGTGAGTATATACCATGCAATTCAATTTTATGGGTCTGTCTGGCACCCTAACCTGCTTTGAGCTGAGAGACCAGAATGCCAGATTTTTTCTTCTATTCACGTTTATAGATGCTCTCTATCACTCTAAATGTTTGAGGATGTCTGATAGATAAAACGTTCTTTTCAAGCTGCCTGATCTGGATTTTAAAGATACTTGGAAAGTGTTATGTAACATTGACCAAACACCATGGCTAGAACATGTATTGAAATTAATGTTTTAAACACTTTTTAAATGTTACATTTTTTTAAATAGTGCTTTTCTTTTATCACTGCTAAGAAACAAACAAATTAATGTAATAATAGGATGATCTTTTGCTTCACTTTTTCTTAATAATATTTGGCTACGAAACATTAGAACAGTAGTTTTACAGAGATAAAAGAAGAAAGAGCAGCTTTCAGGTTTTTATGTAATTTCAAAAAAGTTCACATAGATCTTTTTCATCAACACCACTGCATTTCATGTGCATTTTTTACACTTTAGTTGAGTTTACTTGCATTTTGTCTTCTCAAATCTGGCAATAGAAGCAGCTTCTCACACTTTTAAAAAATCAGATAACACATATAGGAATAGGAAGATCTGTGAAGGACTAAGTATCTTAATTAAGGTGTTTCTTTGCTAGATGGGAAAAAAATCTTAGCAAGAGTCCAAAACTTTTTATGTTCACTAAGTCAGAGACAATGGAACAGGGAAAATGGACAGGGAAAACCTGTCCAACATACTCTCACTATTATGAGTATCTAGCTGCTTGTATGGTTTTGCTGATGTTATTTTGTTTCAGTTTTGGTTTTCTGTTTGTTTGTTTGTCTTTGAGCCAGCTTGACTTACTTTCTTACTTTTTTTTTTTTTTTTTTTTTTTTTTTTTTTTTTTTTCCTGTTTAAATCAAGTTTTCTGAAAATGAAAGTCAGGTGTAACTGTCAGGTAGTAAGGCATACATGGAAAATTTGGCTTGAACATTGTTTTCACAATTATGTGGATTTATGGATT
The DNA here is from genome assembly GCA_011076525.1 of Nettapus auritus. Taxonomy (NCBI): domain Eukaryota; kingdom Metazoa; phylum Chordata; class Aves; order Anseriformes; family Anatidae; genus Nettapus; species Nettapus auritus. The sequence continues at coordinate 32,379,870 of CM021797.1, read as the reverse complement.
TATTTCAAACTAGGCAAAATGACGTAACTGGTTAAACTGATCTGTTTGCACCAGATCAGTCACTGTGTCTGTGAGGCAAACCATCGTGGAACTCCATCTCAGCTCCCCTTTCTTCCTTTCTGCATACCAAACGCTAAGCTAACTCTTCACCAGCTCTTGATTTTGCTCCAGATGCCTGAAGCTGTTGATTGTGACATTGAGTCTGTCGGCTGTAGTAATTTTTTTGTTCTGTGACTGCTGTGAGCAGTGGCTACTCAGGCTCCCATCTCACCCAGAGCGCCCCACTGTTAAAACAGATGTCAAATAACCTCTTGTGTACTTTGGACAGAAATCTATCTCTTAAAGTGTTTCTCAGTGCCTTGTTTCTGTTTGTCTTGTCACTATAGCAACAATTAATTGTATTTTTACTGTTCCATTGATGACTTTGCAACCCACTGATGACCCTAAGAATATAATTGTTTTTTTTTGGTTGCAGACTGGCATAATGAAATGCAGTGACTGGGTTCACTTAAAATCATTGAATATTTTCCTGATATTTTTTTTTCCTTTCCCCTTAAATGTAGACAAGAAGGGGGGAAAAAAAAAAAGAAAAAAAAAAAAAGAAAAAAAAAAAAAAAAGAAAAAAAAAAGAAGCTCTGTTTGGGAGAGTAAAGAATGGAGAAGTGTGCTTGGATCTGCATCTCAAGTATGCCATCTTTATTTCAGATGACACTGTTGGAGACATCTCTTAAACTTCCTAGGAATCACATAATTATCAACTCTTTAAATAATTTTAAGGTGAACAAACAGGGAAAAATAGTCTTTAAATGACCCTTTTTCTAAAATATTTGTTAGCAGATCTGTTTTGCAGAAGATATATTTTACTGCTAGGAAGTTGACAATTTACTTGCTAGTCAGTGTCCTCTCTGCCAGCTAGGAGTATTTGTGCTGGTATTACCTCCACTGACTTAAAAAAACTCCATTGCTGTAAGAAAAACAAAAAAGCTCCAGCTACTGCATATTTGTTTACACATAAAGATGCAAACAAGCTTCTGAAATACATTGTCAGAAGAATGGGCATTTGAGTACTATGTTGGAGACTGTAGAAACAAAGCAAAATGAAAGTTGAGTGGAAGAACTAAACTGAATTAGAAACTGCAAAGCTTTCTGCAGGATGCAGTTAGAGAGCTATATTCCAAAAGCAACCACTTAAATTCAAAACCAATTTTATACTGCAAAAATGAAAGTGCTGTGGAGCATCTCAGCTTCTTCTGACCTTCCCCAGCAATATTCTGCTGCGTGGGTGAAGATGTACTGGAGAAAAGGGCATGTTCCCCAGCTGGAAGTGAGAGGGCTGCACAAAGAGCAAAGCTCTTTTATTAATGATATTTCAGGTACATTCTTGCACAAAGTACAATGTTTCTTTGCACAGGCAGATGTGGTGACAAACTCAGAAATTATTGTGTAAATTTGAATTAGATTCTCTTCTAATAGGAGCAGACAAGTTTTAGTATTAGATATTGATAGACTTTTTTATTATTTTTATCACTGTGATGTTTAGAAATGTATGGTGATGGAGATTACATAGCCACTTTAATGTATCAGCACAGCATCACTGAAACATAACCGCTATTTCATATGAAACCCACACAAATAAATAAACTGCAATAAGTACCCTCCTGCCTGTACATAAGGAGAAATTTAATTGTTGTGAGATGTAGAATACATTTCACACATTAGGTAATTTATTATTTATTTATGGTATCAGAGTCAAGCCATGAAAAACATATCGCTGGCCTTGCATACTAAAAAGAAAGCAATGCAAGTGACTGGTATGTGTTATTGGAGCAGTGATGTTGTTGGAAGACCCGATCACCATGTTGTGAATTACTACATCTGTAATTTAGGTTTTGTTAATGTGTTAATGGAATAATGGTGTTGTTACTGTCTTTATATTGTGGTTAAATCCACAGTTACTCGTAGCTTTGTATCTCACACTTTATTGTAGTAGCTCTTCCACAAGCTGATAATTAGAGCATGACAGTTCTCTAAGTCTTGTGACTTTATGGTCATTCTTTATATGCTTTCGTGAAACTGCTAGGGTGAAACTTTTCCTGTCATTTTGGCTGCATGAACCACATTAAAAAAAAAAAAAAAAAAAAAAAAAAAGAAAAAAGGGGGGGGGGGCAGGGTATTGAGGTAGTTAATAACAGTCCTACCAAGTAGGCTGTAGATAGCAAACCTCATGACACAGCCAGGACACAGGTACAGACTCTGCTGAGCTTACGTTTGGGGTCAGAGTGTTGTCGGCATGGTGCTACATGCTGGGTGCTCTGCAAGGGTACAACATGGGGAAAACTGGGGCAAAACAGGAAGACCAGTGGCTAGAGTTTCTCAAATTACAGACATTTCTACAGGGAGAGTTTGCCAGCTTTTAACTCCCACTGGCAAATTTGATCATTCTGCACGAAAAAGGGTGAAAATCCTCCTCTGTATGACTAATATTTCCACATAAACGCAGAATTATCAGCATGCCATTAATAGCTCTTCTTTTATAAATGTTAATGTTACTTTACTGGGAGAATTAGAATATAAGACGAACATCTTTTTCCTTATTCTTTTTTTTATGTTTTGCCCCATAGATTTTCCCTAAGTAAAGCCAGATATTTAATAAAGGAGCAATGTAACTTCCAAACAGATTAGACTGTGTGGTGAAGTACGAACTTTTCATTTTATTTATTTATTTATTTATTTATTTATTTATTTTCAAATGTTGTCTTTATAACCTATATCTCCCTTTGTGAGGACATCAAGGATCTCTTTTAAACAAAAATAAAAATAAAGTTGGAAAATAATGACCCTTCACAACCCTGCAATGTAATCTTTGAATGAAAAAGCATTTAAGCACAGTTGAAACTGGTATTCAGCATATGCTACAGAAGGAATAGGAAATTTCCACAGGCACAAAGATATGGCTTAAAGTCCTCCTAAACAGTTAAACATATATATATATATATATATATATATAAAATTGTATGTATTTGCTGCCACTATCAGCTGGACTCGGGATGGATGGATGGAGCCACAGTCACACTTGTGAGAAGACTCCTTTGTCTGTATTTCATATGGTGAAATATGGGATTGGGGCTTGTGAAGTAAAGTTAGCTTTTTGGCATAATGGAGCTCAAAGACTTCCTTCTTAATGTTTTAAATTTCCTTCTTACTGCTTTGGGTTAACAGCCAATGTAGTGACAGCATTTAGGCATTGTTTAGCTTGTTCTGTGAAGCACTACGTTGCACTACCTCTCTCTTTTTAATATCTGACAATATCTGAGTAAGGCACGTACTGTTTCATAACATCTCTTAAACAATGTAAAGAGGAAAAATACACAGCATTTCTCTACAATGGTTAGCAGAACATTCAGTCAACATGTATAATTAATTCTCCACTGAGTATAAGGTAAGATAAACAGCTGTACATCACAAATACCCAGAACACCTTGACAGAAATCTCTGTTTAAGTGTACCTGGAGCAGGACAGTTACCAGGAGGAAAACAACCAGCAAATGACTCTGATGAAATATACTTCAACAAGCTTTACCCTACCCATCCTTCCTTCTACATCTAAGTGATGACAAAATATGGCTAACACAGGGGGCTCTTCTTTGCGACAGGCGCTATTAAAGAAACAACAACATTTTCCCAGGAGATTTGGTAGGCTGCTTGCTTGAACTGCCAGGTTGCTGTAGAGATTTCATGTGGTAGATCTCTCCCTGCTAATGGCGTGGAAACCTATTGGATGAAGAAAGTTTTTGGTAAAGACAGGGAAATTGCATTAAGATACTGTACTATTGCTGAACATCGGTGCAATTGGTGGACCTGCGGTGATAGTGGGTATCAGAGCCAGGTCCAGAAGGCTCCAAAGGCTGAGCCAGGGCTCAGCCAGGGCTGAGTCAGTGAGTGATGTTGTTTGGGCCTCTGGGAGAGCAGGTTTAAGAAAGAAAAAAACCACTGCATAACAGCAGCTGTGAGGGTGGAGTGAGAAACTGTGTGAGAGAGATAGCCTTGCAGACAACAAGATCAATGAAGAAAGGTAGAAGGCAGAAGAAGGAGGCCCGCCTGTGGGGGACCCGTCCTGGAGCAGTTTGCTCCTGGGGGATGTATAGACCCCATGGTACGAAGCCATGTAGGAGCAGTTCTCGAAGAGCTGCTGCCTGAGGGCAGCCCCCGCAGGCTCAGTTCGGGAAGGATGGCATCCTCAGCATGCTGAGGGACCCCACGTGGAGCAGGGGCAGCGAGTGACCGTGAAGGAGCAGCAGAGACTAAGCATCAGGGACAGACTGAAGCCCCCGTTTCCTGTTCCCCTGTGCTGCTCACAGAGGACACAGGAGAGGGTAGAGGAAAGTGTTTGTTGTTTGTTTGGTTTGTTTGTTTGTTTTTGTCTCACTGCTCTAGCTTGTTAGTAATAAGTAATTAATTACATTAATCTCTCTTATGTTGAATCTGTTCTGCCCATGACAATAACTGTTGAGAGATCTTTCTGTCCTTATCTCAACCCTTGAGCCCTTTCCATTGTATTTTGTCCCCCTTTGGGGAAGTGAGGAGAAGTGAGAGAGCAGTTTTGCTGGAGCTCAGCTGCCCAGCTGGGTAAAACCACACACGGTGTTCACTGCTGACAGCAGCAGCACCAGCAGCAGGCTGAGGCAGACCAAAAAGCCCTGAATTCAGCCCAGAGTATGAAAAACAGGATCTGGTCTGCATGAGATGTTTCTGCCAATAGCACTTTCTGCTTTTCCTCATCCTCTTTGTCTGCTAATGTCTTCCACAGAGAGCAATTTGTCCAGACACCTGCCATCACCCAACTCTCTTCTTCTTCTGGACTTGTCAAATCTGTTATTTCTTCCTCTTTGGTTCCTGTATGTAGAGGGAGATACAGAAAGAACACAGACAATTAGAACTAGTGACTTAATGCAGAGAAACTGTTTAGAGGATCCAGCTTCAGCTGTGAAAGTCAGACCAGGTGTTTAAGTTTTAAACACTATCCTATAACTTAGACAGTAATTATGTTCTTCATAGCCCAGGGATCAGCAAAGAAGTCTATATTTTGCTAATATAGGCAGTGTCCATCATGGGCAAGATTTTTTCATTTTCAATTCCTCCAGACTTAGGAGCAAGAATGACTTCAGTGAAGTAGGTATTTTGTTCACAGTTTGGATATTTCTTGTGCTGTCATCAAAATTGTTCTGAAATAATACCTCCTTTGGGGTAGGAAAAGGCTAGACATCAGTAATAGTACAAAATGGAAAGGAAAGTTGCAAATACTGTCTGAGAAACTGCATAGAGGTTATACTTTGGCTGCAATATAGTCTGCAAAGCAGAAGTAGCATTACCCAAGAAAAGCTTTACCCCCTATTGGTAGACCAAAAAAAAAATCAAAAAAAAAAAAAATCTAACAATATTTGAATTTTTGTTTTGCCTATAACACACTGGTACATCTCCTCCAAAGATGGTGAGACAATATGTTCTTCAAGAGAGAAAAGCTGGGGAAAAATATGGGGCAGATGTGGCCACTTGAAGACTGGGAAGGTCCAGAGGGATCTGTGTGGGCTGTAAGGGTGGGAAAGGTATAGAAGATCGCTTGGGATGGGAAAAGACATAATTTTTCTCTCTTTCTTCCACTGCCCCAGTAGGTCCTTCTCAGCTATCTGTTACATAAGAGAGAGAAGAGGCAGGCTGCTCTTGCTACCAGCTTTGCTCTGAAAACCACAGTCCTGTCTGAGCAGCATTTGAGTTTTTTCTTTGTCTAAATGACTACTACTGAACAGCTGGGGATGTAGGGGAATGTTTGACTTGAACCATGGGCTCAATCTGCTGCCCAAAGGAGGTCACTCCGTGACTTGTGTTCAGGAGTACCTGTTCTGCTGACAGTGACTCCCTAGGAAGCTACTCAGGTTTTTGTTTGACCTGAAATGCTGGCTCCATATCTGATGTACATTAGCAAAGCAAACAGCCTCTGCAAGGAACCAGGAGCATTTGCAGGTCTCATGTATGAGGAGATTGATGGGATTGCAAGCTGCAGGTTGGAGGGTGGCTGAATTCAAATGCAGCCATAACCAAAACGAGCTGCTTGAGTATCTTCAGAAACTTCTGGTGTTGGTTAATTTGGAAGAGTCTCTCTGAAAGAACAGTATTGACTTCACAAGATCTCTGATGAAAATAGACTTGTGTTTGACCTCATCTTCCAATGTCTTCCAATGATCCCCGAGCAAACAGCTCAGTTGGCAGTAGTCCTTATATGTCCCTGAGTTGGGAAGTGGAGCTCCACTTTGCAGATGACACCTTCCCAGGGAATTACGGCTTTAGTCACAGTCTTTTAAACCATATGCATCAAACCAAGCTTGTACGTGACTCCATATGATGGTTGCACAGCAAAACTGGAACAGTGTTAGCGCTCAGATAACCCTCTTCAATGCTGGGAAAGACTGAAGGAGCAGTGACATGCTTTTCAGAAGTTGATGGTGCTTATTTTCCACTGCTCTGACCCTTTAACAGCTACATTCTACTATGCATAACTCCAAGTGGGTTCTCTGTGCACATTCCCTCCAGGGATATAAAAAATAGCACTGGATTTCACTTCACTGTTGCCTAAACAGCACAGTGATCATGGCTTTTACCTTATATGACCTGACTTTAGTAATTTTGACTGTATGACTGCTCTTCATTAGTAAATAGCTGCCTGGTGTTTTTGAGATCAAATCCCAGGGAGCACGTCTACTTAATAATAGACAATCTATGCAGCAACATATGGGAGGGTCATTAAAAAGGGTTCCCATTATATAATTAGGATTAGATCTCTACTTGCCATTCTTCACAATTAAGGCTTGGCCTACAGTTCTGCTTCTCTGAGATTTCCTGCTCAAAATCATGCTCAAAACTTTAACTGACCCAAATGACTCATTTCCAGCCAGTTCTTTCTCTTTTCCCTCAAAAGACTGCACCTTTCCGTGTAGCCTTGAGCCTCATTTTGCTGCTAAATAGTGTGTGGGGTCTGTTTCCCCTCTACTGGTCCTCCAGAGCATCCTGCTGGACATCTGTGTGACAACAGACTAGCTCTGCAGAGTCAGGGAAGGAAGAAGGGAAGTGAGGACATGGTAAAAAGCTGCCTCTGGGAGCATGGAATTGTACCCTGTAGTGTTGATGCACATTTTACCAAGTGAGGTTTGCTCTCAGCAAAAGCTTCTGGAAGACTTCTCCTCCTCGTGATCTTGGAGGATCGTCATCTCATATAGATGTGCCTCAGCAACTTCAAACAGTTCTCATTGTGCCACTGATTTTTGGTTTTGTTTTGCCCAAATTTTCAGTCTTCCAAAAGCAAAGAAAGCAGTTAGAACAGGGTGCAACTTTAAAGGTGAACCTAACATGCATTAAACCTAGAATTATACTGGTAAGGGATTCAGACTTGCAATTAATAGCTCTTTGTAATATTCATTCTCTTTCCTGCTTTCTAAAGAACTTGTCTTATTCTCTTCATTTTTCATAATCTTTCATTTATTTTGCTTTGTTTGGGTACCTGTTATACAGGATCATGGTTTTGTAATTTAGAAAAATTTGAAATACTGGTCTTATGTCTATATCCTACAAAAGAGAACAGGACCAAAGCCGTGGTAACTAAAGTTTAATGGTTCCGGTAAATTAGGTTTATACTACAGGACTACTGCAAGTAAGCTTCTTTTCATGTCTTATTCATGGAAAATTGAAGTCAAATTTTCCTCATAGGTACACTGCAAATCTGAGATAGAAAAATGAAGATCTCAGACCTGTAATGCTTTAAAATATTTTCTACCAGAATATCCTACTACTGTTACTTAAAGAATGAAAAATAAAAAAAAAAAAAGGAAAAAGGAAAAAGCAGATTTCCCATGTTTTTCTTTTCCTTTCTTTCTCTTTCTTTCTTTCTTTCTTTATTTCTTTCTTTCTTTC